>VOCP01041078.1:0-13166 GCA_007922195.1 Podocnemis expansa
TTCTTGCCTTATGACAACAGTATTTTAGTATGTCAAGGAAGGAATCCTCTACACAAGTCAGCATGACTGAAATAGTCAAGAATTGACAGATTCTGATCTTGAGCAACTGAGGAGTTACAGGCTCTATGAAAGTCGATGGCAGATCAGAAACTTGCAAGCCTGGGGTCACAGGGTATTTACAGCCTTGATCCTACATTTATTAAAGTTCTTGAGAATTTTGGCACTTTTATTTGAATGGATGCTTATCAAGTCTTTTCATTGCTGCTCCCCTCCAATCCTATGAGATGACATTTGTGCTTTAATATGAATTTAATTTGATTATATATAAATAGAAAATTACTAATCTGAAACCACAAGCAGAATATTCACAAATATCAGTTCCCGTGCACAACCTTACTTCGAGATCTTCTACCGTGAGTGAAATTGTGGCTCCATTCAAGTCAATGCCAAAATTCCCATTGATGGGACCAGGATTTCACTGCCAACTTCTCGCATCTCCTGACTAATACATACTTGTGACACAAAAGACTAAATCCTGGTTGCCAGCATTAACCTGAGTAAAGAGAGTTTGTATAGGACAGGAATAGGAAATCTTTCCCCTAACCTAGCTATAGCATCTCACCCCAGATTGCTATTAGTACCAAGGTTTTTTTAAACTATTCCACAAGAATCCAGCTATACTATTTAATATAAATGTCTTCAATTATCAGTGGATGCACTTCAATGGATGCAATATGAATAGCACCATTATTTCTATGTCAAACTAATTGACAGCAGTTAGGTTGGTTCTATAGCCACGTCTTTTTAACTCCTCTGTTCTACTAAGCAAGAACTCGGGTAGGTCTTGATTTCTGCTCTCATTCTTCTGTAAATGTGGAGTAACTCCATTTTAATCAATGGAATGAAGTCATCTTAAAATGAAGAATGACCAGTGAGAACAAAATCAGTCCTATTAACTATATATGACTTTAAAAGCAATTTCTCCTTTTGCCTACCCACTGAGTAGGAATTTTGGCCAGTTGATGTCACTAGTCACAAAAACCACTGGTCATGCCATGCCCTCAATGGTCCTCTACTCCTGATCCCTTTTGCTCTTTGGTAAACAGGGATCTCCTTGTATTGCTTATTTGACTTCTCGCTTTACATTAGATGGAACAGTGGATGTTCTTCTGATATGGGACATCAATCCCATTCACAAGCAAGCAACTTATGTTTTTCTCTTTGTTAATATAGAACTTACCTGAGACAATGAGCTTTGTACTAGAGCCAAAGACTTTGATATAATTAGTCTCACTTTGTTCATGTGCTTTACAAAAACTCATGAGCCAGACCCTGAAGTGCTGGAAATCAAAGTAGCTACACTAAGGACTGGGTCCATACAGTTTCAAATTTTTTTTGATGCACAATTGGGGAACAGCAGTTGATAGAATCACATTCATATACTAGACTTGTTCTCAAAATAGCTTTTCTTTAAAAAATGGCAAATGCTTGATCCTGTATTCTTCCCTCCCACCAAACTCCAATAGACTGCACTGGATATTTGGAGTACTCTAGAAGTGGGCATGCAGAATAAGGCACTAAAATGACCAAGTGCTGTTTAAAGTTGTCAGATTATAAATCAGTGTATCCTGAATTCCTTTCTGCACAGCATAGATACAGCTCAGGCAGAGACAAGCGAGCCTTCTTCACAGCATTCCACCAAGCCAATTCAATTCTGTCTGTGACGGACAATGTGTAGAGCTCAGAGGATGGTTCAGTCTCCACATTCAATTCAATCCTTAGCTTGTGCCCTAAGATTGCGATTAGTATCAAGTTTTCTCTAGAATATTCCACAGGAATCCAGTGATAACATTTTAATGTAAATGCCTTCAGTTATCACTGGATGCACTTCAATGGATGCACAAGTGGTGGCCTGGGTCACCTAACTATGGCCAGCAGGGCTAGGTCTGCGGGGCTGACAGCTGCAGTGTAGATATTCAGGCAAAATGCAGCAAATACTTCTATACTGTAGTTTTCAGCTCTGCAGCCCAAGTCTTATGAATCCCTAGTCAATTGACCCTGGCTCTGAAACTTAGTGCCATGGTAATATTATTACAGTGTAGATGTACTGAAATGGGAAGGCAAGAAAGGTTCCAGACACCTTTAAGAAAGCCTTGCTTTACAGATATCTAGAATACTTCAATAGGAGATAAATTTGCCCCAAACTAACTGGACATGCTGTTTAATAAACTTGCTCAGCGCCTTTAAAAAGAGAGTTAGAAAAGTAATCTTTAAGCCTGGTTAGTACGAAGAAACTGAACCACAGTGAAAATATTTTTCATCAATTATTTATGTTAAATCAATACAATGAGTGACCCATGTTCTACTGCAGACCCAACTGTACAGCTCTGAGGGAATTGTTGCTGCAAGGTATTTGGGGAAATTACAGGAACTACTCTAACATGTAGCATCAAATGACAAATATTAATTAAGAAATTAGCAAGGATGATCATTCTGAACTAGCTTTGTTCATTTATTTGGCAAGTGAAATGTTAATGTTAAGCCTAATATTTAGCACTTCTGAAAATCAAACCACAGAAATGCCCAAATAAGAGTTTAGGACTCCAACTTTGGTCAACTGCTTCTGAAAATATTGCTTATGAAGCATTACGAAGTATGGATGTGTGACCTTCCATTGGATGTCCTGAATTGTTTTTAAATAATTGTCTCAGTATTAATTAGCTATGATTGATAATTATATAATTATAATTATATAATAATAACAACAATAATAATGAATATTATTCATAATTAGTTCCCCTTCCTCAAGTGTCTGGAAGTGGGATTTTCTAAACACAAAAGTTCATGTGATAAATAAATTTGTTAGTCTTTAAAAGTGTCACCAAACTTCTTGGGTTTTTTAAGTATGATTTTTGTCACTCTAAAGATAGAGCTGAGCAAAAAAATCAATGTTTTGGCACTTTATGAAATTTTTAAAAATTGTCACCTGCTGGAGAGTTGTATAAAATGCGACCAAAAATATTTTTGGAAAAGTTTGAACTAGAAAGGATGAAAATGTCCTAATTTCATCAATGAATGTAAGTATATGAAATAATAAACACTCAACCAGGCCAAAACATAGTTTCCTGACAAAATCATTATCTATCTGCTTGTTTCATGCTGCTGACAATAAGTGGTATAATTTTACAAGCAATGTATTCTATTTACAGGTTATCACAAGAAGCGAGTAGCTTCCAAAAAAGTTTTACTGCAACTAATTTCTGTCCCGTTTTTCACTGTGGGATCCATGTCAGAGAGCATTGCCCAACCCAGCTAACTGCAAATTTTTGTCTACACTGCAAAAAAAAAAAAAAAAAAAAAAAGGCAACGATTCTCAAACTATAAATGTGCGTGACACAGAAGAAATGTAAGGTTGTTGGTATTTTAGTGGTGTTGAAAGTCCCCAAATAAGCACAATATTTCCTGTGTCGTCTTTGTTATAACACTTAATTACAGCTGAAAAATTAGAGGCAAATTAACATAGGTGGCCAATACTGCGCAAAATATGAGTTGGAATTTTTAAAGGTGGCAAGGGATTTAGGTGTGCAATACACTGTAAAATTCAGGCTTCTTTGACATTGTCAGCCGTTGTCTTTAGTCAACTGAGACTAACTAGATTAATAAATACTAAGGCCCTGATCCTGTGAAGTCTTGTACGTGTGCTTAATTTTATACAGTGTGAGTAGTCCCACTGATGTTAAAAAGGTTGCTTTGCTAAAATGATTTCAGTTTACTTTTGCACTGTCTGACTGTTCTAGAGTTTTCTGACACTATTTGGAACTGATCCAAACTGCAAGTCATTACTTAAAGTTGTGTCAAAAAGTATTTAAACTACTTTGAGTTTAGACAAAAACAAAAACAACCAAGATATAATACTTCTTAACCAGGAACAACTCTGTCATAAAAGAATTTTCCCTCATTTTGGAGATTGTCATCAAGAAAAGAAGGTTGATTTTTCTATTCTTCATAATCTGGATTCTCATTTACTATGATTTATTAGTTTAATATTTAGGGATCATTCTTGCATTCCATGTTTCGTGAAAACACCCAAGAATATAGGACTGATCTGAACAGTAGTTTTCCAACATGATTTATTCACTCAAGTTTTGTACCTATTAACAAGCTTTACATAGCTTCCTTTTCAGTGATGTTGTGCTTTGCAAAATCTAATAATTATTTCTGTCATTCCTCCTGTATGTTCTCACAATGACTTTTAAAAAAATCTAGTCATATTGAGATGCTGACTTTTGCAGCCAGTCTACAGATTGGAGACTTTTGTATATGTGCATGGGTACATGAGTATCTATCCAATATAAATTCTGAATTTCGTATATATATATGGCAATAAGTATGTTTGCAGAAGTGGATGTGCAAGTGCATGGGTGAAATCATATTCAATTTTCTGGTGTCACTTTAGAATTTATCTAAAACCTATTCAGGTCATTGGTATTCTTTCTGTTGGTGTCAGTATGTTTTCAATAAGACACTTTAGAAAGATCAGACTCTTAGTTTCCAAATAAAAATGATGATAATTTCTGTGTGGAAGTACTTGTTAGAAAGCTTGAATTTCTCAGTGACTATTTTTTCTTCAGGGGACCTTATTTAACCAATATTTTATAGATATCTTTGAGAGGATTTTTTGCTACTAAAATGTTTATTGTATCCTATAGTTTTATTACACTAATAAATCAAGTGAGCAATCAGAGGATCTTCATGCTGTAGCAAATGGGACTACTCACGCTGTATATATATCATGGACTTGCTTCTTCATTACTTACTCAGTCAAAATACCCAGTAAATCTATGTGAGTTTTTGCAGTGCAAGGAATGCAGGATCCTGTGTAGGTAAGAATACTTACAAACATTGTCAACTGCCTACATTCTTAATACTATGAAATAGTTACTTAGCACAACATACAATCCTCTGATGATCTATTTAAGAGAACTTATGATAGCCTATTTATTTTAGTAAGGTAGCATTGCAAAAAGTTACCTTTGGTTGAGAGCAATCATGTACTAAGGTAAAGTTGATTGTGATTTAAGGTTTATAATAAATATTTCTATAGATTTTGTGTATATCATGATTATGAGAGAGTTAGGACCCAATTTTCCTTTCTTCCCTGTTTGTGTAGTCATTGATGTAAAATGGGTATAAAATGTTGGTATAAAATACTACTTAATCAGCATTGCATTTCTCCTTAAATAGCTTCACACGTGCAGTGTGAAGAAGACTCAAATTCAAAGTACATAATGTTAAACAATATCAAAACTATTTGTAACCACCAGTTTACCCCTTAAGCCAAAGTACTTCGCTTATGACAACAGTCCTGAGGGACAAATTCTTTCCATTACACAGGTCTTATTGCAGGAATTTAACTATGAAGATCCTGAATACAAGGACCATAAAGTGCAGGATGAGTGAGGGAACCTCTCAAGGCCCAATGTCATGGACACAGAGCTGTAGGAGTAGAAAAATGAGGGCGAACATAAGGTAGGAGCACTAATATGCTTGCTCGTTCCTTGAGCCAAAATACTTACTGACCACTACACAAATCTGCTGACCACAAACAAATTGATTCTTTTTTCTTTCTTTTTTTTTTTTACTAAGATGCATGATGCTGGTACTTATTTCATATTTTTATTTGCTGCATGTTTATGAATATTAGTTGAAGAATTTAAGTGATATGAGAGGTAACGTTAAGTTTTTATAACTGGACCAAAGTCCAGCATCCTTATAGTGATAGATCCCCTGAAAACTTATGTTAAGAGGCTGATCTTTAGAAACTTTAACTAGGAAAAACTACTTTAATTTTATCACTAAAGATGGCAGGTTTGCTTTTGGATTAAAAAGTGGGTGTTTTGAGGTCAGATCCTACAAAGTGCTGACAGCCTTTAACTCCCAATGAAGTATACAGGAACTGATAGTGTTCAGCACCTCACAGTAAGTGCTCCGTACTTCACAAAATCGAGTTTACAGATGTTTACCTTACCAGTGATAAAGATTGTACGTGATCCCAATAAGCACCTTTAGCTTTGCATTACTGTAATTAACAAATTACTTACCTGTTACAATGAGTTTTGTGCCAGACCCAAATACTTTGAAGGAATAGCCACTAGAAGTATATCACAGTGAACAAATCCTTTGCAAAAAGCTATACAGATCTAGATCTTTGTTGATGAACCAGTACATTACTTTAAAATAACTCAGATTTGCTATTTAAATTGCTTTCAGATGTTACAATAAAAAGAATAAATAAGGAGTGCACATACAAAATAATGTGAAAACTGTGGTGGGAGATTTTTCAAAGTCACACTTAGGCATCTATCACTGAGTTTAAAGGGCATTAGGCCACTGGAAAAAATCCTCACCCTGACGTACCATAGATTAGATTGAGTGTTAAATACTTTATGAAAAGGATAAAATTACTTTTAAAATTATGATCCATAGGTCATGGTTATAAATTTAAGCCTATACTGTGATATCATTACATAATGGCTCTCCCAAAGGTAACAACAGATTGAGAATAGAATATATGCTTTATTCCTGAGGCTATTTCCTGCCATTTGGTGTATTCAGGAATGTTCCCCAACAGAAGAAAAAAACAAACAAACAAAAAAGCAAAAAACAAACAAACAAACAAACAAACAAACAAAAAACAAAACAAAAACAAAAAAAAAAAACCAAACCAAAACTGTTCTTCAGAAATATTTGTACAACTCAAGGATTATGCAGCCAGTGAAGATTATTTAGCCATTTCTACAGGGAAGAATATGCTTAAAGAGACAGGATTCCCTGAATCCTCTTAAATACAAACAGGATTAAAACATTTGAACAATTGAAAATATCTATAAAATAAAACTGAGAATTGATTGAATTATCATTTTGTATTGAAAGGATTACTCTCACATACCTGGTCTCCATTGTAAAAAATAAGCAAACTTCTTTATTCCCTATTAGTGTATGGAATCAACCAGATTTCTGTGCATTTTGACCTTGATTTGGCCTTAAAGTTAAGGAGATGCTTAATTATTTTGCTGAACAAGAATTTAAACATGATTAAGTGCCTTCCTGAACTGGCATATTTTTCGGGAAGGACAATACAATGGCATTAACTTATTTCTAGTATAAATGTACTCCTCAATGCTACCTGATGGCCAGATCCTGCAAGTGCTAAGCATCCTCAACTCTCATGTAAATTAATGAACATTGAAGAAGCTCAACACATCATAGAATTGAGTGCCAAATACACTGTATTGTCTAAAAAATATCAGCTCTACATTTCAGACCGACTGCTAAGAAAGAGCTCGGTTCCAGTTCCAAATATTATTGCATCATTATGTCACAAAGTTACCACACTAAGCAAGATATCCAAATTCTTTTCACTCTTGAGATTCAAGTGTAACTGATTCTTTCAGAATTAGAGCAACTAGTATGGGTGAAATGCTGGCCCCACTAGAGTCAGTTGGAATTTTGCCATTGGCTTAAGTGGAATCAGGATTCACCCTACATTCTTATGAATACATAGATTTAGTTCTGGATAACAGGCATAGTAAAATGCTGAGAGTAAATACATGCTTCGAAAAAACTTCAGAAACTTACTTGAAACCACCAGTTTGGTACCTGTGCCAAAGTACTTTATGTCAGACCCACACCCTTATAACACTCTACAAAAACTAATGAATTGTTAAGGCGTGAATGTCATTGAACTAATATTCTGACGTACAAATTTTGAATACCAAGTTCTCAATCTAAATAAGACACTATAGGACAGTTTGTGAAACTATAAGACCAAGTTTAATGCCTTTTTTTGAGTTCTTGTGTCTTCTACCAATTTTTTATTTCTGCTCTTTAACATGCATCACTGCATGCCTAATTGATTGAGGTGAATTCCCCATCATCAAGTTGTTCCACTGATTTCAGTGAACGAGACGGATTTAGGTCTATGATCTCAAATGCACCCATTTGGAAGCATGGTTTACAGTTAACATTACTAGACTGGGTTTCCAGAGGCTTGACTTTGTTTCTGGCTCCCCCTGCGTGACTTGACAAATCATAACATCTGTGTTTCACTTTACATTTTAACTTGCTCTTAATTATTGATTAGAAAACACAACACATTTCCTAGGCAATGTGCTATAAATATTTTATATGAACTCTATACTATTAGCTCGCTCTTATAGTGATTGTACTGTATCTGCAACTTTAATACTAAAGAATATTGTACACAAAAGGAAAAAAAATACTTTCAGTATAACCACTCACCTAGAACCTAAAGAGTGTTTTCACCTCAAGCAATATTCCACCATTAATCATCATAATCTACTATATGCCTGACTACAACAAACTTTTAAATAATTTCACAGCAGTTAAATTGAAACTTGTAAATTTAACTTTTGCCGGCATTTGGACTTGTTCATTGAAGTCTCATGATAGATGTGCTTGACCAAGTATTTAAATTTAAAGCTCTCCATTTTCTGCTTTCCTGATCCTAAACAGCTCTTTATTAAATATTCCAGATATTTATTCTTGTACTCATTTTATTTATTAGGACCATACAGCAGTACCCACAGTCAATCCATTGGTATCCTTGGGAATTCTGTATAGTGGTCAAGAGCAATACTACTTTTATGCACAAATTCCTTTTCTAATATTGATTTATTCAGTACAGTTTTTTTGTCCTTTGATTCTACTTACCAAAGGAAAAACAATGAAGAATAAAAATACTTACCAGAAACAACTAGTTTGGTTCCTATGCCAAAGTACTTGATCCGAGCTGTTGTATCACACTGACTTTTCCTTTTACAATAACCTATTGTACTTATGCTGCTGTGTTGTTGCTCAAATTATCACACACATCAGCCAGTGGATGAGAAACACTGCTATCCGTTTTTTAGAATTGACATGTTGCCATGATGCCTGTGTAGAGAGCATAGGAGCAACGGGTCCCAGTGCCTGTTGCCTCTGGCAGGTGATGGTGTTTTTTGCCTCCTCTCACCTGGAGCTATTGCCTCTGCTGCTTTGTGCCCATCTGCCCACATGCAGCACAGTGCTGGTGAGTGAGGGGAAGAGGCTGAGCTGCTGATGCCCCCAGCTCCAGTTCTGCCTCCTGCTCTGCAATGCAGGGGTGACTGCCCATAGGACCCAAGAGGGGCCAGGCCTGGTAGGTGCAGCTGGCTAACAGGCAGCATCTGGTGAGTGAGGACTCATTGTGGGGCCAATTTTGCACAACCAAAGATGGGTGGTGTGCAGTCTCAGTGAGCAGAGCTAAGCACTGTGGAGGTGGCCTGCCTATAGCCAACATGATGATAATTGTTACAATTTAACCCCGATGTAACTATGCATAATTTACAGCACAGTCATGATAAAAAAATAGGATATTTCACCCTGCTCATGGCTACTTTGTGAACTGTCAAGCTTTAACAGGTCTTTAGTTCACTTTGACTTAGTTCTCCATGAAACCAAATTAGGTTAAAGGGACCCCTGAGCTGTGAATGTGGAGCAGCTGATCAAAGTGACCTAGTGACAGGTGACAATCTGTGGCAGCCGAAGCCATTTAATGAGTAAAGTTCATGGGGCCAGGTTGTGATGAACCAGCATGACATAACTGTATCCTTAGCCATCATACATTTTTGCTATCAATAAGCAGTAAGGGAAGGAGGAGTCAGGCCACATGGGGACCAAGAAATAAAGAGCTGGAGAGAGAGGCCAGTGTGGGATGGGAATGCTACAGCCACAGGAACAAAGGACAACCACACCTCCCTTTGTACACCCTTAGAGGGTTACAGTTGGGGGAGATCATAGTGCCAGATCTCCTTAGGCTTGTCCATGGACTGATGCTAGGTTTTTTGGGACTGCCATTTGACCCCCCAAAATGCTCAGTTTATCCCAGGCTTCCCATTTGATCTAGCACATGGGGCCATGTAGCTTTTGGCTGATCAGCCCCTCAATCTGCATAATCCACTTTAGCCATTTGAAATGTTGGGAGTCATGTAGTAGACCTCTGGTTGAGGAGGGGGAAAGTACTATTGTTGGAATGGGCGGAGTGTGAATGGAGCAGTGTAACCAAACTTCAGCAATTTTGAGCATTGTTTTTTGCATGTGTTTGCCATAACATGGACTTTTGAGGTGGGCAATACTGTTGCTGCTGCTGGCCAGTTTAACATGAGGTGTGAAAGCTTAGTGCCTCTCATTCCCCCCCTCACGCCTGTGTACAAGTGACGAAAAGGAGAAGGAAGCAGCCTGACATAGAATGCAGAGAGGTGGAAAAAGAAAGGGGGGGATGGAGGCAAGAAGATGAGAAGAGAGGAGTGAAGGAGTCAGAGTGTAAGGAGACTCAGAGTGGGA
The DNA here is from genome assembly GCA_007922195.1 of Podocnemis expansa. Taxonomy (NCBI): domain Eukaryota; kingdom Metazoa; phylum Chordata; order Testudines; family Podocnemididae; genus Podocnemis; species Podocnemis expansa. Next base: position 10,384 of record VOCP01041078.1, read on the forward strand.
GCAGAGATAGTTGCCGAAAGTGGGGGAAAACAGTTGGAGACAGGAAACAGGGCTTGAGGGTGGGGTCTGTAGAGAGGAAGTGGACAGGCAGTAACAGGTTGTGGATAGGAATAGGGGGAGAAGAAGGGGAGACACGGGTGCTTATAGTGGGGAAGGACAGGAGCAGAAACAGTTGGGGCAGAAGATGGTAGCTGTGGGAAGGATAAAAGCAGAAGGGGACGGGTGGCTTTGATAGAGGGAGACAGAGTTGGGTAGAAAGGAGGAAGTATGTTCTAGTGCTTAGTGCTAGTCCTGGACTTAGCAGACTTGGTTTAATTCTCTTCTTCCACAGACTTGCCATGGGTAAGTCGCATAGTCTCTATAGACCTTAGTCCCCATTTGTTATATGGGGACCAAAATACTTTCTTCACAACAATGGTGTGTGCATAAATGGTTTAGAAATTGTGAATCATTCAGATACTACAGTGGTAAATATAAATAACTTCCATGGTTGGATGCAGGGAATAAATGGGATAGCTCTTTAACCACTAGAGCATCATTTCTTGCAGTTCCTAAAACTGGTTTCCTTTAAAATGAATAAACTGGACCACATAATCTGCAATGGAGAATTTTTATTTAAAATACATTAATCATTCAATTTTTAAAAAATATTTCAGAAATCTGCTTTTGTTTTATGAAGCAAATAACTGAAAATAGTAGATACAAAATAAAAAATAATTTTTAGTTACAGATTAGGATTCCATGGCTGCAGATCCTTATGGGGTCAGTTTTCCCATAGACTTTACAGAATGCAGTTGGCCTATCCACATCAAAAAAAAGTTTGTGTGCACAACTGTTTTTACAGAATAAGAATCAGAGGCTGCTTTATGATGTAAAATTCCCATTGAAACTAAAAGTATAACCTCGGCCCTTGAAGTTCCACAGTTATAAATTAAAATACAATAGAAAACAGGGTCACCTGTAGATCTGTTAGATCTCAATAAAAAGAAACCCTTTGTGCTAGTTAGGGAAATAACCAACAAAATCAAATTGAAATGCATATCTTAATGTTTAGAGCATGGTCTTTTATGTGAAAAGGCTTCTTGCCAAGCACAATAAATGACAATATTGGAAGGTGTAAGAAGAAGTTTAAGGTTTCTTCACATGGTGTTTGATTGGACTTCTCACTCTGAATATGAAGAGGATGATGATGATGTACATGGTGCTTTTCAGGAGAAGAAAAAAAACAACAAGCAGTTGTGTGGCACTTTAAGACTAACAGATTTATTTTTTGCATGAGCTTTCGTGGGAGAAGATCCCACTTCCTCAGATGCTTCGAAGATGGGTGAATTTACAGAAAGGAATGAAACTAAATGCAAGGGGGTGTAAAACATAGGATCAGGTCATAAAGTAACAGCAAATCAGAGCAGTTTACAGGCTTAAAGAATGGGAAGCCTGAAGTCAAATTACCCTTTGTAATGGGAAAAGAACCCATAATCTCGATTGAGTCCTGCTTTCACAGAATTTAGCTTGCATATTAATTCGAGTTCAGCTGTTTCTCTTTGGAGTCTTGATGTCCCAGGTACATCTCTAAGGACAGTAGTTAACAAATCCATCATCGAGTGATTAGGAAGATGGAAGTGCTCAGCAACTGATTTCTTTGTTCTTTGATTTCTGATATCAGCTCTGTGCTCATTCAGTCTCTTACAGAGTGATCGTCCTGTTTGCCCAATATATAAGGTGTTGGGGCATTTCTTGCACATGATGGCATAGACCACATTAGTAGATGAGCAGGTAAATGAGCCTTTGATGGAGTAGCAGGCTTGATTAGGACCTATGATGGTGTCTGTTTCAGGAGAAGGACTATGTAGATTAAATATGCAGTCCTGTGCATGAAATTCTCTGTAATAGCCACACAAAATAGCTACACAAAATTCAACAACAATAAAATTGGTTAATGGTAAAAATTAAAGAACAGTGGCAGGTGTAGGCTAAGAAACAATGACACAGGTACTATGTTAATAATGCACAAAGGCTATCCTCAAACTATGTATTTGACCAGACCCTCTATGGTGTTTAACCTGAGCTGCCCATGGGGATTATGTACTGGATGCACTGCAGAGGTTATTGTACAGCACCCTTCCACATCTAGAATAATTAAGTTTAGACTGATTAGAAAGAGAACATTTTCACTTTTGTCTTTATCATATGAAATGGTGCTTCATTCTTAACAATATGGTAGAGAAAATAAAAATTAGACACAATTACCTGTGGAAAATGTGGTGACATTCTCAGGATTGTCGACACTAAGGTGCGTGGTTTGAGACAGAGGTGTTCGAAAAGATAGAAATGTGACACATGAACAGGTCTTTAACTGTCAAATAGTATTCCTGTTGAAAATTAATGCACATTTTTCTTGGTAGATGTTCAGAAAGAAGGATAATGAAACTTACATAACTAAAGTGACTCAACTATTAAAAGTTAACATTTTTAAACAAACGAGCACCTATATTCTGTCCACTTAAAAATGTTCAGTAGCATGTAATTCATGGGCAAAATTCAGTAGAGATAAAACTGGGAAAAATACATAGACCCAGGTAGGTGAGTACTCTGTGGCTTCATGGAGCGCACTGAAGTCTTTGGCACTTGTATGGGCACCAAGTCTGTAGTAGGAGATCTGATTGCAGGATCTAGGAATTGGCCCTCCTGTGCACGTAAATGTCTGTTTAGGTACAGTTAGTTGCATTTATAGAAATATGGCCACCTGATCAGTTGGGGAACATGAGGAGTTTGGCTGGGTTGCA
>VOCP01041554.1:0-10114 GCA_007922195.1 Podocnemis expansa
CGTGTCTTCCCTGACTAATCTAGCAGAGGGTTCCCACTTCTCCACACACCTCCACTGGGCGGGACTCTCTGAGCTACACCCCCCTCAACTACCCCTTCTCCTCCGGGTACTCAAATCTAATGGAGTCCCTTTGAGGGCCCAAGTACCCTCCTGGCCAAACCTCCGAAGTAGTCAGGCCTCAACCCAGAGATGCTTTGTTCCCTTTTTCAATACTGATAGGTCAGGGGACTAGGACCCTGTATCCTCCTTTATGTGTTTGTTTTTCCCACACCTTCATTCTGCACAGTTGCGGGACACCCATCCCATGGTGTGCTCTACCATGATTTTGGCCACAGCGTTCCAGGCCAGTGCATCATAGAAAAAGGTGACTAAACCCATCCCTCTGAGGTTGGAGAGCCAACATTTTCCCTCCCTTCTGCTTAGGGGTATAGCGCACATTTACTTCTTGATGGGTTGAAGAAATGCTGCTGGGGACAGCAATTCCCTTTGCTTGTCACATACTGGCATAAGGGCCATCTATACTGGATCAAGATCACCCTCTCACCAGAAAGCCTATTTCCTGATGGAGTAGTAGATAACCTCTTCGGCACCTACTGTGCGTGTCCTCTCTCAGAAGGCTCTGCAGGTCTGTAGTGTGTTCATCAGCATAAGCTTTGTCCGTTCTTGTGATTGGGATGTCATTGGAGTATAGCCGTGCTGACGATGGGGAAAATATTAACTCCGCCCACCATCTGAAGTATGACGAGTAGTCACCTAAAACTGAATGATGTGAGCAGCGCTCGAAGAAGAATGGTGGGTGAATTATCAGTGACCGTCCTTCTTTGAGATGGGCTGCTCGCATACATTCAGGTTGCTCCCACCTGCCCGCTACTCGGAGTCAGCGATAGAAGGAGCTGAGGGGCATCAGGGTCAGAGCCACCTATATATAGCCACGGGACCAGCCAGAGGGGGCGCTGGCCGCTGACCCTGCTCTGACAGGCTAGGGCTAAAAGTTTCCAGCCAGTCTTGCACCGTGGCCCGTAGACACCTAAATCTGAATGTGTGCACGCAGTCCGTCTCAAAGAAGGACGCTTACTGGTAAGTAACCCACTGTTACCTCTCTCCATGCCGAAAACTCACCATTTATTCCTACCCTTTCTTTCCTGTCTTTTAACCAGTTACTGGCCCAGGGAAGGTCCTTCCCTCTTATCCCACAACCATTTACTTTGCTTAAGAGCCTTTTAAGGGTCTCTATGGAGACCCTGACGGAGACACAGACCGTGAGGAATCTTGTCAAAGGCACTCTGAAAACCTGAATGTTCTGTATTCACTGGCTTACCCTCCTTCAGAGCTCTTGAGTAGATCCCCTTTGGTCCTGATGACTTCTTAATTTATCAGTTTGTTCCAAACCTTCCTTTAATGACACCTCAGAGCTCCTCAGATCTGCCACCTAAAAGGAATGGCTCAGGTATGGGGCTCTCCATCATCCTCTGCAGTGAAGATTGATGCAAAGAAGTAATTCAACTTCTTCACAAAGACCTTGCCTGCTTCTAGTGCTCCTTTAGCTACTGCATCATCCATTAGCCCCTGATTGTTTGGCAGGCTTCCTGCTTCTGATGGCTTTTTAAAAATTGCTCTTAGTTTTCATGTCTTTTACTAATTACTCTTCAACTTCTTTTTTGGCCTGCCAATTTTACTATTACATTCAACTTCTCAGAGTTCATTCTTTCTATTTTTCTCAGTAGGATTTGACTTCCAGTTTTCAAAGGATGCCTTTTTTTAATTGCTATTTAACTAATCTCCTCATTTTTGTGTAGTTCTCTTTTTTGAAGTTAAACGCAAGTGTGGTGGATTTCTTTGGTATTTTCTCCTCTACAGAGATGTTATATTTAACTCCATTATGGTCACCATTACTAAGCAGTTCACTATACTCACCTCTTGGATCAGATCCTGCGCTCTACTTAGCACTAAATCAAGAATCGCCTCCCCTCTTGTGGGCTCCAGGACTACCGCTGAGCAGCGGTCATTAACTCACACTCTGCCTGTCCAGAATTCCAGTGGAGCCTGAAACTCCTTTCAGGTTTTCAAAGTCTGGTTAAGTCCTTTTTCTGGCTGATGTTTCTCACTTCCAGCTGCCTCTGCACTTCCCAAAGGCAGACACATGGGAGAAACCCAAAGGGAAGTCTGTTGCCAATGTATTTTCAAGCCCAATTGAATCGAGGCAGATGTGGAAGTCTCAGGTGAACATCTGTTCCATGTGATTATCGCTGGCAATGGAGCCCTGGGGCACCATGTCTGAAAAAGACAGGCCAGAACTAGGGTGATTCTGGGACCCTCATTATCTTAGGCAACAAAAAACAAATAGGAGAAGGCACAGTAGAAATGACTATGGGGCCATCCTCCACCAGCCACTGGACAGGCTAGACTAGATGGGGCCTTAGTAAGTTATACAGCTGGCTCACAGTGGCCCAGGCAGGCGGCACCATCTGTTAATATAGTATCAGAGGACAGCGATGGATGGATTCATAATCACAGCAATTATAGATTGTAATTTCTGGTTCATTTAAGGAGCAACTTAATCACCACTGGAATTACTGTTGCAGCCCTCAGCAGAGGGAAGGAGCGCGGAGAGCACATGCTGCAGTCCTCTCCCTCCCAGCAGCAATGGGAAAGTGGGCTGGAAGCACTCACACAGAGACATGTGGATGATGTCTAAATTCTTCCTTTTTTCCCCAAAGACCCAGGAGTGGATGCTCATCACAAGAGCTATGTAAGCCTCAAGTAATAATATTGCTGGCTACCGCTCTTCACAATGCATCTCTTGGTCTCACACCAGTCTGTGTAACCTCACCCTGACCCTAGCCCTAGCTGGAGTGCTCTTTCCCTAGCCAAGCATTTGCAAAGTCTCATCTCCCCATCTCATTTCAAAGTCACTCAGTTTGGAAAATCTTGCTGGACTGAAGCGAACTCACGGAAGTCTTCCTGGACTGAAGTGAGTTCAGGGTGATGGGACCCTCCTATTTATTCTGCAAAAGCATAGGCTGGAGTCCAAGAACCACAGGGATTGAGTGGTCTGAGCTGAAACGCAGCAAGGGGATCAGGCCACAATGGAGTGACCGTTCCTGGAAACTGTTTGGCCAGATGGATGTGAGAATGACAGCCAAGCCCTGTGAGATTCTGTAGAAGGTGAAGCACATCAGTATAGTCACCAAGGATCTTGAAAAGAGCGTGGGACCCTTACGGGCCAGCAGGAGATCTCCTAATTGGATCACATGGCCTATTTCCTCTGGGGAATTCATTGATGCATGCAGGTGTGGCAACCATGGCACTGACATAAGGTTGACGGGCTGCTAAGCAGTCTCTGGCATGTAAGTTCTAGGATTCCCCTGTGTTTCACCAGCATCCCCCTTCCATGCTTTTTCCTTCCTCCCCATTTTCACTCCTTGCTGGCTGATTCCAAGCTCAGCTTTGGAAACCACTGATCCCTTACATCCTATCACCGCGGTGAGACTGCGTCATCCCAGCATCAAGAGGGCTCAGGGGGGAGACTAGGGAGTGCCAGACAGAACTTATCCTGGCATGGGGAATTGAGCTGGCGTCCACAGTGGTCAGCACCTGTCTGTCCATCACCATCGCCGTGCATTTTATTACTGGCCTGAACCACATGACAGAGCAGTTTCCCTTTCTTCTGTCTTCTTCCCTCGAATGTTTGTCTGGAGAGCAGGAATGACCCAAGCAGCAAGAGCTGCTGAAATAAACTCCAGCAGGGCCATCCATTTGCTCTTCCCCACCGATGACTTTTGGGCCCAGCAAAAGAGGTTGTAATCAGTGTCCCCACGGCAGGACAGTTATGACTGTAAAGACAGGAGGGGGATGAATTCGTGTTAACGCCTCCCTTTGGCTTTTCAAGGCATCTAGAAAAGGTTTCTGTGCTGTGGTTGCTATGGTAACACCAGACCAATGAAGCCTGAACCACAACTAATTGATGTAGCAGGAAAGTGAGGGTCCCCGAGGAATGTCAATACAGCACATGGCACCTGGGCGCTGACTCAGGTCTGAGCATCCCTCCACACACTGACTCAGATCAGCAAGCACTGCAGACTGGGGTCCTAGGACCCTGTAGGGGTGGGTCAGAGCCTGAGGCCCTCTGCGACTCAGGTCCAAGCCATATCTCTCTGCAGTGTGGATGCAGCTCAAGCTGAGAACCAAGTCAGAATGGCTTCCTAGCACAGTACAGAAATGCTAGCTGGCATGACATGACCCCTCCTGGGACCAGCCATGGGAAACCCAGATTCTGGGTTGCTGAAGCATAGACTTAGAAATGCCAAGTGTGCACACCCGGGTCCCCCAGGCCTAGGGTTATCGGATAGCAAAGGCTGGTAAGGACGACAGGCAAGTACAAAAAGGAGGACGTTGGAGGACACATGGAGAAAATGTGGTATTAATGTAATAGTCGACTGTTTTTAGGGGGCTCTGGAATGCTTCCTCTAAAAATAGGGTGTTCTGGGGCATTCCACATACTTCAACCCCTATAAGCAAAAAGCCAGACAAAATCATATATTTTAAAATGCCTGCCAGATGGAGGACACGAAGGTAAAAGGAAGACATGTCCTCCTTTTGCCTAACATCTGGTAACCCCACCCAGGCCTGAGTCAAGTGCAGTGACTGTAGACCAGTGGTTCCCAACCACTGCGCTGGGGCACACTGGTGTGCCACAGAACACCCAACGTGTGCTGCAAGTATCCCTGAGAGCTGGAGTTAAAGTTCCCTCCCTGCTCAGCCCAGCCACATGAGCTGTGCAGAGCTGGGAAAAGGCAGAGGTTAAAGTAATGGGGGAGGCACTGGAACACAGTTCTGGGCCCCCTATTTTTAGGCAGGCAGCATTCCAGCCTCCCTAAAAATAAAGAAAGGCACAGGAACATGGAGCTCCAGTGGTCTGCCTAAAAATAGCAGGAGCAGCCCGAACGCAGCATTCTGGTGGCTCCACCTTACCCAGCCAGCAGAGAGCTGCAAGAGGCCGGGAGTGTGTGAATCTCCCCCTGCAGGATGGAGCAGCTTGTGTCAGGCAGCCTGCAAACAGCCCAGGTAAGGGCTTTGGGGGGGAGGACGGGATCCACGAGGGTGGGAGGGAGCAACAGTGGGGTGAGGATTTGCCCTGGGGGGCAGGGAGTCACTGTGGAGAAGGGGGAAGTGGGGGCTGCACCATGCTCCCCTGCCCAGCCTTCCCACTCCCCAGGTTCCCCCTGCCGCCCAACAAAGTCACTTGTGTTCTCCCTTCTTCTCTCCTCTCTTGGCACCCTTGTGCTGTTCCCCACATGGCTGCCCTTGTCCTCTTTTGCCACCCCTGCCCTGCTCTGCTCCCCACACTCACTCCTGCCACTGCAGACAACTCCTGACCTCCCCTGTTTTGCTGCTTCTGCTACCCCACATAGTAGCATTTTGGAAACACTGCGCCATGGTTCATGAATATCCATGTTTTTTAATGGTGGTGTGCCTCAAAAAATTTGAAGTTATCAAGGTGTGCCATGGCAGAGAAAAGGTTGGGAACCACTGCTTTAAACTACCCACCGTGCATCTGAGCCCAACATCCCTGGTCCCACCCAGGCTGCAAACAAGAGGGACATTACACAGATAATTGTCTTTAGGCTCGCAGCCTTTCAACACCAGAGCAAAGGGCAGATTCTGAGCAGACTCACTAGTGCTGAGAGGTCTCTGGCAGGCCAGCATTCAGGCAGATTGAGTCTCTCAACTCCTCAGGGCTCTTGGTCTGCAATGCTAAGCTGGAAACATTGCTCAGCCACAAGTTTCTGCTTTTGCTTAGGGTGACCATACATTGCAAAACAGTGGGTTACCTGTGTAACCATCTTTCTTCTTCCAGGGCTGCTTGCATCATTCATTTCCAGGTGACTACTAGCTGTATCTTGGATGGTGGATGGAGTTTAATTTTTCCTGCCATCAGCATGGCTATGCTCAAAGCAGCATCCCCAAAACTTAGTTGGGTGATAGAGCGGTGGGTCATCAAGTCTACACTGATGAAAACACTACCGACCTCCAAATTCTTCTGAGAGAAGACCTGCACGAGGGGTACCAGAGAGGTTATCTGCCACTTTGTTGGGAGAACTTGAGGCTCTGATAGGAGGGTGACCTTGACCCATTAAGGATGCCCTCACTACTAATCATTAGCTGATCCAACAAAAGAAATTGTCACCGGCAACGTTCCACTATCCCCCAATGTGGCAAATGGTTTCCGCATCCCAAAAAAAAAGGGAGTAGGGGAGAACATGGCTTGTCCATCATCAATGGGCTGGGTTTAGTCACCTCTACATGTGATACACTGGTCCGGTTCACTGTACCCAGAATTCTGGTAGAACAAGCCAGGTGGATGGGGGTCCTGCTCCAGTGAGGAAGGATGTGTGGGCAAACAGCTGCTGAAAGAGGGAGTTGGCTCCAAACAGAGGAGCCCATTCTCCTGTCCTATAGGTATTCGAAGGGGGAAATCCCTGATTCAAGATCCATCTATCTAGGTAAGGCCCAACCAGAAGGACCTTTGGACATCTGAAGGGAGTACCACTGCTCCCTCAAAGCTGCGTGCAGGCACACATGTGCAGCAACCCCGACTCTTTCCACACTGCCGGTGGCGCAGAGCCTCAGCTGTGATTCCTTCCGGCCAGAACACCCATTCTTGTGGCCAACCTACATCCATAACTTGCTCACCTGCATCCATAAGTTGCTCAGCCTCTTCATCACCTTAGAGGGAACATTGGCAAGGGACCCCAGTGATCATGGCTACCCAAAGAAGGGTGGGTTGGGAGGTGGCCTCCAGGAGGGCCCCGCTGAGTGAAAATAATCCTGCCTACTAATCATTGCAACAGGGGTGGAGGTCCCCCTGAAGTAACTCCCATTCTGCATTCCAGAAAAGAATTCCTCAAGCCCCTTATGGAAAGAAAGAGGGAGTTGTACTAGGAGGATGGGATGAGAGGGAAGACCAGAGGAAAGGCAGCAGGGTAGTTGAAAATACTTCCTTTTACTCCGTCCCCTAGGTTACAAGCCAGGATGGGCATACGTCAAATAAGGAGATAGGAGGATCCCCTCTCCTAGGTCCTACCGGTTATTCCCACAAATTGAGTAGCCTCCCCCTGGCCCTATCCCTGGCCTTCCGGTTGGGGGCGGGGGCTGGGCTTGTGCCCCGGGTCCCTCCCCACCCCAGCGACGCCCCTGGCAAGGAGTCAATGGTTTGTGAGAAGAGTGACCGCCCCTCGAAGGGGAGGTCCTGTATCACCTGCGGCATGTCCCAGGGCAGATCCAATTCTTGGAGCCACTTTGCTTGCCGCATAACCACAGCCAAGGCAACCCCATAGCTAGCTGTATCAGAGGCATCCCAGGCCACCATAAGGGCATCACAGGAGGCCAGTATGCCCTCCTCTATGATGGAGTCATAATCCTCCAGGTGTTCCTGGAGGAGAAGGTCTCAGAAGCGCCACATGGACTCCCAGGGTATGTTCACACACACTTCTTATTTCGAAACAACAGGGGTTTTTTTGAAATAAGAACTGCCATGGCCACACAACACACAGCCATTTCGAAACAAGCAAACTGCTTGTTTCGAAATGGCTGCCGTTGCTTCGGAACGGCTAAAACCTCACTGGACTCCTATCCAGCTTCTTGGCCACTGTAACCCCCACCTTCTTTTCCGCAGAACTGCTGCCCAGCCAGTCAGTCCCCTGTCTGTAGCAGTGCATGGGATGCCTCCATCCTCAGTGCAAAACTCTGTACTTGTCCTTGCTAAACCTCATCTGATTTCTTCTGACCCAATCCCCCAATTTTTCTAGGTCACTCTGTATCCTATCCCTTCCCTCATGGGTGGATCAGTTTGCTGCAGAGGCAACAACAAGGCTGTTAACCTCACAGCACTTTGGCTCTTGAAAAAAACAAACATTCAGTTTGTGGCTGCAACAAAGCAAACCCATTAGCATCTGTGCTTAATCTGAAAATGTTGCAGATTTCACCATCATCTGCCCCTCACCTTCACACCGACATTTTAAAAGGCAGCAGTCAGCTATCTGTGACACCAACACAGAACAGTGGGTTACTCACCAGTAACCGTCCTTCGAGATGGGCTGCTCGGATCCATTCAGTAATAGGTGTCTCCGTGCCGGAGCACCGGATTGCTCAGAAAGCTTGTCCTAGCCTGTCAGAAGAGAGGAGGCAGCCACTGCCCCTCGCGCCACCCACGGCTATATATACTGCTGCCTCCCCACCCACTCCTCAGTTCCTCAGAGTCACCAACTCCAAAAGCAGGGATGGAGGGGAGGGACCTGAATGGATCCGAGCAGCCCATCTCGAAGGATGGTTACTGGTGAGTAACCCACCGTTCTTCTTCGAGCACTGCTCAGATGCGTTCAGTAATAGGTGACTACTAGCCATGCTGATGGATGGTGGGGGGAGTTGGTACTTCCGCCTTCAGCACAGCAACAAGACCCGTAAGGTAGAGGCACCGCAGCAAGATGCTTGCCGGTGTCAAAAGGCGAGCAGGCCTTGACAGGCCCAGAAGAAGCAAGAGCTGAAGTCAACCCAGGACAGGGGCAAGACCAAACCCACTGAGTCAGAACACATAAGCAGGTTGGACAAGGTCACCAGAGCTGGAGAAAAAGGAAGCAACCTAACAAAAATGGGTTGTATAGGTGCTTTGCATAGTAGGAAAAACGTGGAGTGTAAGCAACAGACTACAATGTCTGGGCATAGGCCATGTTACGTGGACTCGAAGGAGAACACTAAAAGCTAGCAAATGAGACTAGCCATATGGGCGTGTCTCGTGCAAGAACAATGAAAGGGTAGACAGAGCACCCGAAGGCTTAGCAGCAGCCACGTGGTCATGGACTGATCTGGTGACTACTGAGTACACAGGAAGAAGTAAGGGAATGACTATGCCCCTTATCTAGGATGCAACCAAGCAAGTCGTCTGGTTAAAAGAGAGAAAATGAGGATACAAGGTTGTAAGATGGGCTCGAGGGCAACTGAGACCATGAGACACTAAGCTGCACCATATAGAGTCAAGCCAAGCAGGACAGGGGCCTACGGTATGCTAGTTAACAACCTGGTAGTGTGGAAGCGCACGTTTTCAGCTGAGCAGGCACCACGACCTGCTTCTCGCAGGAGAGAGGTTCTGGGAAAGGTCACTAACAGCAAGATGGCCTGAGGCAGTGCTGATGAGATGATCCTACTAGGGCCCGCAGGGTGCTGGAATGCAGAGGAGGACCCCGCTGGTCTAAGCTTGTAGGGTTTGCATCGCGAAGTGCTCACTAAGGCGTTAGTAGGGGAGAGAGGGACAGGAGAGAACTCTTACTGCCGTCTGGTCACCCCCTCAGCGACTGAAAGAATCGAAGGTGAGCCGAAAGGCCGCGGACTCAGTACCTATAGTGCTTGCCAGAGGGATAACGTTACCACTTTGCCATGCCAGGGCTGCCAAGGAGACACTCTTCAATACATGGATACTGAAGAACTCCACTGCCAAGGGAGGTTCCTTCCTAAGCTAGAGAATGGGACCGTAACAGGGTGGCAGCTGTCGCATCTGAAGGACACCCTGGAATCAGAGAACCCAATGAAGTTTTCTCCTCGGCAGGTACCAGAGTGCGAATAAAAGGGGGGTACAACCCCAAACTGTTGTATGTTGAATAGAAGTGGGTTCTCTCTCTATCACACCATCAGGTGGGCAGTGGGTGTCAACAGGTCCTTGAAAATGGAAAAAGGGGACCGCAGAACTGCCAGGTGCCACCAACGCTCATGGGGAGAACCGCAGTAGCACTAAGGGACTACGCACAGCATAGTGAGACGGTCCCGTGGGAGGGCAGGGCGGAAGGGGGGGCGGTGTTCTGCCAGGGAATAGGACCGTAGAGCAAGAAGATTATGCAAGTGCCCTGGAAGTTGGGAACCTTCTGTCTGATGTAGACAGCTGTCCAGAAGGCAGTGGATACCTGTGATGAAGTAAGCAAACCTCTTGGATTACTGTGGTTCTTCTTTTCTGTTCCTGTTCTTGGGTGATGGTATTCTGGTGATGGGACACAGGGGTGTGATAACTATAGGTACCACTAGGGGGGAAGAGGCTTTAGTGCGACCTTACCTGGACCCCCTGGGGGTG
>VOCP01041640.1:0-11009 GCA_007922195.1 Podocnemis expansa
TATCCAGCACATTCCCATTCACAGAGTATGGAAGATTGAATGCAAAGGAGTTTAAATGAATATTACAGACCAGACAGTGAAAATGAATTTTGATTGTTGTTCGACACAGATGCCTCTATTAATTTTAAGTTTGTTCCCCCTTGTAGAATCCAGTGGGGAGACTGTGATGACCCAGAGTCCAGAATCCCTGAAAGCGTACCCAGGGGACAGAGTCACCATCAACTGCAAAGCCAGTGCCAGTGCTAGCAGTGCAGTTTCCTGGTACCAACAGAAACCAGGACAAGCACCCAAGCTCCTAATCTATGAAGCTTCCACCCGCACCTCTGGGATCCCAGACCGGCTCAGCAGCAGTGGGTCTGGCACTGATTTCACATTTACAATAAGCAGGGTTGAGGCCGATGATGTGGGAGACTACTATTGTTTCCTAAGATGGAGTGAAGCTCTCACAGTGATACAGACCAGTGCAAAAACCTCCTGCTCTGAGCTCCCTCTCTTCCCCACTGTAACAGCTGATCTTGTCCAGTCACTGAGTCCCTGCAGCTACCACCTTTTCAAAAGGAAGCTGGGCATCCATCTGGCTTTGAGACCCTCATCCCACTGTTGTTCGGTTTCACCAACCATACATATAGCAAGTAACGGTGTATGCTGGCTTTTAAAATTCAGATTCCAATGGGCAGGTTGTGCAGACACAGACTCCAGAATCCCAGGTCACTATCAGCTGCAAACCAGTTCAAGACTCACCAGTAACACTAGAGGCAAAGAGCTCTTAGCCTGTTATCAGTGGACATCAGACAAGTTTCTAAATGCCCTATTTATTATGCCTTAGCCCTGCAATCTGGGGCCCCAGCCTGGCTCAATAGTCAGAGATCAGATCAGGAAGCCATGACACTCACCATCAGCGGATTAAAGATGAAACTTTTGGAGTTTATTATTGTCAAGGGGACAAAAGCTACCTTCTCAGAGGAAACACACACCAGTATCAAACCCTGGCTGGGGTGCTCACTTCAGCGTCACAGCTGCTTTCTAAACGGAGTCAGTTTGTCCATGTAGCAGCTGCTCCTGAGCTCCGATCAGCTTTTCAGCATCTCAGTGTCTGAGCCACAGGCTCCTTGATCCTCACATTCCTGCTTCCGTTGTGAGGCAAGTTTGCTACTAGAGACATTTGCTACCCTACTGAAGAGGTTTTGCATCAAATGAATTAAGGAGTCATTTTTAAAGGTTAAAGTAGGTTACTGCAGAGTTTAAAAATGTAATTCCTCTGCAATTCTCCATGGAGACTGAGAATTTCAGAATGAAAATAGCCTGGTGATGTCATGGCAGCAGTGACAAGTGGGGAGTAGAACTGAGGAATGGTGGGAAGACTTTCCTTGACAAATATTTCTGAAGAACAATGCCTTTCAATATGACAGGGATGATGTCATACACACCTCTCCCTCTTGTTTTCCCACAAAATGATTCAAAACAAAAGTGATCATTTTGCATTTTGATTAAACACATTTTCCATTTCTGCCACAGGAAAAAACAATGAGAGCATTTCAGGAATCATTTCAGTCTCTTTCTTTTGATCCTACTAATTTCACAAAAATAAAATGCCACCTTTCAGCCAGGCCAGGTCTGACCTGTAGGGCTGGCAGCAACTATGAGGCCTACAGAATTCAAACCCTACAAGGAAAACCTCACATTGCTGACTAGCAATTGTCTGGGGTAAACGCTCACAATGTTGACGAGAGGCTGTATAAGGAGCTATATGCACCCCTCACCAGCTAGAGGCAGGGATACAGTACTATATTACCACCACTGATGGGAAGTAGTAAAAGGTGAAGAGTTTCCAGGCCCCCAAGATGTGTTCAAAGCAGAAACAATACAATATAAAGAATATTTTTATATAGTACATATTTTTAGGGCCAATCGTCTCATCTGAGATCCTGCATGATACAAGCCAGAGAATTCCACCTAGTAATTCCTGCATCAAGAAAAATCTTCTGGGTGAGCTAAAGCATTACTTTTCGGAAGATATCAAAACCTGACCTGAAGACTTCAGGAGATGGAAAACCTCCCTTTGGGGACTGCTCCAAATCTTAATGACCCTATTCTTTCCCATTTGAATTTGGTCAACTTCAAATTTTAAGAGCCAGCTATTGCTGTACTTCATCTGTGGGATGAAAGGAGTCTGTGTTCCTTGGTGTCTTCTCCTTGGGTGGATACCTACAGACCATCATCAAGTGCTCTCTTAACCCACTCTTTCATAAGGCAAGAAATCTGAGCTCCTAAGATTTCTCAGGGCAGCAAGTCTTCCAGCCCTCAATTCATTCTTGTAGCTCTGCTTTTGAGTCCTCTAAGAAACCAGAACTGGACACTGCATTTAGGTCATAGCCTTAGTTTTAGTCTGAATCAGTAAAGCTATGAGACATGGTAAACGTGTAACATTTGTAGGTGCATTTCCTGAAGCAGGGACTGAACTAGAGGCCTCAAAATCTAAAAGCAGGAACCCTTCCTGAGATAAAAGACTCAAAGTCTGTCGGCTTAAAGCTTCCATATGGTCCAGTCATTAGAGGGGACAGA
This sequence comes from Podocnemis expansa, assembly GCA_007922195.1. Classification (NCBI taxonomy): domain Eukaryota; kingdom Metazoa; phylum Chordata; order Testudines; family Podocnemididae; genus Podocnemis; species Podocnemis expansa. The sequence continues at coordinate 2,563 of VOCP01041640.1, forward strand.
GACCCATGCTGTGACTGTGTGGTTTACAAAAGGATCCTAATTTGCTATAGATTAGGACACAACAAAATCCAATGGCAATTTCTTAAAATGCTTTTTGGGCTTAGACAATACAAACTCTTCCATTACCATTGTCCAGGCATTTCACAACTTGACCACTTCCAGCTACCATTTCAAACTAATATTGCAGAATCCTTCCATCTGGGACTCAAACACTACAGCTGAGGGCAGGGTAATGGTAGTGTTTGCCACAGTATTGCTCTAATGCTGTTTTGTAAGGACTAGTTTGATTTCTTTCCCTCAATCTGGCATCTGGGTCTATTAGGAGTGGCTGGCCAGAAGCACTCCTTCACTAGGTCAGGGACCAATTTCATCCACGAGGTTGAGTGTGAGCTGACCGAGGAGTGGGGGTTCACACAGCAAACATGCTAAGTAGAGCCCTTGGAGTTAAGAATAGAGGCCACAGCTACACACCAGTCCATATTGCAAAGTAGGGGGGAGCGGGACAACATCACACCCAGCAACAACTGGTTAAACTTGCTTATGTCACGCATGGCCCCCTCCCTTCTTTCTGTGCACGTTTCTGGACCAGCTGTGAATTTTCATTTCTGAACACTATTTGCATATTTCACACCCAAATAACGTTCCCCTGTGGCACTGAAGTGTTATAAAAGGCTCCATGTCACTCGTTACAGTTTGTTGATCAGCATCGGGCCACTCAGACGTATCACAATGATCTCACCCACTCAGTTTGTCTGCCTGCTCATGCTCTGGATTCAGGGTAAGGATCAACCCAAGAAGGAATGTGATGAATTAAAAGTACAATGATCCTTGAAAAAGTTTAGCAGATCTAGAAATTTTGTATGGTGGGCCATAAATTTTAAGCTACCATCAAACTCTGTTGTTGTGACAGAGACTTACAATCTGGGCTCAACTGAACCAAAAATCTCTGAGGCCTATCGAGTTTACTGAAATATTTATTTTTAATATTTAACAGTTGCCAGCAATTACAGTGAGTTTTGCAAATCTTTCTCTCATGTTAACTCAAAGAAAGAGGATTCAGAAAATTATGAGCCATAGCCAAAAGTGTTAGAATGAAAGAGCTCAATATTCCCATCCCTGCTAAGTATACTAATTTGGTAAAGATGCACATAGATATATTTTACAGGCACTATATTGTTGAGTTTGACTGACTAGATCTGTATTTATGTTCTCGTTGTCAATTCAGATGCCAGCGGGGACATTGTGATGACCCAGACTCCAGAATCCCTGGCAGTGTCTCCAGGAGACAGAGTCACCATCAACTGCAAAGCCAGTGAAAGCCTTACTTACTCAGGCAATGACTACTTAGCCTGGTACCAACAGAAAACGGGACAAGCTCCTAAGCACCTGATCTATCTTGCTTCCACGCGTGCCTCTGGGATTCCAGACCGCTTCAGCGGCAGCAGGTCTGGAACTGATTTCACTCTCACAATCAGCAGCGTTCAAGCTGAAGATGCTGGAGATTATTATTGTCAGCAAAGCAGAAGTGCTCCTCTCACAGTGATACAGACCAATACAAAAACCCCCCTGTTCGATTCCATTCTGTAAAACAGCTGCTTCCTCTGAAAAGCCACCTCCTCAGTGAAAAAGTTAAATATTTATTTGGGGGCAAACTTTCAGCTCCAGAAACACAGATCCAAGCACACCGCAGCTGTAATAAACCAACAGACGATTTGCTGCTAGAGAAATTTCATTCCACACATAAGGGCATTTAATTTCTCCACAGCCATGGTGGCATCATTTTCTTGTGTCTTTCGTTTACTTTACTCTCCTCCACCCTCAACAGACAGTGTGAGTATTTCAGGTTAGTCTGGTTCTTTGCTGATAGCACTGTCAGGGCAGGGAGCAAAAGTTATGCCTCGAGCTCTAGGACTTCCAGATTATAGACATGAACAGGAGCGACGAGGGCCTAGCAAAAGACCCCGGGGCCTGGGCCCAGGGCAATCTGACCCCAATTCAGGGCTCGGACCCGATCCTGCTCAAGAGGTCCGGGGATGGGGCCAGGGAAGACAGCCAGGGTAGGGAGCTAAAATGATGCCGCAAGATCTAGGACTTCCAGATTACAGACAGGAGCAACTCATTTCTAGAGGTACGCAGTATGACAGGAGAAGGAATGTAGATAAGCAGAATGCTAGAAAGAAAGGTGTAGAAGGGAAGAACAGCCCCTGTGAAAGGTTATGGGGAGTTTCTGGGGAAACAAAGTAACTAAAATTTTAAATGAATTACTGTCATGTGACCCACAGGGCAGTTCAAACAGAGGGAATGGATCCAATTCCTTTTCTATTGGGCTGTCATGAAGCTCCAGTGGGAACTTGCTAAATCTTCACACAGTTGCTCAGCTCAGTACAAATGTTTCTTGTTGAAAGAGCCAGGCCCTGCCTAGCTAACTTTCAGCAGCCACGCAAGACAAATGCTGCAGCATCCTACAGTAAAGGGTACAAGAACTGTTAACACAGTCCAGTCTGTCTATAGGACCTTTACATCCCTGTGACTGAATTTGGCCCTACAGCCCATACCAGCAATCTGCAGCTGTGGTATTAGATGGTAGCACTGTTATAGACACGTCTTTTTCCTTTAACTCACTCTTTCCCAGCTCTAGTACTCTGCAGTAATCTACATTAATTTCTGCAGACTAGTCATTAAGCCTCTTAATTTGTACACAAAGGAAATGCAACTCCTGACCATATTCTTCTTCTATTGAGAAGTAACATCACCCATATTTAGCTACCTATCTCTAAGTGACTGTGGGAAAGGATCGGGGTTTCTGAGGATTTCAGTCATTTTTATATACTATGTTTATTTCCTTTCAGGGGTTTCCTCTCCCTGACTGTGCTCAAAAAAAGCACAGAAGGATTTGCACCGTTTTTAAACCAACTCTTCTGAAAGGTACTATTATTTCAAGAGTCTCTGAATGAAATGAATTTCAGTTTTTCTCCACGCCAATCCAACCACTAACCTCACCTACCAGTTTTCAGACTGATGGGATTTCTTCCATATAGAGGATATGAAATTCAGTTGTAGATAGAAATTTTTAGCTGTAACATGAATGATGCAGAAGATACTGTTTGACTGTAATATGAACTGGTTCAAATGACAGTGTGATAAACTTTATCAAGCTAAAAGCTACCTAAAGTAATTCAATTGTGTTCTTCATTCTTTTTAAAATTGTACAGTTGGAATTGATGAACAGAACTATAACAAGATATACCAATAAAGCTGAACTCCCATGTGACAGGCATCACATGACGTCTCTTCATCTGCGGGATCATCTGAAATTCTGGATAAGGAGCTAATGCAAAATCATTATAGTGCGGGGGGAAAAAACCACCACTAGCATCTAGGAAAAAATGAACACAAAGCACTTCTCAGGATACTATTTTTCACAGAATACTAGCAACACAGCAAAGAATCAGGTCCTCTGTGTCCAACAGCTGAGCCAGTGACTCAGGGACTGAGATGAAATGTTTTACCTCTTAATCATTTCCCATATGTAGAAATAAATAGTTCTGCAGATCTTGCTCTTCCCTTGCAGAATGCATGAACCTCCCCCTGAGCCAAAGGAAAATGGAGTTAAACAGGCGACACAGAGATCAGAATCCCCATTGACTTTAAAGGGACTAACTTGTATCTCACCATGGGGAGATCAGTTACTTAATGTCTATGAGATGATTTTCTGACAAAAACACAGAGACAAATTCCTTTGCATGCTCGCAGCTGACCAGTCTTTCCCTCCTGCTCTGGCACTTTTTACTCTCTTAAAGTTAGTGACCAGCACTGAACTGGTCAGACCCATGAAAACGATCTCACTATCTCCATTCATGTAGCTGCAAGGTCTCTGCATCAAGAGTAAGAACTAAACCAAAAGGAACTGGATGAATAATTGGCTTCCAAAGAAAAAAAATGAAAAGATCTAGACCCCTTGATTATCAAGCCAGGAACATTTCTCAGAATTACACCAATTTGACTACCTTTGTTTCATTTACAATGGCAGAAAAGACAATGAACATTATAAAAAAATAAAAATAAGGAACTGATCTGAAGTCCAGTGGGAGAGTCTAGCCATATTTGATCAGGGCTTAAATGAGCAGAATGAAAGTATTTCCTCAAGGATGAACATTACCATCACCACTGGATTATCGGCAATAATCAAAATACACATAGGGATATTTATAAGAACATAAAAATGATAATCGGTATATTCAGGGTGTTATTGGCATTCCTATTAATAAGGTGAAATGTGTTTACTGTGGTTTTTCCAGGGTTTGGTTTTAGTTTCCATTTCCTACTAATTCGCATTGAGATGAACGAGAAAAAGTTTAGCTTTCTCAATGAAATCAATGGGAGCAGGACTGCAGTTATCCAATCCACAATCAAAATCTTTAATAATACTGATTTATTCCAAACTATTTTCTTCATATACACTCTGTACTCAAGAAGATTAAACTATCTAGGGCTGTTCAAAGAGACAACAAATAGCTATTTCTGAATTAGAGGCAGTCAGAGTAACTTTGGACTTTGGAAGGAGAAAGTAATTTTAGACAAAAGGTAACAATGAAAAACAGGATTAGTCCGAAAACAGTGACATGGCAATGCACAAACTCAGACATTTAGGCCATGAGAAGCGAGTGGTGATGACAACATTTCCCAGCTTAATGCAGCTTAAAATTTTCAGAAATAAAAGAAGAAACGCAAGGAAAGGCACTCAGCGTTTGTGGATTTTGAGCAGGCTTATGACAGAGTTCCCAGAAAACTGTTGGTATCACCAGAGATACATGTTCAGACTATCACAAACACGTATGAGGGTAGCACAACCATAGTCCAAAGCACTTGCAGGTACTACGCAGCAACCTAGAAGGATCCAGGCCTTCTCTGTTAGAGATGTTTTAATAATGGCAGCACTTTGAAATAGGGAAAGGGCAGCGGTCCGATTCGTAGGAAATGCTCCGAGGAGTCTGTAAAGAAGCACAACTAGCATTTTAAAACTGAGTCACTGAGGAGACCTTCAAAGGGGGCAGCTCAGAAATGTGGGAAAAGATTTGATCTTCATTACTTTAGGGAGGGGTTATCAGTAAAATCCAGCAGGAAACTGCTCAAAGTATTAGATGGTTTCTATGGCCAAGTCTACACCGAGAGCAACAAATTCAACACCTCAGTTCAATATTTCCAGATCAATTAAGCAGATCAGTGAACACCCACTCTACCGATCAGGAAGTCAACTTGGTAAGCCCACCCCCTGAAAAAGGCAACACTGAGTAGAAGGGAAGGCATTTCCCTTTGACTCAGCACAGGCGAACCGCCAGTCAGCAGACATTAGACAGTTAAAGAGATATATGTAAGTTATTTTACATAGCTTGTGTATCTTCCTTTGACTGCCACCAAACTCCATGGTCAGTGTAGACAAGGCCCAAGTAGAAAGATTTCCTTATGGAAGGCCCAGGGCCTTCCTACATCTTTCAGCAACCATAAAAATAAACCATGCAGCATCCCACGGAAGTGGTTAGAAGCACTGTTAACTTAAACTCTAGATTATGTGGCTACCACTCTTATTGACTTTAGTGACACCTGCACCCACATGACTGATACAGGCTGGAAGGGATAATTCAGTGTCACAACAATTTTCAGGATTTTCATGGAACTAGACTGCAGCACTTTTTAAATCTTACCTTGTTTCCTTCCCTCACTATTCCCCCGCTATAGTACTCTGAAAAAATATATATAGTGTGTATGCACGCACGCACGCAGCTGCATGAGTGGTTTATACACACAGTGCTCAATTCTTTCCCATGATTTCCTCTCTCTGGCTGGGTTCAAAAAGAACATTGAAGGATTAGCGTAATTTTAAACTAAACTCACTTGAAAGACTCTATTATCTCTGGAATCTCTAGCAAAAAAAATCAATTCAACTTTTCCTGACAACTTCTGCCCCACCTACTAACCTCCTTTACAAGTTTTCTGACTGATCTGCTCTCTTTAGCAACATTTAGAAAGGATACAAAATTCACCTTTAAATAGAAATCTAGCTGAAACACCAACTATGCAAAGGATAAAATAGAGCTGTGACATGAATTTGTTAAAATGAGAGGCCTACCGATTAGTCATCTAACAAGATAGCCATGGAGTTCTGAGGTACTTAAAGACTAACAAATGCATTTACCAGATGAGCTTTTCTGGGAGAAACTTCTGCTTCATCAGACGCTTTGAAGAAAAGCTTTGACAAAAGGCAACATTTCAAATCAGGATTATTTTAGTGACCTGTATCTTCAAGCAACTGCACAACCTTAATTCAAATGCAATCAAATATTCGCATTTGCCTTCAGAAGGCATCTGGCAATTCTCAAGTCAAACAACTTCTCAAATTAAAATTCACAGTACTTAGATAGCGCTTTATAAGAGAACTGAGTGCAGTAAAATGAAATGGGATGAGCTATGATGCATGTTGCCCTCATCACTGAAAAACTGAAAGAGTATTAAGTGAAATATCTGAGTCATGTCATATGGAAAACATTGAAGAGAGTGTATAAGATCCAGTATGCATGAGATAAAGACCACCAAGAAATCCTAGAAAAAGATGGGTCAAGACGCAAAAGAAGGACATGAATAAAATTGTGTCATCTTAGAAAATGTAGCAGAAGAACAAAAGCTGCCAAAAGCAGTATTACTTTTATGAAAGCTTACACCTTAATAAATTTGTCTGTCTTCAAATGTGACACAGGACAGCTCTTAAAAAAAAAAAAAAACAAAAACAAAAAAAACCCCACATCCTGCATCTCAAAGAATGTATGAATGCTCCACACTGCTCCTGGATACGAACCCCAGAAGTCTTGGGAGTCCAGACGCACAGGAGAAAGCCAACCGCAAGTGATTTGTGGTCGGCTTTCCCCTAATGAGTAATGGTGGCTGAGAAAGGTGCCACCGTTTATGCAAGGAATTTTATGTTCCTTGTGTAAATGATGGTCGACTGCCCCCGAAAAAGCCCTCACCGTAGACTAGGGCTCAGACAAATCAAGATGATTTCCCAGGTTCATCGTATCTGGCAGTTAGTGCTCTGGATCCAAGCTAAGAATCAAATGAAGGCTGCACTGGATTTTTTATGTGTCAGTGATCCACAGAAAAATGTAGGAGGTCTAGAAACGTTTATTATTGATCTATAAACAGTCCTCAGTTAGTGACAGTAACTTCAGAAACACATATCTCAACTACAATTCAGAGAAAAAATAGGATTCCAAAAATTCAACAATTGGAAATAACTCCAAATAACAGAACCATCTTAAACTTCATGTGTTATTCTCAAAAGATGAACTGCCAGAAGTATGGGAGGAGGCACATGGGAATATTTAACAAGGCAAAACAGTGTGCATTTTAACTAACAAAAAAGAAAGTTGAGAGAGAGAGAGAAATGCCAGAAATCAAAACAGCATAGATAGCAACACTATGTAGAGAAAGATTACAAATGTATATACTGATATATATATATATTTGGTTTGTTGATTCACACTTCAAGGGGCAGATTGTGCTGACACCATGATACACACCAATACCAAAACCTCCCCATTCCATCCCTCGCAGTGTAACAGCTGCTTCCTCTACATGATTTTGATACCCGATTTCAGACAGCGCTCTGGCCATCTTTCAACACCAGGCAGAGTCCCTTGCTCCCATTACTGACCTTTCTTTAGTGCCTTGTCTCTCTCTCTACACCAGTGCTCCACTGCTGACATGAGTGTTGAGCCTCTGCTGAGCTGATGTCTAGTCCTTTCAAGTCAGTTTCTTGGTGTAAGGGAAAAACTCAGTGATGTTGAGTTTAAACCTCCCAAGGCAAACTTGCATTATTTATTCTCAGACAACAGCCCTGAAAGAAATGTGATCTAAACCAGCATGCAGACAGGCCCCTCCATCCGCAGCCTCAACCTACCACTAATGCATATATCCCAGGGAACAAATCTACTTCAAGAATTTAATCTGAGACTAAGACACAGAGCAATCTCCTGTTGCCCACGTGGGTCCCTTTCCTCATAACCCAAAGTAGCAATAACCCTACACCAATGGTTCCCAACAAGGGTGCCGGGGCACACTGGTGTGCTGCAACAACACCCAAAGTGTGCCGCGAGCAGCCCCGAGAGATGGAGTTAAAGTTCCCTCCCTCCTCAGCTGAGCTATGTGGGCTGTGCAGGGCTTGGAAAAGGCAGCGGTTAAAGTAAGGGGGAAGGTACAGAACACGGTTCCAGGGGCCCCTATTTTTAGGCAGGCAACCTTCTGGCCCCCTAAAAATAGAGCAAGGCACTGGAATGTGGAGTTCCAGGGATCCCCCTAAAAATAGCAGGAGCAGCTGGAAGGCAGCGTTCCAGTGGCTCCACCTTATGCCCAGCCAGCAGAGAGCTGCAGGAGGCTGGGAGTGTGGGAATCTTCCC
>VOCP01041665.1:0-11660 GCA_007922195.1 Podocnemis expansa
TCACTTATGCTCACAAGTTTGTGGTCTCATACAAATCTCATAACACAACCCTATGATTCTATGATTCTATGAATGATCGTGGAGGGAAGGAGGACTCTCGGGTAACTGGAACTTGGACCATGTAGGCCTTTACAATATGTCTACATTTAACTGCTTAGTTCAGACTTGCTTACTCTGAACAAAGCAGTTCAGAGTTACTTCAAACTAATCATGTGTTAGTTCAAACTAACTAGAACTTTTTAGTCTGCACTAACCATGTTTGCTTAGTTCAAACTAAAATTGTAGTTCGAACTAACTCTTTAGTTTGAACTAAAAAACTGTGATTAGTTCAAATTAACTGCTTAGTTTGAACTTACTTAGTCAGGGCCAGCGCTGGGGACCGTGGCGCCCCCCCCCCCTGCAGCAGAGCAACGCCGGTGCATTTGAGTGATGTCATCAGGGGAGCACCACGGCACTGTCCCCTTTTGATGCCCCTCAAAATGCTCGTGCCCCCCTGTTACTCAGGGGCTGCTTACCACCTAGCACCAGCCCTGTACTTAGTTTGAACTAGCACAGCTACATCATAATACTAAGCGATTAGTTCGAACTGTTTGAACTTACTAGTTTGAAGTAAGCTTCGCTTAGTTCGAACTAAAAACATGTTTTAGTTTGAACTAGACAAAGCCTAGCGCAGACAGGGATCAAATCAGTGGCGTTGCTGTCACTAGGCACCAGGGGCTCATGCCCTGAGTTCCAGCACCAGTGCCCCAAGTGCTGGGGTCAGGCTGCTCACACTGCAGCTGTCCTCCTCAATCCTGTCCTGGACCAGAGACTCAGGGCCGGGCCACCTGCAGCAATGACTGTCACTTGCACTGGTGGCTGTCTTCCTTGGCCCTAGCCCTGGCCAGGGATCCAGGCCTGGGCTGATGGCGGAGGAAGCCCATTCTGGGCCCAGGGCCCAAATCAGGCTGGGGGGGAGGGGTAGGCAGGGCCCAGGTCCCAGTTCTTTTCCTGGGCCAGCGTCACTCCTGGATCAAATTAGTCCAGATTAATCCTCCTTAATTCGAACTAATTTGCTGGAGTAGACATAGCCTTTGAGGCCAAAACCAGCCCCTTGAATTACACCTGGAATCTCACTACAGATGGCTGGTGTGCTGTAAATTGTAGAGCAATTCCTCTAGGAAGTACAGGTGTCACACGTCCTTTTCCCTGTAGCTGCATCAGAGCCGAATTAAGGCCTGGACTGTCCTGGAGCTGCTCACCCTTGTGGGGTGGGCTCAGGGCCTCTGGGGCCCCAGCCACTGCAGCACTGATGGTGCAGGTTTGGGGGGGGCTGCACCTGGGCAGCCTTGCTGCAAGGGGGGGATTGGGAAGGGTGCAGCGGGTGCTGCTGCAGGGGCCCAGTGAGGAGGGGCTGCTGCTGTGGCAGTGGGGGGAAGGTGGGCAAAAGGCCACAGTCTGTGCACTCCTGCCCTGCCCCAAACTGGAAGGTCTGGAGCATACCAGACAACCAGGGGGCTAGGCAGACAAGCTGCTGAAGGTGAGCAGTAGCACAAAAATTCCACTCAGGAAGGGCTCAGACTTTTGGGTAGCGGTGGGGGCCCCCATTTAAGCCAGGCCCTGGGGATGCAGCTCCTGCAGCCCATGCCTTAATTCAGTCCCAGACTGAAGTCTTTTCTTTCTTGTGACTCATCCCTTGCTGGAGCACACACTGCAGGAAAGGACAGGGTAATCTGTCCTTACATGAATGGTGGAAAGTGTTGCTACCTCATTTTCTTATGTAGTTCTGTTCTGTTCATAAAACAAGGCTGATCCTGTCAGTTTTCTCATCGGTAAAATACCACAGCTGGACCTTTGGTGCAATATACTCTCAAGATCCACATTCACCCATTTATCATGTTGATGGGTTTTGCACCAACTTCAGAGTGTGGGTGGTTTCAAGGGGCATCCCCATGTAGTTTCTCCTCTAGACTCAATGAATGGCACTCACAAACGGCTCCTTCAGTACTTCTATTTTTTCAGTTTCTTGTGTGCCATGTCCATCATTCCCTATTTGTATCCTGCTTTCCATCCTCCCTGCTACCATTCTCTTGCAGTTTCTTCCTAAGCCACAGGCTTCGTGTGCCCCCTCTTCTTCATTCTCCCTTCTTCCACACAGCAATGTCCCTAACACCCCCCACAGCCCTCTCACACCCTCCCTGAATTTCCCAAACCCCCCAGTTGTCAGCTAGTAACAGTGTTACTGAGCACCCCAACACCCCCACACACATCTCCCCCTACGTCCCCCCTAATTTCAAGTCCTGGGGAGAATATTGCTTCTGCATTACCCTGTGAACCCCTCTTCCCCCACATCCAGTGTCCCCATTTTTCCCCCTGCCAGAGATCCTTTCTCTTTTGTCCTTTTTCTTTCAGAATGTCAGAATTTATAATCTGCATTGGAAGAATCAGCAGAGATGAGATGAGTTTTTGACTATGGTGGGAGGTGTTAACGGCTGCCCTCAAGTAGTACTGTGCTCTGTGGACAATTACAGAAGTGGCTGAAGCCACTGACTTTGCCATCCAGGTGTCAGGGGCTGTTTTGTGTTCCTAGTGTAAGTGGGGAGATGGAGCTGCTCTTGTGGGGAACTTCCCAGACTTTGTATACCACCCCAGTGAAGATGGGTAGCAAAAGGATCTGAGTGCCTGCTCCCACTTCCTTTACCCCAAGGCCTGCCTGACCTCAAAGGCTCCCCTCCCAATCTCCCATTTGGAGGAGTCTCTGAAATCCCAACAAGGCTGGGCCCCAGAATTTCTGGGGGCTCGACCCTCATTCTTATCATGGTCTCTCAGGACAGGGCTATGGTGTCCCCACTCTGGGGTGCTGACCACACCAACCACTCTTCTGGCCCACCAGTTACTATACACACTATATACAATTTATTTAAGCATACAGAAATAAAAAGAATAACCCAATAAGAAAATAGAAAAAAGTGGAAAAAGGTGAACAATAAACCCCCAGTGCCACCACTGGCGTGGGGGCAGTACAAACAGAGTCTCTGGGGCCGGAGGAACAGTCTCACAGTCTGTTTTCCATGTTGCAAGCCCTTTGCCCAAGCCTGGCTGCGACTGGATGACTCAGGGGGTCAGATGCAGGCTCTGGCTGTGGCCACACATCCCCAAGCTCCAGGGGCAGGGCCCTTCTTCCCAGCATCAGCCCCCTTCGCTGTCCCCCAGCTGCTCACCACACCCGGCTCCACATGGCTGCAGCTCTGGCTCCCAGCCGCTGCTCGGGTTCTGTGTGGCTCTCTGGGGTGCTCCTCTGATCCTCCTGCTGTCTGCACAGGTCAGCTCAGCCCCTTGGCTCCTTCCCTGGCCTCCTGCACCCAGCTCCAGACAACTCCAGCTCCAGCTCTGCTTGGCTTTCTGCTGGTCCAGCTGCTGTGGGTCTGCTCTGCAGGAATCAGCTCAGCCTGGCCTCCCTTCCTGGGTCTTCTGGCTCCCAGCTGCTGGCTGCTTAGTGCTTCCTCCTTAGCTCGGCCCCACACACACACTCACACTGGCTTGCCCAGGCATGTCCAGCCTGCAGTTTCAGCTAAGGGGCGGGGGAGCACTTTCAATCAATCAGGCCATCCTGGGACACTGGCCTCTCCCACTGGCCCTGGGGCTGTCTATTTCAGAGTCCTGCTTCCAAGCGGGAGTGGCCAATCAAAAGGCCCATTCATTCTCAGTAAGGGGCTATCAGTCCCCTTACACTAGCATAGCCCTTTCCTTTTTCCTAGTTCTCACCAAATCAGACAGCTTCTGCTCTGGGGCGTGGGGCATTCCCTGGAAGGCTGGAATCTATGGGATGTAGAATTCAAAGGCTGTCATACAGACAGAGCAACTGACAGACAGAGCAATAGAGTGCAGGACAAATAGTGTAGTGGCTAGCACCTCTGCTTAACATGCAGAAGGTCCTGTGTTCAATTCCCAGGGGGTTGGACTTGATGATCTCATGAGGTCCCTTCCAGCCGTATGATTTGATTGATTGAAATGCCATTGACAAGAGCACCAGCCCTTGTTTCACTCATTACATTAGGTTAGTGTGAACTTGAGAAAACAGCATATCAATCATGAGAGAAAGGGAGGTTTATCCCAATAGGGGGAAGAGTTAAAGCTTGATTAGGTGATGTCCAACCATAGCTCCTACAGAGAGGGAGATGGAATTCTGGAAAGCAGTTAGTGTGAAAAACATTGAGGAATTGCAGTGGCCAAACAAAGAAGTGGCAAATAGGGGCAGTAATATAGTTTTGCTCTCATGATAGCATTGGTGAGCCAGGCACTAGAATACATTGTACAGTTCTGGTGGCCAATTTTCAAGGATGCTGGACAACTGGAAAGATGCATCAGAACAATGATACAGAGGGTGGAGAAAATGCCTTCCAGTGAGACCCATTTACAGCTCATTCTGCTTAGCCTGAACACTGAGCGGTGACCTGATGACAAGGAATAAATGCAGTAGAGGCCCCTTTATCCATCCCTCTCATTAGCTGGCACTCCATGGTAAATGAACAACCTGCACAGACAAGTCTGGAAGCAGGCAATTTATTCTGGATCGCTAGACACCAATACAATTTTGGACTTTTCCATTGCCTGGATTGTTTGGTCCAGTCCCACTTAGATCAGATAAATAAGGTCCTGCAACACTATGAAAGGGAGAAAAAGTGGGCATTAAATGACATTTTGATTTACAAACTAAAAGATGAAAGCGAACCAATGACTGGGAGCTGAAACCAGAGAAACTCAAATTAGAATGAGGCATGTATTTAACAGTCAGGGTGAGCAACCACTGAAACTAGCTGCCAAGTGGTAAATGACCCATCTGTTCAGGACTTCACAGCAAGATCTGGTGCCTTGGTGGAAGATCTCATTGTGGAATATAAGTTATTGGGCTCAATACATGGTTAAATGGGTGAATGGCCTGTTACATAGAGGAGATCAGGCTTGAGCCTAATGCCCTAAAAATCTATGACTCATTGTTAGCTCTAAATTCCAACTAGTTTTCTTTCAGGGTCATTCTAATCTACAGAGTTGATTCCTTGATCTGCTGTTTCAATAATTTCTCATTGACTACATACAAATCCCACGTTGACCATGGGGACTATTTCTATGGACTGCCGATTACATCATACCAAGCCATATCATCCTTCCATATACATCTCAAGGTCTTAATGTTTCTGTCTGAAACCAAAAGTTGGAGAGGTTCAATATGGGGTAAAGAAGGGTCAAACACTTTTTAAATGGTGAATGAACTGATGAAACCTCAAAAAAGGTCCAGGACTCGCCTATCAAACATTCAGCTGGGGGTTTTCCTTCAGTGTCTGCTGATCACATATCCAGTTGATAGAACAGGCACCAAGACTATGAGGAACATTTATGAGGAACATATGGGAGAGACAAGATGATTTTACAAGGCATTTTTACAGGGCTTCAGTTTATGATTAATTTTTCTTATCTTTCAGTGAGTGCACCAGGACAAATAGGAATGATATACTAATAAAGGTTCAAAGGACATCATTCCTAGTTTGAAAACTCCAGTAACCTTTGAGAGTCCAAAGTTTGTTTGGTTAACACAGAGGAATTGAGTACTCCTATTGGCTAGACCATAGTTTATTTTGGTAACACAGATGAACTGAGTGTTCCTATTGGCTAACTGCTTGCAACAAGTTTTGCTGTGTATAATATAAAAAATGAGATGTTTGAAATACAAAATAATGCTCTGTTAGAACCAGGAGCTGTTGCTCAGTCTGCAATGTAATATTTTGGAACAATGACCATTTTCCTGGTGTTTTGTGTCACTTGTCTTCTTTTCTTTTCATTGTGGAGAAAGATGCCATTCGTGAATGGGAAGCTATCACCTGGCCCTATTCCTTTTCCCATCTTAGGGAACATGCTGCAGCTGAATATGAGCAACTTGTACCAAGATATAGAGAAGGTAAGGGTGTTATCTTGGGGTCAGTAGTCAGGTTTTAAGTGAGCATTCTCCCAACCAATGGCAATGTCATATCACTCAGCTCAGAAAAATCAGTATTGGATGCTAGATGAAAACTGTCCGGGATAATATACTGCTCTTATTAGGGAATGTCTTATTCACAAGTAAGCAAGAATGACTCCCTCAGCTTCACTGCAATTGGTACAAGCTATCATGGGATGGAGACAGTGGTCTACTGGGTCATGTGGGGAAATGGTAGTTGACAACCTAATGTTTTGTTCCCATTCCTTCTACAAGTTCAGGAAATGAGCTTTGGTAAGATATGTAAGCCACCTGTACCTTAATTTCCCCATGTGTAATATTGCTCTAGTGATATTTACCTGCATCACAAAACAATGGTAAGGCAAAAACTGGAGGGTGGATTCTTCTCTTCCCAGGAATCATCACAAAAAATTAAATTGTTCAGGACAAATTCTGCCCTCGATTACTGCTGGTCACCTTCATCCAGAATCTCAGTTTGGCCCTGCAGGCTGCCAAGGGTATGACAAAGGGAAACTTTCTCTTGTTGTAATAAATCCCTTGTCATAATAAAAATCAGATGATGTGACTGAATTAATGTAGGCAGAGTTGTGTGCAGTTAGAAATGTCTTTTCTACATAGCACTCAAGAATGCCATTGAAAAGCCCTATTGTTATAATGAGATAATTGTGTAACACAGAATTCTGCTTGGAAGACACAGCCACATCTATGGGGAAAAATGTTTCAATCTATGAGGATAACTGAGTAAAACACTCAAAAGTCCAGATCCTCCAAGACATGGAATGGAAATCAGTGGAGTTAGGGTTCTAATGACCTAGGAGGATCTGGGCGGAAATGCCCAAGTCTGCGTGGTGATCTATAGTAAAGACAGGCTAGTGTTAGTTCAGGGGCTAGACAGTTTGCAATTTGATCTACTCACATTCTTATCCTTGCATAACTGGCTCTAAGACAAACCTTTCTTGTCTTTTTCATCACACTTTTACAGCTTAGTAGGACGTATGGCCCAGTTTTCACGATATATTTAGGCTCAGAGCGCGTTGTGGTGCTCTACGGATATGAGACTCTGAAAGAAACTCTGATTGGTCGTGGAGATGAATTCAGTGGAAGAGGAAGTATGCCACTTTTTGAAAGACTTAACAATAAAAAAGGTATAATAACATTTCAAGGTACTTCAACATATATAGCTGGTATTTCTGTAACGTGGGAACACAGCTGAGAAAAGAATAGGGAAAGAGTTCAATTTTCATTAACACAGTAGTAAAAATTGTACAAACACTCTTGGTTCCAGGAAAGAGTCGACTTCCTATTGCAGTGACGTGAATGGATTCTAGCATCTCAGTACACATTTAGGAGAGGTACAGCTAGGCCGATCTACCCTATCCAGGTGAAGAGAGCAGGGGTAGAGAGGCAAAGAGAGTCAGAGCAAGCAATGGATTCCTTTCCTGTTCCATCCCTGTCCTCCCTAACAAGGGATATTGCATGAAGGGTGAACAGTTATTTTTTATTATTGTTTTCTTTTTCATCCTCAGTTTGTAGATTCCTTCATCATGAGGGAGTATTAAGTATGGAAACACCAAGATGTCCTTTTCAGAAAATCTTTTGTCTTCAAGAAATTAATGAAACATAGTTACTTTAGAATCACGGTGTCTGTGAAAGCAACATTCAGTATACTTACTGGATAGCCCAGAAATGGTGGGGTACTCTCCAGTAACCGTCCTTCTTCGAGATGGGCTGCTTGGATTCATTCAGTAATAGGTGTCTCCATGCCAGAGTGCAGGATTGGTCGGAAAAAACTTGTCCTAGCCTGTCAGAAAAGGGGAGGCAGCCACTGCCCCTCGCGCCATCTGTGGCTATATATACAGCCGCCTCCCTGCCCCCTCCTCAGTTCTTTAGAGTTGCCAACTCCAAAAGTGGGGATGCAGGGGAGGGACCTCAATGGATCCGAGCAGCCCATCTCGAAGAAGGACAGTTACTGTAGAGTAACCCACCGTTCTTCTTCGAGCGCTGCTCGGATGCATTCAGTAATAGGTGACTCCTAGCCATGCTGAAAGGACGGCGGGTGGAGTTGGTATTTCTGCCTACAGCACAGCAACAGGCCCTGTAAGGTAGAGGCCCCGCAGCAAGACGTTCGCCGAAGACAAAAGGCGAACGGGCCTTGGCAGCCCGAAGGAAGCAAGGGCTGAGGGTCAACCAGAACAGGGCAAACCCAAACCCGCCGAGGCAGAGTACATACGCAGGTCAGGGAAGTCACCCAAGCTGGAGAAAAGGGGCACAACCTAAGAAGACAGGTTATGCGGGTGCCCTGCCTAGGAGGAAAAACGTGGAATGTAATCGATAAACTACAATGTCTGACCTAGGCCGTGTCATGTGGCCTTGAAGAACACTGAAAACTGGCTGATGAGACTAGCCATATGGCTGCGCCTCACACAAGAACAAAGAAAGGGCAGACATAGAGTACCTGAAGGCATTTGCAGGAGACACGTAGTCAGGACTGATCTGGCGACTACTGAGTGCGCAAGGAGAAGTAAGGGCATGGCAATGCCCCTTATCTAGGATGCGGCCAAACAATCCATCTGGCTAAGGAGATGAAAGGATACAAGGTTGTGAGGCGGGCTTGAGGGCGGCTGAGAAGACCATGGGACACTAGCCGTGATGCATAGACTCGAGCCAAGCAGGACGGGCCTATGGCATGCTAATTCACAACCTGGTAGCACAAGAGCACACATTCGGCTAAGCTGGTACCACAACCAGGCTCTCACAGGAGAGAGGCCCCGGAAGGGTGCTGACTGCATGGTGCTCTGAGGCAATGTTGGCAAAAACGGCCTACTAGGGGATGCGGGAAGCTAGAATGTAAGGTAGGGGCCCCATTGGTCTAAGTTTGCGGAGTTTTTGCCCCTCAAAGCTCTCACTAAGCATGAGGGGGAAGGAAAAAGAATGGTAGAGAACTCTTACTACCATCTAAACAGCCCTTCGGTGACCAAGAAATTGAAGGAGGGCCGTGAAAGACTGCAGACTCAGTACCTAAGGTGCTTTCCTGAGGGGCAACACTACCACTTTGCCATGCCAGGGCTGCCAGGGTGGAGAACTCTTCAATACATGGATAGTGAAGAACTCCACTGCCAAGGAAGGGCACGTCTGAAGGACACCCTGGGTTCAGAGAACCCAGCGAAGTTTTCTCCCCTGGGGGAGCCAAAGGGCAAATAAAGGAGTACAGCCCCAAACTGTTACATGTTGTACAGACTGGGTTCTCTGTGTGTCGCACCATCGTAATGGTAGAGGATGTAAACGAGTCCTTAAGAAGGGAGAAAGGGGAACCGCAGAACTGCCAGGCGCAGCCAACACGCATGGGGGAAAATGCTGTAGCACCAAGGGGCTACGCGCAGCGTATTGGGATGGTTCCGCAGGGGGGCAGGGCGGAAGGGGAATAAGACCACAGCTCAAGGGATTACGCAAGTGCCCTGGAAGCAGGGAACCTTCTGTCTGCCATAGACAACTGTCCAGGAGGCAGTGGATACCAAGGGAGGAGTCACATGTGGGAGGCAACTCAAAGGGATAGACCTTTCACAGTTTCCCAACCTATGATACACAGCGAGGTATTTCCCCTTCAAGGTTTAAAAAGGGTGCCCCCGGCCGTACTTCGGTGAGGTCAGGGTAGTGTGGGCTACCTCGGAGGAGGTAGACCAAGATGAGGGTTCCTGAGGTGGCCCCCTGGTTCCCACTAGATGACCATAGGGCAGAGACAAGGAACCGTATGAGGGTGGGAAGGAGGGGTGGGCCGTACCTAGGGCCCGTGCAGCGGTAAAACACACTGCAGAGGTCCCTTCCCAATGAAGTAGATATCCAGGTAGGTGAATTAGTACAGAGATGTGTCCCCTTAGTGCGCAGAGGAAAGTCTTGTTGAAAGGGTCACAGCACAGAAAACGGTGGTGTGACCGGGACATCCCCTCCCCCTTCCCTAACCCGGAGCGAGGGGGCCTACCTGGGACACATCTCATGGTCACAGGCACAGTCCTGTTGCGAGTAGGCTTCGGATGTGCGCGTCTCAGAGCCCTGCCATAGCTGGGCTACAACGAGATGTGTCTCCATCCCTCGAGGAGGGGTTAGGGTGGGAAGCACAGTGGGGAGTATTCGGGGAGGAGGGAATCAATATAGAAGTCAAGTCTCTCATTTCGGCCTGCTGGAGGAGTCCATGAAGAATATTTCTTCTTGTAGTGCTTGGAGGAAGGCATCTGTGTGTCAGTGCGTTGATCTGTGGTGTTATGGAAATATTCTTTGAGTCTTAGACGACGAAAGTAGGCCTCTAGGTCATCACAGAATTTTATCTTATTTGTGGCAGTTGTGGGGCAGAAGGAAAGTTATGAGAGACTTGACTTCTATATTGATTGCTTCAGCCACCATACCAAGCCTGAAATCGTGGACAAACAACATCCTTTACATTATAACCTCAGCCCTGCAGAACACAAAGCCATCCACAGCCTCAAAAACAACTCTGACATTATCATTAAGGAGGCTGACAAAGGAGGTGCAGTTGTCATCATGAATAAATTAGATTATGACCAGGAGGCTTATAAACAACTCTCCAACACAACCTTCTACAGACCACTTTCCTCTGACCCCACTGAGGAATACCAAAAGGAATTACAACGCCTACTCAAGAAACTCCCTGAGACAGCACAAGAACGTATAGAAACAGAAACACCACCAGAACCACGGCCAGGGATGTTCTATCTACTACCCAAAATCCATTAAAAAGGAAACCCTAGACGCCCCATCATCTCAGGCATTGGCACTCTTACTGCTGGCCTGTCTGGCTATGTGGGCTCCCTCCTCAGACCCTATGTTATCAACATCCCCAGCTATCTTCAAGACACCACAGACTTCCTGAGGAAAATACAGTCCATTGGAGAACTTCCTGAAAACACCATTCTGGCCACTATGGATGTAGAAGCTCTTTATACCAACACCCCACACAAGGATGGATTACAAGCTATTAGAAGAACCATCCCAGATGATGACACAGCGCAGCTCGTGACTGAACTTTGCAACTTTGTACTCACCCACAACCACTTCAGATTTGAGGATCATTTATATCTCCAAATCAGTGGCACTGCTATGGGCACCCGCATGGCCCCACAATATGCCAACATCTTTATGGGCGACTTAGAAAAACGTTTCCTTAAGTGTCATCCCAAGACACCTCTTCTTTACCTGCGCTACATTGATGACATCTTTATCATCTGGACACATAGCAGGGATGCTCTTGAAGATTTTCACAGAGATTTCAATAATTTCCACGACACCATCAAATTGAGCCTGGAACACTCCACACAGGAGATCCACTTTCTTGATACTACAGTACAAATCAGGGATAGACACATCACCACCACCCTATACCGAAAACCTACTGATCAGTACAGTTACCTACATCCTTCGAGCTTCCATCCTAAACACACCACACGATCCATTGTCTACAGCCAAGCCCTAAGATATAACCGCATCTGCTCTGATCCCTCAGACAGGGACAGACATCTTGAGGACCTCTATCAAGCATTCTTGAAACTACAGTACCCACCTGGGGAAGTAAGAAGACAAATTGACAGAGCTAGACGAGTTCCCCAAAGTCATCTACTACAGGAGAGACCCACGAAAGAAAGCAACAGAACACCACTAGTCACCACATATAATCCTCAAG
>VOCP01041695.1:0-18075 GCA_007922195.1 Podocnemis expansa
AGATCCCAGGAACAACATCAGAGCTCTCTGTCCAGAAGAGTGCAGTGCTGGGAACAGCTAAGATACTGCGCAGAACCCTCAAACTCCCAGGCCTCTGGTAGAGGACCCGAGGTTGAGGATGACACATACCACCCATAGGGGGTGAGAGAGGAATTTTTTTATACATACACACACATACACATACACATACGGCCCGAGCCCCGCTCCTCCGCAGTTCCTTTTTCCATCCTCAGCAACAATGTTAGAACAGCCATCTCTTGCAAACGCAACTGCCTGTCAATTTGTGTTTGTATGAGCTACTCATTCAGCCTGGAGGACCTGTTTGTGGACATTGTTCAACCAAGAACTGGTACTTCTTTGGAATGTGCAAGTTTGGAGCCAGAAGATTGCTTCCAACCACCACCTAAGATGCCAGGTTTCAAGCCCTGTGCCTTTTGTGGCAAGGCTTTCCTGCATGATGACCTCTACAAGCAGAGGCAGCCTTAGGAAATTGGGGGCCCTAGGTGATGTCTCATTGTGGGGCCCCCTAAAGGGCCTACTATTGGCCCTCACTGCTACCCGCTCCCAGCCCCAATCCCCCTGCACACCTAACCACCGCACAGGACTCCCTGTTTGTTTTGCTGAACCGAACTAACGTGACTATCACTTTGGACCTCCTAAATTATTCTTGGGTATGATATTTTTAAAGATCTTCCCATCGTGAAACTTGTAAGTTGATCATCTTTCACTTAACATAAATCAGCTAATGCTGAACTAAAAAGTTAACATGAACATTTTAAAATTTTTTAAAAAGTATGAGCAATAATTAATAAAAGTGGTAACATTAATGGTGGATCAAAAATAACAAATATCACATTTAAACTTTTTGCAGTCAAATCTTACAAATTTTTCATATAGGCTTGGGGTTATGTGCACTAGACATTTAATACAGATAATTATAATAAATAAAAATAAGTAAAAAGAAGGTTTCTAGTGTGTAGCTATAAATGAAAAACACCAAATTTCAATGAAATTCTCTGAAGTATTCAAGTCTTATAAACCCCCTCAAAATATTAAATAGTAAGTACAGAAGAAGCTAAAAAATTACTTAGCAAAAGAAAGACATACAGCACAGACATCACATACAGGTGTAATTATTGCCTAAGGGCAGCACTGTATTTACAGGTAGCAGCCTATATGGACCAACCTAGTAACCTGAGGTAACTAAAGCCAAAGTAAAAATTGTCACAAAAATCAAAGGAAATGGCAAAAGAACAGGTAAAAAAGAAAAGGAAAAAGTAATATTTCACAAAATTAAAAAATGGCAGAAAAAATGGTCACACGGAGGAATTAAAAGCTGAGGCCACTGAAAAAGTTCTGCTATTGTGCTATCTATTGCTTGCTCCTGCTTTTTTAGCATGTCAATGTGAAGGTGATGGGCAGATAATGGTGAAATCTGCAATTCAGACGAAGCACAGATGCTAATGATAGCTTGCCTTGATGAGCCAAGAGTGAAAAGTGCTTAGGCTTCCAGCCCTACTAGCTCTGCTAGTTAGGAACAATTTCTATCTTTTTCTATAATTTTCATTTCTGTCCACCAAATTGAGGATGGGGCCCCTTATTGCTTGGGGCCCTAGGCGACCTCCTGCTTTGCCTACCCCAGAAGCCGCCACTGGCTACAAGAAGTGCATCCAGGGCCTGGGTGAGTCTCACCAGGCTACTGACTGCTCTGTCTTTCAGTCCTTTAAGTTGAGGATGCTGAAAGACAGAGAGCAAAGGTGCCATGCATTGGCCATGGAGCAAGCATGGCAGCCGATCACCGTAGAATCGGGGTTGCCCTCAGCGCTGGCACTGCATCAAGATTGGCACCAGAGCCTATTCGGCACCGCTCCTCTGGGGAACAGAAGACAGTGCGGTTGGCGTTGACATTGGTACCGAAGCACACCTGCAGATCTGGTTTGCCCCATTCAGGCCCTTCTTGGCACTGAGGGCAGGAAGTGGGGCAAATCCCCACCATTCTGGAGGCTTTTGAGGTGGCTAAGTCTCTCCTACTCTTGCCTATGCCTACCCCTCCCAAACTTCCAAAGCAGAGAGGAAAGCTTGCTTCACCAAAGCACCTTAGGTCACACTCGACTTCCCCTCAGCACTGCAGCACCACTTCTTCACTGGCACTGCCTCCTTCTAGCACCGAAGCAAGATCTCACCTGGAGCGCAAGGAAAGCTTTCCCTCCCCGAGCCTGGAGGAAATCACTCCCTCCAGGAGACACAGACGAGTGAGGGAAGGGTCGCCGGCACTGAGTGCCTATCAGTATTGACCTCACAAAAGGTCCGTAATGAGAGAACTCCCCTCAGATGGGTTCCGCTTGGTACAGGGGAGCCTCGGACTACCCATATAAACCTGGATGGGGGTCTAAACCCCAAACCAGAGTTTTACAGGGAGGACACTATGGCTATGTTCACACAGGGCAGGCTTGTTTTGAAACAAGACGTTTCGAAACAAGCTGTTTCAAAACAACATGTTATTTCGAAACATCTTATTTCGAAGGACAAAAATCACAGAGGGGCGCTGCACCCCATGGTTGCCTGCAGAGGGCTCCAGACACCGGCGGAGTCAGGCGCAGGGCTGCGCCTCACTCCGCTGGTGCCTGCAGGGGACTGCAGGCACCGAGCCTCACCTGCTCCAGCTGCTGCCTGGCTGCTGGAAATGTGCAGCGAGTTGTTTGGCCTCAGCCTCCCAGAGGGTTGGGACTCTGTCACCCTGCAGTTCACAGAGGTTATCCAGGGTGACACAGGCACCGACAATCTCTGGGACAGTCTCCTCCGCAAGGTGGAGGCGCATTAGAAGGCACCGCCATCTGGCTTTAAGCCTTCCAAATCTGTGCTCCACTACCTGGCAACAGCTGTTCAGTCTCCTGTTAAAAACCTTGCCTGGATCAAGGTGGCCTGTGTATGGCTTCATAAGCCATGGCAAGAGAGGGTAGGTGGCATCCCCCACAAGAAGGAGGGGCACCTGCATGTTCCCAACGGGCATGTCATGTTGTGGAAGGAAGGTGCCCACCTGCATTTGCCTGCACAGGGATGAGTTCCACAGCATGCAGGCATCATGCACCCTCCCTGGCCTGCCAATGTAGACATTTGTGAAGAGGCCCTGGTGATGAACCAGGGCCTGCAAGAGCATGGAGAAGTACCCCTTGAGGTTCTGGTACTCCATGCTTTGGTGCGGTGAGGCTTGGACAGGGATATGAGTGGCATCATGGGTGCCCATGCAGTTGGGGAATCCGATGGTACGGAGCCCATCCAGGGACTCTTGCAGGTTCTCAGGAGTGACCAGGGAGGGTAGCAGGGCCTCATTAATTGCCCTGCTGACCTGCAGGAAAACAGCCCCCATGGTGGCCTTCTCAACCCCAAACTGGTGTGCCACTGACCGGTAGTTGCCTGGAGTAGCCATCTTCCACAAGGCAATGGCCACTCTCTTGCCCATGGGCACAGCGTGTCTAAGAGGGGTGCCCATTCGCTGCAGCTGTGGGGCAAGTTCATGGACCAGCTCCAGAAACGCCTGCCTCCTCATACCTAAGTTCTGCTTCCATTGCTTGTCGTCCCAAGTGGTCAGGACAACACAGTGCCACCAGTCAGAGCTGGTTTCCCGTACCCAGAAGTGACAGAGCAAGGTGGGCAGCAGGGTGGCCGCAGCAGCAGGCAGGGGCAGTGTGGTGGTGGTGCTGGTGCCTGTGCCTGCCTCTGTGCTGCCAGGGTCCAGGAAGATGGTGCTTGAGGCAACCAAAGCACTGGTCAAGACTACGTGGGTGCTGTGCACCTCAGCAGCACGCTGCACAATCTGGGTTCGCTCCATGACCTGCTCATTCTGCCTCTTGCCAGCCACAATGGACATGGGACTGATGCAACTTCCCACTTTTATGCAATTGGCTGTGGCAGGGTCCCTTTCAGTGGCCATCTTGTCACACTTCCCATGGTGCTCCCCCTCCAATTTGAACTGGCAATCCAGTCCATGGACATGCCAGTTCAAATTGGCTTTTCTAGTGTGGCCATGTCAATTCAAATTGACTGAATTCAAATTGATAATTATTAATTTGAATTGTCTCATTCGAATTCAGTAATTGAATTGGAGCTCTTCAGTGTAGACATAGTCTAAAAGATGCAACAACCCTTAACATTTCTCTGATTGGTCCAGGACAGACTGGACATTTCAGGACACATTTTTGGAGAAATTTGGGGCTGGGCAAAGTAAAGGAAGACCTTCTCATTTAATAACCAAGGCTGGTGGAAACCAGTGGAAGTCTGCGGTATTCGAGGCAGGTGCTACAATCCAAAGAATGGTTTATACCCCAGAAAGTGACACTCAAAACTGAAGAGAAACAGTGAACCAAAAGAGTTGCATTCAGTTACATCACATGAAGGCAGACAGCTAAATCCTGACAAATTTTATAAGTGATTATATGCAAATGCTAGATGTCTAAATACTAGGATGGGTGAACTTAAGTGCTTGTTATTAAATTAGAATATTTACATAATTGGCATTACAGAATCATGGTAGAACTATGGTAATCAATGGGCCACAGTAAATGGTAATCAATGGGCCAGGGTATAAAATATATGGCAACGTCAGCTTAAATTGCAATGATGGGCGGGTAGCACTATATCTGAAGGAAATCATGGAGTCAAATATAGTAGGAATATTAAATAAATCAAACTGCAACATAGATTCTCTATGAATAGAAATTTCACACCTGAATCATAAGAGTACAGCACATATGAATATACTACTGACCACCTGAGTATCATGGTGGAGACTGAAATGCTCAGAGAAAACAGAGAAGGTACAAAACCAGAAAACCCAATAATAATGAGGGATTTCAACTCTCTCTGTATTGACTTGGTCCATGTCACCTCAGGTTGGGATGCTATGATAAAGTTTCTAGCCATTGTGAATGTTTGCTTCTTGGAACAGCTGGTCCTGGAACCCACAAAAGGAGAGGCAGTTCTTGATTTAGTCTTAAGTGAAGCACAAGCTCTGGTCCAAGAAGAGAATACAGTTGAATTGCTCCATAACAGTGACCGTAAGGTAATTAAATATAACATCTTTGTGGGGGCAGAATACCAAAGAACTTCACCACAGTAGCATTTAACTTCAAAGGGGAACCACACAAAAATTAGGAAGCTGGTTACACAGAAATTAAAAGGAACATGGGTAACCTTTGGGTGGGCTAGAATTCATTTAACTTCCCTTCTCCAGTGCCTCAAAAAAAAGAAAAATTGAACCCCAGCTACTACAGAGAAACAGCTAGTAAGGGACTCACAGCAAAGGTTCTTCAGTTAGTCTTCCTGCATTAAAATAAAGGCTAAGAACAAACATAATGAACTTTATTAAATACTAACATGATAAATCTTAACCTTATAAACCAAAATGAATTTAAACAGAACAGTCCCCACAGAAACATTGTGGGAAAGCAAAGAAAAACAAGGAGTCTTGCAGCACTTAAAGACTAACCGATTTATTTGTTGCACGAGCTTTTGTGGGAGAAAATCCCATTTCGTCAGATGCTTTGAAGATGGGGAACTTACAGAATGGAATGAAAAATAAATGCAGGGGAATGTAAGGCATGGGATCAGGTCATACTGCAACAGCAAATCAGAGCATTTATAAGGATTCAAACTCTAGAACAGTATTTAAGAGCTCTGGATTGGCGTATTGGCTCATGAATATGCATGAGTTCATTTGGAAACTATATGGTGGTGTGCCTCAATTAAAGGTAGCAAGGTGTGCCACAGCAGAGAAAATGTTGGGAACCACTGCTCTAGAAACCCAAGAGTTCCACAGTTTAGGTGGAGTTCACCCATATCTCAATTGCAGTCTCTATTCAAGTCAAAAGGCTTGAGTTGCAAAAACCAGCAAACCTCTTCTTTGGTTGCAGGGATTTTAGGTAGAAAACCATATAGGCTTTTCTTTCACTTCTGAAACCAGCACCATCCAGTCAGTTTACTGGTTAACCAGCAATCAGTCACATATGAGAAAACTCTGCTACAAAATGCGGCACAGCAAAGAGAAAACATCTTGCTATCCACTCCTGGCTCAGCATCTCCCAGTCACACACAACCTCCTCTTATTGCAACTCTGTGGGGCTACTGCTCTCAGAAGCTGGTGCTCTCAGAGATCTGACCACAGCAGCAGTAGAAAACCTTGTGGAGTATGCTCAGTAGTACCACCCACTTAATTTCCAGAAGCCTCTGGACCTGGGCAGCCAAATCTGGTCAGCAACATAACCCACCCTTAAGAGATCCCTAAAAAAGATTGCTCCTTTCATTAGCTGTATGGGTTATATATGCATAAGAGTGAAATAACAGCAAGTTCCATGGAAATTATTTAAAAACCCCACTCAAGCTAAATGTATGCCCCAAATTTTAACAGTAAGAGGACTAAAAATGCCATTTTAGCTAAAAAGTAGAGTAAAAGAGGCAGTTAAAAAAAAATCTTGACAAATTGGAAGTCATCTTATTGAAGGAAATAGAAAGAAGCATAGATTCTGGTCAGTTAACTATAAACATATAATTTGGCAGACCAAAAAGAAACATGAAGAGCAATGTGACATGCTGCTCCCCAGATCTGGTCCAGGGTGCAAGTATGACCCCTCCCAATTCCCACTCCTGAACCCAGATTCACTCCACTTTGCCAAGTGACCACTCACCCCTGAGTCAGTCCACTCCAGCCTCTCACATGCAATTGACCCCAAGCGGTAGGTGTTTGTCCTCTGGCTACACAAGGGACAGTCCCCAGGCAAGCAGCTCCTGGTCCCAGTTACCTCACTGGGGGCCATTGTCCTACAGGGATTAGGACCCACTCCCAACCACTATACACTCAAGTCCGTCCATTTAAGAAAGAAATGTATTGTGCCCAGCCTTCTTCACTTACACTGGCTAAAGACATCACAGCCTTAGATAAAACAACTACTAGTTTATTAATCAGATTACAATTCTAAGTGAGTAAATGGCCAATCAAGGCAGAATCACAGTAGAAATGAGTCAGTAGTGACCACAGTGAAATAAAAGGTAAAACATACATAGTGACCTACTCTCTCTACCTAAACTGCCCTCATAGTCCAAGTTCACACTCAAGATGTTTGGCTGTAAGATTTTTATACAGCCAGTCTCTGCTTGAGACCAACCAGGGCCCAGATCTTGCTTGAAGTTGTTTCAAAACAGTTTTCTGAGCAAAAGCTCTAAATCTCTCCTAGTGTCTCTCTTTATTTCCAAAGCCCTTTGACTACTCCCTTTCTGGGCAGAGGTGATCTCTGTCTGGTTTGAGCCAGGGAGCTCAATTAGCATAGTCTTTGTTGTCTTCTCCACATACTTGCTCAATTGCTGCTTTGGTTGTTTCTGAGAGAGAGCTCTGGCTGGCTCCCACCCCCCCTTGAGCCATGGAAAACATGTTACACATCTGTGCACATGCATGATGCTGCAGGAAACATGATGCCATAGTAATCATGTACAATAAGGTATGAACATTCATGAAAATACCTTGCGTGGCCTACCCAGCATAAAATCATACAGTCACAGGGCACAAGTGAACAGAAAAATCATAACCCAGGGTGCACAGATGTGCATCCCATGACAAGCAACTGGCAATAAATGGCCTAATAAATGCTTTCAGCAGCTGGGGCTCCCTTCCCAGCTCAGGTGCAGGGGTTGAAGAGGGGAAAGCTGGCAGAGCCCTGAGAAGCTTGTTCTCCTGCTTCTCTACCACAATGACCAGCTGAACAGCAACAGAGTAGCTTGAATGCTGGACTGCAGAAAAAGGATGACAATAGCCACCAAAAGAAAGACTTTGAGAAGGCAGATGCCCAAGCATGAGAAGACAAAGACAGTCAGTTAAAACCACAATGTTGACCGAATACATAAAACAAAATGATGTTGGTGATGGGCCACAAAGAGAAGACTAAGAAGTGTAATGCTGAAAACTAAGCACTAAAAGAAGAGATAAGAGTGACTGGAAATTTTATAGGATAGTCATGCTGGTTTCTGAATGTGGAGTGGAAAGGGAAGGCAAAGTTTGTTATACTATAACTGGATAACCTTAGGACTTTTCAGTCATGGTATAATAGTCTGGTGAACTTGTATTTCCAACTCTGAGTGATTTTTGACTTAAGTGTCATTTGCTCTTTGGAACTTTATTTTCGAATAAATTGTTTGTGTAATTTTTGTATTATAAGGTATTTGAACTATGTTCTGTTTCTATTAGTAAGGAGCACTAAGTTGCTGCATGGTTTTTAATGTACTTATTGTTTGCTAGACAAGGGAGAGCTACCATAAATTTACATTATTTGATTAGAATTGTCTAGACATCAGGTTGGTGACCATGGTTGGTTATTATTGATTTATTTATTCTTTTATTTTGTGGTAAGAATTATAGGGAGTTGTGAGTGGGTGTGTATGTGATAGGAAAGTGATGTATGTAGCTATATAATTTTCAAAGGGATAGCCGTGTTAGTCTAGTCCAGCAAAAAAACCCAAGGAGTTGTATGGCACTTCAAGCCTAACAGATTTATTTTTCACATGAGCTTTCGTAGGAGAAAATCCCACTTTGTCAGATGCTTTGAAGATGGGTGAACTTACAGAATGGAATGAAAATAAATGCAAGGGGGTGTAAAACTTAGACTTCAGGCTTCCCACGGTTTGAACCTAACAACTACTCTGATTTGCTGTTACTATAAGACTGTAACCAAGGCTGCCCTCTGCGGCCCCTCCTCTGTGCCTTCTGGCCTTGTTGGGGTTGGGCGAAGCCTGAGAGTGGCACCCCGGCGATCCACTCCAGCATGAGAAGGCGAACACTCAGTGCCAGTAGATCGGGACCTTCAACCCCAACAAGGGGTAAGACAAACACTCCGAGTCAATAGTTCAGGGCCTTCAACCCCAACAAGAGGTAAGGCAAACACTCCGGTAACCTGGACGGCAGCAGGGGAGGGAAGGGGACCGCAGGGTGCCCCTATGTCAGCGGGGCTCCTGCCAAAACACGCAGACTCACCAAACTGCCCCTGGGCTACTTTCATCCCGCTTCTCCCCACAATACCTGGGGTACATCATCCTCACTGTCCTCCAGGTAGGTTCCCCAGGGCATCCAGTCAAGCCCTCACTATCCTCGGGTGGCAATGCAGGCAATTCAGCCTCATCTGCCAGTGACAGTTCTTCCAGATCACATGGGTCCAGGGTAGCTGGCTCGCTGCCTTCCCCAGCAGAAGGAAACTCATCAAGGTCCACATAGGCATCTGGCTGATCCCCTGGCCCCAGGTTCTCCACAGAGGGAAGCTCATCCAGGTCTTCCCCTGGGGGAGTTTGCTCCAGGGCCACAGCCGGCCAGGGTTCCTCCCCTTGGCTCTCACGGGGTGGGAGATCTCACTGTCAGTCAGGCCTCTCTGCCTCACAGGGAGGGAGGTCTGCCAGTGGCGGCAGCCACTTCCCTCTCTGTTTCCCCCACGGCTGCCTGGTCTGGCCCCTTATATAGTCCTCCCGCTCCCTCCAGCTGTCACTTTGGTTATGGCCTGAGCTCTTATGCAAGGCCTCCTCAGGCCAATAGGGGGAGTGCGGGTGCTCAGCTACCTCTCGGCCCGTGGGTAACTGTTCCTCTTTACTACAATGCCCTGATCCTATGTTTTACACCCCCTTGCATTTATTTTCTTTCCATTCTATAAATTCACCCATCTTCGAAGCATCTGACAAAGTGGGATTTTTCTCCCACGAAAGCTCATGTGAAAAATAAACCTGTTAGTCTTACAGTGCCACACGACTGCTTGGTTTTTTTGTAGCTATATGGCCTTACGTTTTACTTAGTGGTTTTTGATTTGCGCATGAATTATCTGTAACGGTCTGAAACTGTTTAAATTTTGCTAGTGTCTTTACATTTTAAAGCTGACAACATCATAAAGAAGACTCAGAGGCTATGTTCACACCTAGGATGTTAAATTGATTTAATTTAAATTGATCTAATTGAATCGATACAAAAATCATTAAATCAATTTAAATTAAATCGATTTAACATGTCCCCACCACAAACCCAAATGAAACTAGCATGTCCATGGACAGGACTTGCTAGTTCAGTTTAGAAGATGAGCACTATGGGAGGTGTGGCAATATGGCCCCCAAGATGCACCATGCCACCCACCCAATCTCTTGCCTGGCTCTCGCCCAGTGAGCCAGGTGGCGGAGAAAAGAATCCTTCCACCCAGCTCTGGGCACTCTGAGCCTGGCAGGAGAGAAGTTACCCCCCGTCATCTAGCTGCAGCCCTGGGTGCACAGCTGGGTGCTGAGGAAGGGACCCTTGTGCCTGGCTCCCACCATGCTAGTAAGCTGCAGGGAAGGGACCCCAGCACCCAGCTTCCACTGTGCTAGCCAGGCAGTGGGGAAGGGACCCTGCACCCGGATCCTGGCATGCTGGCTGGGTGGCGGGGAGAAGAACCCCCATGAACAGGTCCCACTATGCTAGTCAGGCAGCGGGGGCCCTTCCCCACACCCGTCATGCGCTGGGGGAGCTGAGCTCAGGGGTTCGTTCCCCATTGCCTGGCCAGCACTCAGGGAGTGAGGGGCAGGGGTGGTTCTTCTCCCCACTGCCCAGCCAGCACTTGGAGCCGGGGGTGGGTTGGGGCTCTTCTTCTTGCCACCCAGTCAGAGGCACTGGGGTCCCTTCCACCCCCCCATCCTGGGCGCTGAGCTCTGGCCCTTCCTTCCAGGGTGCCATGCACCTTGGGCGGAAGAAGGTCAAATTGTGTTAAATCGATATAATGGTAATATCGAGATAACACCTCCACACAGTGTTATAACAGTTTCGATTTAACCATTGTACTGATATAAAACTAGGTTTTATTATAGTGATATGAATTTCCTTATAGCAAAATGAGGGAGCTCCTCCTTTCACTATAAGGAAATGTAGTGTGGATCTACCCTTCTTTAAATTGAAATAATCAGTGTTATTTGGATTTAAAGACTGTGTGTGGACATACCCAGAGAATGACTAAAGAATCAAGTTGCCCACATGTGAACCATCAGACTTAATCTTCATGTCTCCACAAATATATTTATACCATTGTCTTGGAGCAACTAACTTAGCTTATGAGATGGTAACTTTCAAGAACTTTTCCAACTTATTTTTAAGCAAAACTTTTTCTATAGTTCTACCTGCAGTGCTGCCTCAAACAGATTGTAAGAATGCTGCCATTCATTACCTCAGAGGGCTTTGGCATCTTTTCCCTACAAGAGGTTTGAGCCATTCATGGGACAGGAATTATGAAGCTAAAACCTGTGCAATTATTTGAAAATTTAGAGAGATAAGCATTTACAAATGTGCAACATGTATTTGTTTGCAGATATGTATTTTGTGAATCATAGAATCATAGGGTTGGAAGGGACCTCATGAGGTCATCTAGTCCAACCCCCTGCCAGAGGCAGGACCACTCCCACTAAACCGTCCCAGTCATGGTTTTGTCCAGCTGGGCCGTAAACACCTCCAAAGATGCAGATTCCACCACCTCCCTATGCAGCTCATTCCAATGCTTCACCACTCGCCTAGTAAAAAAGTTTTTCCTAATATCCAGCCTCGACCTCCCTAACTGTAACTTGAGACCATTGCTCCTCGTTCTGTCCTCCATTACGACCGAGAATAATCGAGCTCCATCTTCCTTGGAGCATCCTTTCAAGTAGTTGAAGGTTGCTATCAAATCCCCCCTCAGTCTTCTCTTCTGCAGACTAAATAAGCCCAATGCTTTCAGTCTTTCCTCATAGGGCTTGTGCTCCAGCCCTTTAATCTAAAAAGATCAGACCCCATCTGGAATACTACATACAGTTCTGGCCCCCCATGTTTAAGAAAGATGAATTCAAGCTGGAGCATGTGCAGAAAAGGCCTTCTATGATGATCTGAGGAATAGAAAACCTGCCTTATGAGTAGACATTCAGAGCATAGCTTGTTATGCCTATACCGGAGAAAGCTGAAGGGAGCTATGACTGCGCTCTATAAATACAGGAGAGGGATTATAGACCACCACAGCATGGGACCCACCAGACTGGTACGTCCTGGTGATGTTACAGGGAATAGCTCAAGTAGTCTACTAGCTGATGGTCAGTGCTTGTTCTCTATCTCATAACGAGGACCTCAGCCCTTTGGCTGAACCCCTTTAGCCCCCACACCCCACCCCTTCCAGGGTCTAGTCCTGCTCTGACTGACCCACTTGTATCAGTGGCCACCACACTTCACCTCTCACCTGCAGTTCCCCAGCCACTGACAGTCTGGGGGAGGTTTGTGAGACCCAGGGCCACCAAATTCTCTAGGCCCCAGCACAGGGACCCTAAACACTCACTTGAGCACCTTTTCAACCCCCTCACTCCTCTTCAGTCTGCTCTTACCAGGTCCCATGGGCCATACACACCTCCCTCAGATACTTGCAGCTCTTGTGTCAAGGCTGGGGCTTGGCAGGCTCCCTGGGAGCTATCCAGGGTCCTTTCTCCCACAGCCCCACTCAGCACAACCTTCTCCTCCCACGACTAAGGTAAACTGCCCAGAGCAGGAGCTGCAGCCCTGACTTTATACCAGCTTCTGGGCCCTGACTGGCCCTGAAGCCCTCTGCTTTTATTGGTGAGGGTCTTCCTGCAGAGTTTTTAACCCCTTCCTGGCCAGAGCAGGAAGACCATCCTACTACAGAGATAAATACGAGGGAGTGTGAGGAGTTATTTAAGATCAGCACCAATGTGGACACAAAAATACATGGGTATAAACTGGCCATCAGGAAGTCTAGACTTGAAATTAGATGATGGTTTCTAACTGTCAGAGGAGTGGTGTTTTGGAACAGTCTTCCAAGGTGAACTGGGAAGGCAAGAAACCTCACTTGCTTCAGGACCGAGCTTGATAAATTGATAGAGAGGATAATATAATAGGACATCTTAATTTGGCAATTGGTTGATCTCTGATTACTAGAAGTGAATATTCCAATGATCTGTGATGGGGTGTTAAATGGGGGTGGGTTCTGAGTTACTGTAGAGAACTCTTTCTGTGTGTCTGGCTGGTGAAGTTTGCCCACATGCTTAGGATTTAGCTGATCACCATATCTGGGGTCAGAAAGGAATTTTCCCCTCAGGCATATTGGCAGAGCAACTGCAGGTTTTCTGCTTTTCTCTGCAGCGTGGGGCATGGATCACTCACTCTGTAACTTGAAGTCATCAAACCATAATTTGATGACTTCACTAACTCAGTCATAGGTTAGAGGGCTATTACAGGAGTATGTGGGGGCTGTTCTGTGGCCTGTATTGTGCAGGAGGTCAGACAAGATGATCATAATGGTTTCTTTAGACCTTATAGTCTGAGTCTATGAACACAAAAGCCACGTCTGGTTCTTTTTCTGCAAAGGTCTCTACAGCCTTTATTTACTAAACACTGAGGACAGAATAAACAATAATTACAAAGCAAAGTGACAGAGCTTCACATTTTGTGCATTTCTTCAGTCACTTCGTAGCATGGTGATATTTTCACTCTTCTCCTTCAACCTTCTTGTGAATCTCACGGCTCTTCACCCGGAGCTTATTGACCTGGGACTCTGCAATGTCAGCCCGCTCCTCGGCCTCTTCCAGCTCGTGCTGGATCTTGCGGAACTTGCTGAGGTTGACATTAGATAGTTCCTCCTGAGCATGAAGAGAGAGTTGTGAAAAGGTCTGAGGGTTCCCCTTTCCTGCATTGGAGTCTTACTAGGTTCTGATTGTTTGCTGACAGGAAGAGAAAGGCCCAAATTGCCACTCACTTAACATTTCTTATCTAAAATCTAAGCACAGCCCTTTTCACTTTTGTCCTGGTCTAATATTTTTTCTAAATCTTTAAAACCTAACTAAAAATAGATTTCTAAATATTCTGCAGTGATTTTTCTTTAGGGTTTTACATTCCATTATAACTCTTTTTCCTAAGCAGTCCCCTTTAATGCAGTAGTATATTTATTTTAAACATATATAAATGACAGTGATTGTTACCAACAATATGCTCAGCAATGGGGAAATAAAAGCATGTAATAAGAAAGTAATGCATTTTAGTCTGTGAATCTTTCAGATCAGCAGGCTTAGATTTCAGGATTAGACTATCAAAAAAATTTGTCTTCCTCATAACAAAAAGATTAGGTCCCATCCAGCTGCTACTAACTGTAATGAGGTGCACTGTACAAAGGGAAAGGGGAAGAAGTAGGCACTGAATTAATGGAGCTTGTACAGTAATAGAGAGTCTGTAACCTTATCACACAGGATGGAATTAAGCAAGAGATGTACATTTTAATTGTGTGTGTGCATTATTATATAAATAGAAAAAGTTAATTGTTTCATTGTGAAATTTATTGTAAGGGGGTTTCTCTATTCCACAAGCACAGAAACCCCAACTATGGGCATTGCATTACCCCAAGCTGCCCCTTTCATTGACAGTTCCTCTTGGGAGTAGAGGGTGGGTGGCCACTTTGGCTGGATTCCCAAAGACTGGGAGATGAGGGTGCAGCCAGACACTCCCTGAAGCCAGTGATATGGTATCAGGGAGGCCATTGGGTCCCCAGAAGTACTTTGTGTGGAGGGGGAACTAGGACCTGAAGGTAGATGTGAGACATAAGGAAGAAAGTAGCACATCGACATAGGGCATCATATCAAGAAGGGTAGAGGCAAGACGTGGGATAAATGCGGGTAGGGACATATGAGGGAGCATGCTGAGGTAAAAGAGGGCAACAGTGTAGTGAGAGAGAGGCAGTATATGGGGAAACAAACCCTGGCTACTTGAAAAATCTCTACGGCTGTGTGAGGTTGTTTCGAAATAAGAAATACCCTGTTCACACGACGCACGGTTGTTTCGAAACAAGTTAAACCCCATGCGGGGACGAAACAACGTTGTTTCAAAATGATTGTTTTGAAACAACACCGTGTGAACATGTTGTTTCGAAACAACGGTGACTTGTTTCAAAATAACTGTTGCCTGAACCTGCTATTTCGCTTTGAGCTTTTTTCCTTAATTCGAATTAACAAACTGTTAATTCGAATTAAGTTATTTCGAAATAAGGTGTTATTTTGATACAAGTTGTTTTGAAACAACCGTATCGAAATAACCCCCGCTGTGTGAACACAGCCTATCTGTTACCAAAATCATGGTCATGATCTTAGCAAAGCTATTAAAGCGGACCAACATGAACAAAATTGCCAGGTGAGTTTAATCACTCCATGTCTCTTCTCCCAAACCCAGGGAGATTTAAAGGGATCAGGTGAGTTTCATTTATTATAATGAACAGAGGGATTCTACTCTCCCCTTTGGTGAAGTGGTCCACGTGAAGGACTTGGAAGATGCTAACATTGTTTTATGACTATTATATGTTCATCCGTTTGGCTGGTTGGTTGCTGTATGGTTACTACGGGGTTAAATAAGGCATGACTCA
The DNA here is from genome assembly GCA_007922195.1 of Podocnemis expansa. Taxonomy (NCBI): domain Eukaryota; kingdom Metazoa; phylum Chordata; order Testudines; family Podocnemididae; genus Podocnemis; species Podocnemis expansa. The sequence continues at coordinate 15,414 of VOCP01041695.1, forward strand.
CATGTAAGCAGGGAGATAAGTATTTTAGATGGCATCAAGCAGGTGTCAATCCCTTTGAGGTTTCTCTATGACCATGCTAAGTTCAACATCCTGGCTTGGTACAGAGCAGGGAAGAACCCAGAAAGGAAACTGAGACAACAGGGTTTGGGAATGGAAAAAACTGAGCCACTGGAGCACAGGGAGAGTACCACAAGGACTCTGGGAAATCAGACTGCACCCCAGTCCTAGAAAAGGGGGGTGTCTGGATAAGGTAAGCCAACCTGAACTTGAGGTAAGAGGTCTGCATGCAGACTGTAGTGTCAATAACCCTTTACTCTAGTTATGCTGTGTTCCTTCTGCTGAGATTCAGCAATAAATTGTTTTGAAAGGGCTGATTTACGTCACTGTGTTCACTCTAATCACAGCTCCTGAAGAAAAGACTTCTAAGGCAGCTGACTGTCACAGGGCTGCTGATGAATCACAGTTGATGGTAGCCTAGGACCTTGGAACCTGGCCTGAGAGCAGGAGAATCATGTGAAGATTTGGGGCCATTTACCCAACAGGGCTGCACTCAGACAGGGTCCAATGGTGCTTTTATTCCTGAACTGTGTTAGTCTAACAACTACACTAGCCCAGAGAATTCCCAGCCAGCTTGTCAGAAAATATGTTTAGCTTGAACTAAAACGAATTTGTATCCTTACTGGCCACCTCATGTATTTCAAATTGAAACAGCTGCTTCCTCATCTCAAAATACCGCAGGATTTGTAGTAGTAAAAAGGGACTGCAACACCACCCTGATTTAAATGATGTATGCCAGATCCAGGCAGAACGTCACTATAGAATTATGAAAACTCTCACTTAGTCAGATCTTGTATTTTCCTAGCAACATATAGTGGAGAAACATTCAGAGCCCTCACTAAGGTCAGCACATATACATGTCATCAAGATCCAAGCCTTTTTACCAGAGAACACCCACTAAAGACATCCCGAAAATGTTCTGCTACATGAGACAATACACATAGTCCCATCTCAGAACAATACTTACAGCCTCCTCAGCTTGTCTCTTGTAGGCTTTCACTTTCATTTGTAGTTTGTCTACCAGATCCTGGAGCCTGAAAACATTCTTGCGGTCTTCCTCAGTCTAAAAAGACATTGCAATGGAAGAGTAAATTCATTTCAAAATTACATGTCACTTCCATTCATATTCAACAGAGAATGCAGCATTCCATATCAAACATATTGTTTGAGAATGCAGATGGATAACAAAGATAATATCAATATTTTAGTGTTACCTTTCAAATGATTTTCTGCTGTGTTTTTGTTTTTCCATAGCATTACTGTCTTATGGTGGCAAAAAAAACAAAAAAAAAACAAAACCACAGCAATTTGCACTCCCTGGAGAAGGATGTGACAGTGCAAAGGGCTCCCTTCCTTACCTGGTAGGTCAGTTCCTTTACTCTTCGCTCATACTTGCGAACACCCTTGATAGCTTCAGCACTGCGTTTCTGCTCATTTTCAACTTCAGCTTCCAGCTCACGCACCTGAAAAGAGAAATGCCTTGTTGACTTGCACTGTGACTGGACACAAAAAAATATTCCTTAATGAACAGTTATTGAGAATACACACTCTGGCCTCCAGTTTCTGGATTTGCTTCTTGCCACCCTTCAGTGCCAGCTGTTCTGCCTCATCCAGACGGAGCTGCAGATCTTTCACTGTCTGGTCCAGGTTCTTCTTCATCCTCTCCAGGTGGGCACTAGTGTCCTGCTCCTTCTTTAGCTCCTCTGCCATCATGGCTGCCTAATGAGCAAAGAAATAAAACTGATCTAGAAAACCAGCCATTCCAGGTAGAATATGGTCATAATCTCCAAAGAAAGGTGTCTTCAACTCACATCAGTGATTGCCTTCTTGGCCTTCTCTTCTGCATTACGCGCTTCCTGAATTGTCTCCTCCATTTCACTCTGGATTTGGGAAATGTCTGTTTCTAGCTTCTTCTTTGTGTTAATCAGACTGGTGTTCTGTTTAACAAAAAATCATTTAAAGGTTACAATTAGCATTTTTCTGCAGCAGCGATATGCCAGGACTGTTTTGCGAGGCTCTCACAGATACTACTCCCATTCCTTATGATAAACCCTCCATTTTAGTTGTTCCAAAATAGTCCATTCCAAAACAAAATGATAACTGTTTAGAAACATTTCTTGAGTTCCAGGGGATGACAAAGATGATTTAAAAGATTCCAATTATGGAAATTGTGCAATAGGCATAAATGCCACTCCTGTAGACTCTGAGACATTTGCCCAACCCATTACATCTCTGAAGTTATAGCCTTTATCGTCCTGTGTAGTTTTCAACATAGCAACATGATGAAAACCAAGAAAAGCAGTGCAGCCTTATGCTTTCTCAATCTTATTCACATTAACATAATGGCCATTTTATGAGAAAAAACAATCTAAAATTCCTTTTCTCTCCTCTTTGGAGTAGGGTACGTACATAGCAACACCCTACCTAGACATCTGCAGCTTTTTTTACACCAGACGCTGACCTGGGTGTGCAGGAGCTGCACTCGTTCACTTGCATCCAGAAGCTCCTGTTCAGCCACTTTCCTGGCCCTCTCGGTCTGCTCCAGAGCTGCCCGTAGTTCCTCAATTTCAGCCTGCATCAGGTTAGCTCTGCGCTCCACCATGGC
>VOCP01041826.1:0-35714 GCA_007922195.1 Podocnemis expansa
TGGGGGGGGAGAGCGCAGCGAGCAACAGGAGTTGCTCAGCTGCTCTCTCCCCTTAGAGGGAACATTGCGGGGGGTACAGTGGACAAGGAGCTGAATCTGAATCAACAGTGTGTCCTTGTTGCCGTGAAGGCCCACATTACATTGGGCTTGTGACCAGGGCCTCCTGGGATAACCTTGTGAACGTGTCAAAATCAGACAAGCTGCAAGACCAGGGGCCAAACCCCCAAACCACTGATGGGTAGTATCTAAACCAGTCTCTCAGCCAGTAAAAAAACATGCTTCTGATTCCCCACACCAGCCATCACCAAGCATAACAAAATAGAAACAGGCCCCTTTATTGAATATCAGCTTCTCTGATCCCTGTCTAGCCACTGGGTCTCTTAGGCTGTGTTCACACACAGAGGGCTTGTTTCGAAACAAGAGGTTTCGAAACAAGCTGTTTCGAAATAAATGGTTATTTTGAAACACCTTATTTCCAAAGACAAAAAAGGTGTCTTGGAAATAAGGGAGCGAAATAGTATGTCCGCAGCCTCTGAGCCTGGCCAAGGGGGAGCAGTAGAGGGGCCTCTCTTCTGATATCTCCTTACTGGAGAGTTGGAGCCAAGGAAAAGTGAGAGGGCTGGGGTGGGGACAGGGTGGATGTGGGAATACTCCACTGGCAAGGCAGTTCCTAGGACAGAGGTTGTGGGAGTCTTACTGGAAAGAGTGAGCTTGCACACCAGAAGGAAAGGCTGGGGCAGCAGTCCTGGCAGAAGAAAAGACGAGGACAGATGAGGAGGCTTCAGGTGACTGAAGACACTGGATTTGGTGAAATCAAGGACTGTATGCACTGGGTGATGTGAACTGTGTTTGAGAACTGCTCTTGCGGACCATTTGCACAAAGTTTTTGCAATAGAGTGGCCTCAGGAGGGGTAGCATAAGAATGTGAAGTGAAGTCCTTTGGGTAACCACAGGGGCAACTGGCTGCTTGTAAGGCTGCCCCAAGTGCACAATGGGAAATCTGGGAGGAGGCCACTTGTTTACATTTACTCTTTTGATAGGTATGCTGACTTACAAGAAACTATGGGCAAGGTATTGGCAAGTTATCAAAACAAGTTTTGCTCATAAATAGCCAGGCAGAGTCACTGTTCGGTCAGTGAGAAAAGAGGAGCAAATACGGAGCAAAGCAAAGAGATGAAAAACTTTGGAGATTCAAGGTACAGTTTTGGCTTTTGGAGCATCAAATGGTATCAGGTAGGGCAAAAATGTGGCATTTGAGTCCAGAAATAGGTTGTAAGTCAGAAATGATAATGGTAGCAAAACTCTGATATGAGAACAGGTAGGCAGTCACAGGGGACAGTGAGACTATCCTCAAGAACTGGCCAGTGAAAGATTGTATTGTATTCTAGGCTAGTCTAATGGTGTTGGTAGTGATGCCTACAGCTAAGGATGTCTAGCATTTCCATTACAAATGAGGGGTCCTGGGGCACCTTAAAGACTAACATATTTATTTATTGCATGAGCTTTCATTGGAGAAAATCCCACTTCATCAGATGCTTTTCTCCCATGAAAGCTCATGTGACTAATAAATTTGTTAGCCTTTAGAAGTGCCACAGGGCTCTTTGATTGTTTTGTTGAGCAAGCAAGCATTAACCCACCAAATTCAAATTATAATGAGCAAAACAGCTTCCAATCAATGTTTTATGTACAAATGAGGCAGAATAGAACACTGGTAATGGATTTCCTTCAAATACAGTTGCTTACTTTTGAGCTAGTGTTAGTACAGACACATCCAGGAATAGACTAGGTGTCAGGGAAAGAAAGCAGAGCACACTGAGACAAGACAACTCCTGGCAAGGTAAGAAAGCCAAGACATGCTGTTGTTTATCCAAGGTCTGACTGATCAAGCTGGCAGTACACAAATGGGCTTTCTCCTTCTTTTAAGACTCAGAGAGATCACCAGAGTCTGCATAGCAGCTCTTTGATTTGTGACTCTCATTTCATTCATTCCTGAAGGATCAGTCCTTACCCTCCTGTTACACTGGCCAATGACCATCCAAAACAGTCCTCTGCTCTACAGTGTAGTCAAATGGAATCAGATACCAGTCATAAGCAAGAAGGAAATGAAGGTGACATTAACCTAAGGTCCTTTTTGTAAACCTGAACTGTGAGTGGTCTTCTTGATGGCTTCTTTGATCAGTGGGTTTTTGTGATATGGGATAAATTATTTTTGCTTGATCAACTTGAGCTTCTCTGGGTTCTTTGGGACTGTACGTATGAGAACTACATTGGATATGCTATTTAAAAAGGTTATGGGGGTGATCCTTCACAGGAAGAACTGTCTGGAATTTAAAATTGCAAAAGAATTGAAATGAGACTTGTGAATAAAGAAGAGCTGATAACCTCTGGTCATGGTGATCTTTCAGAAATGAAAGGGATGCAGCATGTAGTGTTAGGGAGCTGGCCCAGCATGGTGGTGTTCTTCCTCATGTGTTAGATATCTTTTTTTGCAATTTGATCAAGTGGGAAGTTAGTGAGAAGGGGGAGAACAGAGGCAAAATACACATTTAAATATCTACAGAAGTGGAATCCACCACTTTGTATGCAATTCTGTAAAAAGTGTTGAACTGCTGCTTCAAGGTCAAGGGTTTTGGAGAGTCTCTTTTCTATTGACAGTATGGCAATGTTACATAGGTGTTCATCACCCATACTGTTCCTCAAATAGGTCCTAATTTGACTCAGACATGAAAATGTGACTTCACAGCCTGCATTTGATGGAGATATGGTGATGACAATAGCACGCAATCAATAGAGTGTACTGAAAGACATTTTCAGTTCTTCAAGTGGATTAAGCATTTGGTTCATTGTGGCAATTTTTACTTCTCTCTCACATTCATACCTCCCTAGAACTTTTGAAAAAAGTCTCATTTCAGCTTCAGGTTCATCCATATCACTATTGTAATGTCATGCAAATGTCCTGAGTTTCTCTGAATCAAAAAAGTAATGGCATTTAGGACTGAATGCACTATGTGACCCAGGCCTCTTGGGATAGCCTTCTGAATGTGTCAAAATCAGGGCAAACTGCAAAACCAGGGGCCAAACCCACAAACCACTGATGGGTGGTACTTAAACCAGTCTCCCAGTCAGTCACAAAACATACTTCTGATTCTCTACTGTGGTCATCACCAAGCATAACAAGATAAAAACAGACCCCTTTATTGCACCTCAGCTTCTCTGGTCCTCACCTAGCCACTGAGTGTCTTAAAGAAATAGCTTCTCTTGACCCCAAAGGCCAGCCACATTCCCCAGAACAATAGAGGCTTAGATCTTACTCAAAATAGCTCATTGCCAGCCAATTCTTTGGTGACTACAACTAGAGGTTTAATATAAAAAGAAAAGAAACAAAATATGAGAGATATTAAAGAGTCAAAGTGAATCACACACGTACAATTGACTTAGAGTCCATAGGAAGCAAGTCCTTGAAGAATTTAGAGTTTGAAGTTTAGTTTAATTCCTCTGGTATGCACCTGGCACCTGGGTGGGTCTCAGTCCTTTGTTCAGTCCCTGAATAATAGTTTCAGGGAAAGGTGTCAGTTGCAGACAGACTGAAGACTAAAGGCAGAAGACCAAATGGAGATGGGGACCACTGCGCTTTATTACCTCTGACTTTTCCCATGCTCTGCAGAGTCCTTGCCAAATCAAATGGAGTTGAGTCACATGGTCAGTTGGGTGACTCATCAAACTGGGTTTTTCCTAGTCACACTGTAGCTGGGAGCTTTCTTAATGGGCCATTAAGAGGACAGTGGTTTCATAGCCACCCATCTGGGTATGTCTTAGAATTCAGTAAATTGGAACAAACATAAACCAAACATATTCCTAATCTCTAATACAGTTTTGCCATCTCTATATAAACCACATAGTCATTCCTAGCAGATTACAACTTTTCTATTGGTAGCAAACATAGCATATCACTTATGTATTATTGCAAACAGGAAATATTAGCATGCAAGATAATCATAAATAGTCCCCTAGATCCAGACAGCATCAAACAGTGACCCCATTTAAACATGGGAGTTGTCACAAAGCTTCGTCTAAATTCACTGATGATGCAATCACAAATAGGAAGGAACACCTTTACTTTAAAATGATGGTCAGTTTTTGGAAACATACTTTGTGATGTGTTGAGTTCACTAACATAACTTTGAAATTTTGAGGACATACAGTGGCTTCTCTTTTCTCTTTTGGAGTTGGGAAGGGCTCTGGGAAGCAGCAGGGAGCTGGAAGGAACAGAGTGGGGCCCTATTGGCTGGTGCAGGCTGAAGCCCCCCATGAAGTCTAACTTTTAACAAGAGGTGGGACATTACCCACAGCACCTCAGGCCTAATATCACCTCCTTTTACAAGCATGAAAAACAGGGTTGACCACTCTTGGGTTCTGTGTTGCTGATGATGACTTTCCTTCAGAGCAGGCTAAACACCATTCATACAATCAAAGGGCAGCATATCATTGAAAAGACATTTTATTTCTCCCTGACGTTAAAACACAGGATTTGTAATCCAAACCAGCCACACATTCCACTTCCCATCATGCCCAGCACCTAGGTGGATTCATCCATATACAGTATAATTATGTTAAGTTCTTAATTGTACTCATGCAAATACAAAGCCCATGCAAACAGAGTGACCCACTTTTAGTTACTAAGCGAGACAAGTTCCCAGCCTCTACCCCTTGCTTATACAACTATTTCCACAGAAAGCATTTAATGCAGGATTTTTTTCTATAGCCTCCATCTGATTTGTCATGTCAGATATAAGTAATTTTCACCAAAAGGGAAGGTAAACAAATGCTGTATGGAATAAAGATATTTTTGGAACTCTGTTAGCTAAAATGTGTGATGTCAAAAACCAGAGTTTACTAGTTTGCCTTTTCTCACCATTCGTTTTCTCTTAGCAAGTTCCATAGACCTTCCTCCATCTAGAGAGGATCGTAATTCCTATTGGACTCTTGACCCATATGACCTAAACACATTTTGGGGTAACCCATTTTCAATAACATGTGCGTCCCTTATATCACACTTTGTATTCCTTCCACAATTCTTATTAAACTGTTAATCCCAAATCTCCTAACTCTTCTAACTGAGGCCCATAGACTCTTGACTTCCCCATCCAGGAAGTTGTAGTTCCTGCTGTGGTTGTACTTGCCATCTATACCATAACCTGTTCTTTCCTAAATGACCTGTACTCTGTACCTGGACACAGTAACTCTACTTATATAACACCATGATTGTGTCTTGTTCCTTTTTTTAAATATGTTCTTAATAAAATATTTCTTATTAGCTGTTAGCTATTAGCAGCAGGAGCCATCAGTCTTTGTGCTGTGGATCAGGACTGAGGACCACACTATCATCCTTCTTCATGCCGTGTCTCAGGGCATGCTAGAGAGCATCCCAGTGGCTGCTGTCCATTTGGGTACATAGAAGACATCAGGAGAAATCCTCCCAGGGCAAGGTCTTTAAACTGATCAGCAAATGGGATGCCAGCAACCACTTCCTACTACAGTGCAGCTTCACCTGGTTTGCAGACTGTCAGTTTATCCACTGTGCCTCACTCAACTGCACACCTCTTGTCATCCAGGCCTCCTGGAATAACCTCCTGAATGTGCAAAAAAATCAGCTCAGGCTGCAACGCAGGAGCCAGACATCCCAAATGCTGACAGGCAGTACTTAAACCAGTTTCCCAGTCAGTAACAAAACATGCTTCTGATTCCCCACACAGATCATCACCAAGGATAACAAAATAGAAACAGCCCCCTTTACTGCACATCAGGTCCTCCAGTCCTCACCGAGCCACTGGATCTCTTAAAAAAATAGGTTCTCCTAACCCCAAAGGACCAGCCACATCACCCAGAACAATATAGGCTTGGAGCTTACCCAAAATACCATGCTGCCAGCCAATACTTTAGTAACTACAACTAAAGGTTTAATATAAAAAGAAAAGAAAAAAATATGAGAGATGTTAAAGGGGCCAAGTGAATCACATACATGCAAATGATTTAGAGTCCATGGAAAGCAAGTACTTGAAGAATTTAGAGTTTGCTGGTTAGTCCATTTCCTCTGCTGTGCACCCAGCACCTGGGTGAGCCTCAGTCCTTTGTCAAGTCACAGAGAAATAGTTCCAGAGATGGTTGTAGATTGGAAACTGAAGATAAAATGGAGTTTTGATGCTTCTGCCTTTTATCACCTCTGTTCTTCTCCATGCTGTGCAGAGTGTTTGCAAATCCCAGTAGAGTGAGTCACATGGGCAGGTCCCAGTAGCTCAATAGGTTTCTCCCTTGGCCCACTATACCTGGGAGGTTCCTCCACTGGTTATTAAGGAGACAATGGTTTGTAGACATCCAGTCTGGGGAGTGTCCAAGAATCAAATTATGTAAAAACAAACAGGCTATACCTATTCCTAACTTGTAATACAGATATGACACCTACATATAAACCATAGAATCATTCCTAGCCAATTACAACCTTTTTATTGGTACCAAACATGGCACTTTTGAATGGAGCCATCCGCCATGGACACTGTGACAAGCATTGCAGGGAGCTCAGGTACACCAATGAGATTCTGTCCCACATCCTCTGCAGTTGCAAGCCCCACTCCAGGACCTAGCAGCTGAGCACAATGTGGTCCAGACCCAGCTGGTGAATACCATCCCACCTTGCCTGGGGCAGGTTGTAGTAAATTCCATCGTCCCTGGAACAGACAGCCTGCTGAGACCAAAAGCTGTGATTATAGATGAGGAGCAGGTGATCACTATGATTAGCATCAGAGTCCACTTTGAAAACCAGACCGTGACCTTCCAGAGAGCCCAGCTCCAGAAAGAGGGGTAATGCACTCCACTGGCTGACACCCTGAGAGCTAAGGGTTATAAGGTGCAGACCCATGCCCTGATCATCTGTGTCCTATATGCTTGGGACATTGTCAAAGAGTGCATGCTACAAGCCTGCAGTATCAGATGGCATTATGCCCAGTTGATGAGTTAGCTCATGGTATCTGATACCATCAGGTGGCCCCCAGAACATCTACATTGAATTTATCACTGGACACAGACAGTACAGGAGGCGAAGGAGGACCACCCCCACAAACTGCCACAAGGAGGATTCACAGACCTCCCTCCTTACAAACAAAAACTTATTTTCTAATGGACTCATAACCCCATACTACTCACAGATTTCAGGATAACTCACTTTTATTAACATACATACTTCTATTCCAGCACAACTTGGATACCCTCCGCAACATCTGTAAAGGTGATGTTCCCAAATTTCTAAACTCTCATACTTCTGACCCATAGTCTTCTGACTTTCTCCATGTTGTAGCTCCTGTACTGGTTGTACTTGTCATATATGTCATAACGTGCTCCTTCTCAATGCCCTGTAGTATGAACCTGGATGCCCAGTCACTCCCTATATTTAACTCTGATTGTCTGTTCCTTTAGAACATTTTCTTAACCAAAGTTTTTAAATCTCAGTGCTTAGGAGCTCTGGTCATGGACTAGGGCCCTATTGGGCCACATGCTGCACAAACAGAGCAAAACACCACTCCCTGCCCCAAAGAGCTGACAGTCTGCCTATGTCTACATACAGGCACTTAAATCAATTTAACTTAAATCAATTTAATAAAATCGATATAAAATCATTAAATTGATTTAGGTTACATTGATTTAACAGAAGCTCACTAAAAACTCAGATCAAACTAGCATGTCCAGAAAAAGGACTTCCTATTTCTATTTGAGACAGGGGCACCATGGGAGCTGTGGCAACACAGCCCCCCCAGCAGGGCCACACCACCCACCCAATCCCCTGCCTGGCTCTTGCTGGGTGAGCCAGGTGGCTGGGAAAAACATTCCCCCAACCTGGCTCTGGGTGCAGGCAGGGACAAGGCATCACCCCCCACCTGGCTGCAGCCCATGGTGGTCAGCCTGGCAGCAGAAATGGGGCCTCCGGCGCCTGGCTCCCAGGGTGGAGGGCTCTTTCCCCACTGCCCAGCCAGTGCTGGTGAAGCCAAGCATGGGGGGGTCCCTTCCCTGATGCCTAGCTTGCACATGGGAAAGCTGGGCACGAGGGTCCCTTTTTCCACTGTCCAGCCAGTGCTTGCTGAAGTTGGGCATGGAGATCCCTTCTCCACTTCCTGCCTTGTGCTCTGGAAAACTGGGTGCGTGGGTCCCCTCACTCGCCATCTGGCCAGTACTTGGGGAAGCCAGGTACAGGGATCCTTTCCCCCACCTCCCAGCCAGTCCTTGGAGAAGCCAGGCAGGGGGATCTCTTTCCTACCACCTGGCCAGCACTGGGGAAGCTGGATGCGGGGAACCCTTTCCCCCGGCTCGTCCATGGCCTCCTTTGCCCAGAAGGCTGGGTCCCTTCTCTGGTGCCTGCCTAACACAGGGGGAGCTGGGCACCAGCGTCTCTTTCCCCACCGTCTGGCTTGCACACTGGGAGCTGGGCATGCAGGGTCCCTTCCCTCGCCACCCAGCCAGCACAATGGGCTTGGGTGCTTTCCACCCCTGGCCTTCCTTCCAGGGCTCCATATTGTGTTCAATGGCTACAACAGTTATATCAAGATAACACGCCCATACAGTGTTAGATCGATATAACTGCCCTCTATGTCTACAACAGGAAAGAACAGATTGGTACTAATAGGCCAAAGGGGGAGCACAAGGAAACTTGGACAACATTGGTCAGTGTGACAAGCAGTCATCTAAGGGCACCATTTCAGCAGCCCAGGCGTTCTCAAGGTTTGTGTTGACTTCATGGCAAAGAAGAGTTTAAGGAGGTTAGTTATAGTGAGCTAGTTTTGCTGGTGTTTGCATGGACAAAGCCATCCAGGAGGGGAGGGTGGGCAATGGGGTGACTGACTCAGGGTAGGAGCAGTCAGCCCAGAAGTGGGGCAGGAGATCATAGCCCAGCCTTTGGATTGTTGCCCCACCCCTCAGCATGGGTAGCTGGGGGTCCCCTACCGGTTAATGGCCTCAGGCCCTGCCCCCACCTAGGGATGGCTATGTGCATGGCACATTGCTTGAGCATGTGGGATAGCACAGAAGAAGCACAAAGAGATACTAAAGATTGGCATCACAGGCCATCTGAGTGAAGGGCAACCTTTTGACAATGCATGAAAGGTGATACTTCTGTCTTTCACGTCTATATTATACTAGTTCTTGCCTCTTCTTTACTTTTCCAGCTGCTCCTCCTATGCTTTTTAAATTGGTGTCCAGGTAAAGCAGTTTCTGGAATGTCTGTTTCCCGTGGGATTAGAAGGGGAGAGGGAATGTGACAAATGGGGCAGTTGACCACCACCCAACAGAGAAGGGAAGGAAAGAACAAAGATGGATATGGAAAGAGACACTGCAGAGCCTAGGTGCAATGGAGGGAGGGAATACAGATTGTGGTTCTTTGTGGAAGAGTGAGACTCATGAAGATAGATGTAAGGGGGAAGATAAAAGAGGGGTCACTAAGAAATAGAAACAATTGGGAAGGTAAAAGAGAAAGGGAACCATAAGGGACAAAACTATGAACAGAAAAGATTAAATGGAAATTTGGCAGGGGAGAGGGGTGGTGGGAAAAGAAACAGATAGACTGACCAGAAAATCAGACTGAAAGAACACCAAAAGAATGGGCTTCTGGTAAAGATACTAGCCTGGGACTTGGGAATTCTTGGTTGAAGTCCAGCATTTCACTTTTTGACCTTATGTAAATCATTTAGTCTTTCTGGGCCTCAGTTCCACTCATAATTTTTTATCACAGCTGGAAGATGAACTTGCTTCAGGATTCTAGGTTCTGTGTAATAGAATTTAACAATAAATGCAAAGGAGGGATAAAGAGAGTACTTAAAAAGAGACACTAACAAAATAGAAGAAGTCCTCAAAAAAATGAAAGTCATTTAAATGAATGAAAAGAGGGTAAAATAACCAGGGGAAAAAAAAAAAAGAAAATGGAACTTTAAGAAAAGCTTGAGTGTAGGAGAAAGAAATAAAAGAACAGTCTGGGTAAAGCCAAAAAAAAAAAAAAAAGAAAGAAAAGAAAACTAAGGGTCATATACTTTGCTGAGCAAGAATGGCCAGACCACTGATAGTCATATGGGGTGAGTGCACACATAACAGTTCACATTAGTACAGTGTCCATTGGATTCTCTGGAAAAGGTGGGGATACCAATATTTTAACTAGTTCATTGTGAACTTTGGGAAAATCTTAGAATACTTAAATACATGAAGATTCAGAAAAAGATTGGACTGAAGATAAACATGTTCATGAAGAAATGACAAAATGTTTTTTCCATTTTCAAATCTTTGTCTACAGAAGAGAAAAGCCATGGTGATCCAGTTCAGGGTGCCTGTATAAAAGAAACACCCTCTAACATGGAAGAACTGGTGAAGAGACTTGATGAAGTGGGTCTCAGGACAGAGCACTGGCTGCCCAAGCTACGAGACAAACTCAGGATTACCTCTGCAGAAGCTTTGAGACACCTAAGCTATGAAGACTACTTAAAGCTGGAGTGTGAAGTAGAGCATCCCTGGGAAAAACAGGGACTCAGAACCCTGCTAAACATACCAGAGAGCAAGACAAGAATGAAACATCTGCAGAAGGAGCGGTTGGAGATGCTAAAACAGAGGCAGGAGCAGGCTAAGTCAGCACTGAAGGAATTAAAAGACATGCAGGAGAAAAATAGAAGCCGCCATGAGGAAGCTGTAAGAAAGAAAGAGGAGGAGCTGCGACAAGCTATGGACATTGCCCTAGAGTACTGGTCACCAGCTGAGAAGCCATTGATAGAGGTGGTGGAGAACATGCAGAAACAATTACAGCTTATGGAGGAGTTGATCTCCCAGAGTGAGAATCTCCCTGATGAGGAAGTTTTGAGAAGGGCATCGGGAGGCCTGGCCCTGCAGGGTATTTACAAAACCAAGCATCTTCTGGATATTGTGGGGAAGCGAGAGCAACTCATCAACATCCCAGAGGGGTTCAAGCTCTTTGGGCCACAGCAAGGACCAGTGTTTGAGAAGAAGGAGTTTTCATCCTCTGAAGCAGAGTCCACATTCACAAGGATCATGGAAATGCTGGGCCTCAGCATCAGCATCACAGCCAAAGGTGGGTTTTGGGGGTTTCGTGCTGAAGCCAGCTCAGATTACAGTCAATTTGAAAAATCCAAGGAAACAGACAAGTCCCCCTCAGAGCACACTTACATTTGCACCACCCAGTACAGCTACATCCCACTGGCCTCCTGCCACCTCCCAAAGGATCAGCTCCAGCTTTCGAATGCAGCACTGCAAGAGTTGAAAGAGATGGAGCAGCTTTTGAGTCACACCTCAGAACCGGAGATGCTCAAGATGCTGGAGAGCAGGGGTGGACGTTTCTTCCAGAGATTTGGGTCTCATGTAAACCAGGGACCACTTCACTTTGGTGGGATATTCTGGTGGAAAGCCTCTTCTGAAGGATTCAGGGCAGAGCTGCTGGATGAGGTGAAGAAACAAACATCTTTTGCACTCAGCGCTTATGTTGGGGGTAGCTACGGCGGCTTTGGTTGGAGCTTTGCAGCTGGTGCCACTGTAGGAACATCGCATTCTCAAGCATCCTTTCAGGGTACAGACGGAAAACAAACCCAAACAGAGATTCAGCTGTGTGTCACCAAGACGGGCGGCCCACCAGAGGTACATTCTCTCATGCAGTGGCAAGCTGGGCTTGTGAGCAGTAACAGAACCTGGAGTGTCATTGACCGAGGCTTTCAGCTAATTCCTGTGTGGGAGATAATCCTGTCCAACCACAGGCAAGATTTTAGAGATGTTCATCAAGTCAGCAAAAGCCTCAGAGAGGCTTATGAAGCCCTAACTAAATTAAGCATCAATCCATTGTTTGGAGAGGAATTAGCCAGTGCACTGGAGGAGGGCAGATCATTCTTAGAGGAAATGAAATCCTGGGAAGTCATTGAGGATGACAAGCAGCTGTTAAAATTGATCTATTTCAAACAAAAGTTGACTGAAAAAACCAAGAATTACAGTGCATGGATCAACATTTGCCTGTCAGACAAGGTGCTTCAAGATTTCCTGAAAAATACAGTTTCACGATGCAAAAATTTGCCTGAAGAAAATACTGTACACACCAAATCTCTGCTGCGCTGGCTCCTGGACCCTCACATCTATTCTGTTAATAATTTCCCGGAATCTTCCTCCATTATGCAGTGGATCTTCCATGAAGAAAATAAGCAGCAGACAAATATGTCTATCTCTGAGTTTGGTGATTTTATTCAAGTCCTACAGAACATGAAGGATTACATACAAGAAGTTACTTATGACCCTAAGTCCTCTGCAGCAGAAGTGCAAGAAGCAAAGGGAAAGGCCACCTTAAATGTGAGCTTAGCTTTATCTTCCTTCCTGCAGGCTCTGAAACAGGGAAGGCAGCCAGACACAGAGCTCTTATTACTCTCCATTGCAGCGAGCGCAGGATACCACGTGGAAAGTGACACTTTCCAGCATCTCCTCGGGTGCCCAGAAATTAACTTCCTATTGCAGGAAATGCAAACAGCACATGGGGAATATTTCACACTTAGGGATCTGGATGTTCCCAGAGCTCAGGCTTTTCTACTGTTGACAGGTCTGACAGTAACAGCTGAATGTAAAGATGTGTCTCCAGAGGAAAAGAATAAGAGGTTAGCTTTTATGAAACATCACATAGGAAACTCATTGTCTACTGAAGTGTCATATGTCCTCCAAAAACACACCACCTGTAGTGATTGGGATGCACTGGAAACAGACCTCAGTTCCCTCAGAAATGGGAACTATGGAGCCACCAATGATGATCAGAAGAATCAGGGTATAATCAAAGAATTAGAAGACATCTGCCAAGGAACAAAAGTTTCAGATCAACCAAAATCAAAACTTGAAGTGAAATCCAGTGGTGATAAAATGCATGAAGCTATTGAAAACCAAGAGTTTCTCACTTTACTGAAACGACTTGGACTTGAAAGATACTATCCAAGGAAAATGGGGACAGCAGACTTCCATGTCATTTACAAGAACTCCTTTTATAACAGCCAGCCCAGCAAGGAGTGTGAGCTGCCATTGTATTTTTTGCAAAAGCTGTTGATGGTGGACTATCGGGTGAGATACCTGGTTTGCAAAGATGACAATAAAGCTAAACAAGGTGTAACAAATACACTCATCACTACAGAAAGTGGATCATCAGGTACTTTCGATGACTTTTTGAACGATTTCAGTGACAAATTCAATGAACCTACTACAAAGCAGGCACACATACACCCAATGGACATCCAGATGGCAATTTTTCATTGTGCAGATGATTTCATGAGACAATACCTTTCAAAAAAGATTGCTTTCTGCCTGTTTGCACTTCCTTTTCTTGTGCCAAATCCTTGTACTTCACAAATCGAATTCCCTCTTTGGTCCCTTAGTCAAGTTACAAAGAGCTGGAAAAGTTCTGAGAAATCAGGAGTGGAGACTCAACTTAAAAATCACAGCAACAAACGTATATGTCAGGTAGTTACACCCATGGTGTCCTTCATGCGAATTGGAAATTCTTCTTCTTCCTCAAAGTCGCAGATCCTGAATGCTCTACTAAGTAAACAGAAACATAACATTTTTTTCCATCGTCATTGTAAAGGCAGCAGTAAAGATTGTCTCCTGATGAAAGGGGTTGTGGAAATCTTCTGGTATTGTCCAGGTGGGAGAGATGACAATGGATTTGACAGCTGCATCGCATTCACTAATTTGCATGGCGATGCCAGAAGGCATGAAAAACAGGTCAGATTTTTACAAGAAATCTCTTGTATTAATGTGGTTCTCTTGTCAGATGTTAATCAGAAAGATGAAAGAGGCATGAAACTTATCCGTGATCTCTGGGAATCTGAAAAACCTTTGATCTGTCTTTTTGCTGAAAAGGAGGATGTTGCAGCTGGCAAATCTAGCCAGAACATAAGAATACCCATTAAGAACAGAAATGAAGCAGAATTAATAGATGAACTGACAAGAACAATCGTAGATCTGCTAGCTGGTTCAAACATAGCTTGCAGTCTTGAGAAATGTGTAGATCTTGCTCACCAGCATGGTTTTGCCATTGATGAAAATGAGGAAGAGTGCAAAAAAGGGAAGAAAATGGCTCAGACTCTGATGACACTGTTGACTAAGAATAATTTACATGAGATAAAGTCAAATCTGTTGCCTCTGCAAGGAAAATTATGGCATACATGGTGTCAAAAAGACAAGGAACTTACCCGCTTGCAGGATAAAAGAAACCGAAGCATTGAACAGCACCGAAGCCAAATTGAGCAGGAAAAGAATGCAATACGAAGAAAGCAATTAGAAAGAGCTTTCCCCCTCAATGATCTAATGAAGTCAGTGCTTGACTTTCTCCTGAAACATCCAGAAGCCACCAAAAAATACTTCCTGCAGTGGATGAAAATATTTATGGATGACTTGTCCTCTGACCACCTTGCAAAGCTTCACCAGGAATACCACAGATTGTGGTCTCAAATCCTGGAAATGAAGAAAAAAGAAGAAAATAATTACTTGAGAAAGTCATTGTTAAATAAATTAGAAACACTCTCTAATACGATAAATGATTCTACAATTGGCCTTGAACACATTTTGAGAGAGGTAGGTCAGATTTATGAGGCACTGGATTCAATGAAACAAAAGGATGAATATTATCTTGCACTACCTCAAATTGCAGCCAACCTGATGGTTTCAGGGTATCCGATTGAGCTGATGGACGGTGATGCGTCATATGTGCCATTGAAATGGGTTGGAGCAGTTTTGGACAAATTAATTGAGAAGTTAGGAGACCAAAAAGTGTTTGTTCTTTCAGTCCTTGGCATTCAGAGCACCGGGAAATCAACACTGCTGAATGCCATGTTTGGTCTTCAGTTTAGTGTCAGTGCAGGGAGATGCACCAGGGGAGCATTTATGCAGCTGATTAAGGTGGATGAGAGCTTCCAGCAGGATTTGAATTTTGGTTACTTATTGGTTGTTGATACTGAGGGACTTCGGGCCCTAGAGATAGCCAATAAACTGTCACTTAATCATGATAACAAGCTAGCCACCTTCATCATTGGTGTTGGTAATATTACTGTGATCAATATTTTTGGTGAAAACCCTTCGGAAATGCAAGATGTCCTGCAAATTGCTGTCCAGGCAATTTTGAGGATGAAGCAAGTAAAGCTCTCCCCAGGTTGTTTGTTTGTGCACCAGAATGTTGGAGAAATAACCGCAAAAGAGCAAAATATGGAAGGGCGAAGACGTCTCCAGGAAAAATTAGATGAAATGACCGTTACAGCAGCCCAGCAAGAGTTCTGTGATGTAACAGGCTTTAGCGATGTCATCCAATTTGATGTGAACACCCATGTTCATTACTTCACTCACCTCTGGGAAGGAAACCCACCGATGGCACCTCCAAATCCTAGCTACAGTCAAAATGTACAAGAACTGAAGAGTAAGATTCTCTTGGCTGCCAAAAAGGAATGTCAGGGCAATGTTTTAAAGCTGTCAGAGTTAAAAATCCGCATCAGTGATCTGTGGAATGCTCTGTTAAATGAAAATTTTATTTTCAGCTTCAAGAACACGTTGGAGATTGCAACGTACAATAAGTTAGAAATAAAGTACAGCCAATGGACCTGGCAACTGAGAAGTCACATACTAGATCTGCAAACGAAACTGACCAATCGAATCAGGAATGGAGAAGTGCACTCCATCACCAGAGGAAACCTTGAAGAACAAGTTCAGGGAAATTATGAGGCCATAATGGGGGACCTAGAAAGATATTTTAGGGAAGATAAGGACTCTGAGATACTGATTCAATGGAAAGCAAGTATTCAACTGAAAGTGAAAGATCTGAAAGACTCACTCATCACTGAAACCAAAGAAAAGTCTGAAAAACTTATTGAACTAAAGAAGAGTCAGAGAAAACTCAGTGAAAGGAAATCAGAATATGAAAATGAGCTTTTCAAAAGAAGCAAAGAGTTGGCTCTGTCTTTAAAAGGCCAGAAACTAGGTGAAGAGGAACTGAGAATGAATTTTAACTCGCTATGGAGCAAATGGGTAACTGAAGTGTCTTCAAATGCACCACAGACTGAAGAACCTAATATTAATGTTGATAGAGAGAATGTCCTTCTGGAGAATTTTAAACAGTTGAATATAGCAGAAAAAATAATGGATTTTCCTGAAGAGAGGACATTTTCTGTTGATTTTTCTAAACATATAAAGATGAAGAAAAATTTGTGGTTTTCAAGCTACCAGTTAAATGAATCTGACAAACACAACATTCAGCAAGTTACTGATCACATCATTCAGCTTGTCAAAACAAACATTGATGAGAAAGAGCAGCAGAAAATGGATTACAATCCAAGTTACTTTCATGAAATATTGTGTGAAATAATGAAAGTTATATCAGGCTCTGAATTCAATCGTTCAAAATACTCATTTAATAATGAGTACAATATAGATTTGTCTCTGTATCTCTGTGCAATGGCAGCAGAAAGATTTCAAAGCATGCATGCAGCATTTAAAAAAGCAAATGATCCAACTGTCTATCTCGAAAGTAAGAGAGAAAATTTCTTTAAGTGTTTCCAGATTTCCTGTCAAGGAGCAACCTCCACCGCAACATTTGCCTATTTCTTATGCAGCAAGCTTTCTGCAGCTCTCTGCCAGGCAGTCTATGACAAGGCCGCCATTGACATAGCCAAGGAGATGTGGGCTAACCATCCTGCCCTCAATGGCAATAGATCCAGACTTGAAATCTACATTCTGAAATCCCTGGCAGAGGAGGAAGACTTTGAGAAATACAGGCAGTACATTGAGTGCCCAAAGGAGTTTTTAGAGAACTTTATTAAGAAGTGTGTTGATGATTACTGTTTAGACAAGAAAGATCAATGTTTGAAGAATTTCTTAGCCATTTCCCTTGATTCTTTGCAGACCCATGTTATTGTAGCTATTCATGGGTCAACTCAAGTTGTCAAAGATAAAAATGGCAATGTATGCTTGTGGCTGGATGAATTTTGCCATAGACTGGGAGATGTTTTAGTCCTTCCAAGAAGTGATCTTAAAAGCCTTGAACATCAGGAAACAACAGACATAGAATTTCTTAAAGAAGCAATGGGTAAAGAATTGGATTCTGTGCTAGAAAACCTGAAAAAAAGCTTTGCTGTCATTGATATGGAGCCATTTAAAAAAAAACCATATGAAATACTAGCCAAACAGCTCTCTGGCTGCTGGGAGATGTGTCCTTTTTGCAAAGCTGTTTGCACAAATACCATACCTAACCACGATGGAGATCACAGTGTTTCTTTCCATCGTCCTCAAGCTATAACTGGAAGGCAGTGGTATAAAAAAAATCATCTAGTTATTGAGATTTGTCCTAGTCTTGTAGCAAGTGATTTCATGTTAGTGCTTGGTGAAGACCTTAGAATTCCATACAGGAATTATCGGACGGCAGGCCCTCCTTATTCCAAATGGAGCATCACACCTGAGCCCTCAGTGCAGCCTTACTGGAAATGGTTTGTCTCTCATTTCAGGATAGAGTTAGAAAATCAGTACAGTAGCAAATTTAAAGGCAAAGGGGGGATCCCTTCTCAGTGGGAAAATATTACAAAAGAGGCTGTACTCTCTGAGCTGGAAAAGCAGTTGCATTAAGTTGGTTAGAAGGAAAGACTAAGTATATTTGTTCTTCTTGGAAAGTTTATGAAACAGCTGTATTTTCAAATATGGTTCTTGTATTTTCATTGAGAAAGAAAATCATCCAAGGTAAACAGTATTTAACCTCTTCAAGGACTCAGAGACATAAAGGAAGTTTATTCGTTTCAGGCTATGATAGGTAATGGCATCATATAATGTTGGAGTTCTGTACCTTTGCCAACTGCAATGATCTAATTCATCTATGTGCTAATGTATAAAGAAAAAATACCTGCTGTGAGGATATTATGAACAATTAACTAGATCAGCAAGAAATAGTAAAATGAAGATCAGTATGACATGATAGGGTCTAAGACTGTTGGGTGTATATCGCTTATTAGCTTCGAACATGCATGGGGGCAAGTAGGTGACCATAAATAAGTGGGTTATGCAGCTTGCTTTGGCTATGGGTCTGTTGTATGATGAGAACCCCAAATTCTGCACTGTCATTCTGAGAAGAGAAACAAGTGACCATAAACGGGACAGTACAATGCAGGATTTTGCTAGAAGGCAGGCTAGAGGAGCTTTAGCATTTTGGTTGCTATCCAGCAACTACATAGCTTGAACACATTTAAGTATCAGAATTATGAAGAGATTATTACTAAATATATGATACAAATTATTAATATTAAGGATTAAGATGTAGTTATGGAAGCCCAAATGGCCACATATGGAGAATGGGCAGGTATCATCCTTATCTTATTATGGCCTTGGAAGGTTGTCAATATGGTCATTTACCTGATAAGTCACCTAGAGATGGAATATGAAAGATCCTCTTTAGTGCCATGTTTTGTGTTTTTCTTGGGCTTTTGAACTGGTGTCAACTGGATCTGTGGCCTTGTGTGGTGCTCCGCTAACTGATTCTTCTTCCCTGTATTCCTAACTTTTAGTTTGCATGTAAGAAATGTGTTGATTAGCCATGCAGCTGGGGATACATCAGTTGCTTTTTTTGTCAGGTTTATGCTGCTTAGTAATTTTTTGTAGGACAGTTTTTTGGTGTCTGTAAAGTTATAATTGAACCTGCGCAGCTCTACTGCAGAACACATAAATCCCTTAATGAGCGAGAGAAGCTTCTGTGTAGCTGACTTTGGGAAAGAAAGACCCTGTGTTAATGGTTAAAAATAAGCATGATGCTCAGTAAACATTATGCATGTAAAAGATTATACTGTGTCCTTATTTACTAGGGCTACATATTCATTCTATAACATTTCTAAACCCTGTGTTCATAGGTTAGACAGAAAGAACAGGAAATATGAACAAGGTGTGTTTAAGTAGCAACGAAAACATCCAATTGCTTTTTAGAGCTATATTGGTCGTTAGATAGCAGGAGGTTGATTTATGACCCATTTCATTTGGTAGATCCCTAGACAGCCACCAACTCAGTTGCCCTCCTTCCAAATTCCCATCACATCTATCTGAACTCCAAGCAGGGACAATCAGCTAAACCTTGAGAGCTGAGGCACACCTGCAGCTGACACTGAAATGGCTTCTGTTAATAGGGATTTGCATGTGCTCAGCACCTGTGAAGATCTGAACCTTATGAACTGTAAAATGACACTTTCCTGACTCCAGTGTACCATGCCATGTGTGGTAGTATTTTCCAGGTGGCTCAGTCTTCCTCTGCAGCGAAGGCGAGCCGGAGGGCGTCGCGGATGGTGAGGGCTCATGCAGATGGCTGCTCCTGAGTCAGCCGTGATCTTGGCTGTTCATAGTCCCTGGTAAATGCTTGGACCTCAGCCTCCCATGTGAGTGGGATGGGTTCCCCCTGCTGCTCACAAAAGTTGTGTAGTACTGCACATGCCACGATGACTTGCGGCAGGCTCTGTTTAGCGAGGTAGAGGTGAGTTAGCAGGCACCGCCACTGGGCCTTGAGGCGTCCGAATGCCTGCTCGACCACCTGTAAACAGCGGGCTAGGCGGCGATTGAACAGCTGCCAGCTGTGGTCGAGTGGCCCAGCATACGGGCGCATTAGCCAGGGCCGCAGGGGGTAGGCCGCGTCCGCCACTATGAGGACGGGCACCTCTACGCCCCCAAGGTGGATGGTGTGGGGGGGGAAGTGGGTGCCCGCCTCCATGCCCCGGTACAAGGCGGAGTTGCGGAGGACCCCGGAGTCATGGGCCCTCCCTGGCCATCCCACATAGCAGTCGTGGAACCGGCCCCGGTGGTCCACAAGGGCCTGCATAATGACTGAATGGTATCCCTTTTGGTTGCGGTACACCGCAGCCCTGTGCTCCAGGGCGCGCACAGGGATGTGTGTGCTGTCCAAGATGCCAGCACAGTTTGGAAAGCCAAGGGTTGCCATCCTGGGCATGGTGTCCTGCAGGTCCCCGCATCTCACCAGGCGCCGTAGGAGGACATGATTGATGGCCCTGGTGACCTCGAGGAGGATGGTGCCGGTGGTGGACCTCCCGATGCCAAACAGGTGTGCCACTGCCCTGTGGGACTCTGTGGTGGCCAGCTTCCACAGGGCAATGGACACTCGTTTGTCCACTGGGATGGCAGGACTCATGGGGGTGTCCCCGTGGTGCAGGTGCGGGGCGAGTTCACCCACCAGGCGGGTGAAGCTGGTCCTGCTCATTCAGAAGTTCTGGCGCCAGAGGTCGTCGCCCCAGGTGCGCAGAACAACCCTCTCCCACCAGTCGGCACTGGTCTCATGCTCCCAGATGCGGCTGGGCACGGGGAGGGGCAGGGGCAGTAGCTGAGCCCTACAGCTGAGCTGGATGTATTCCTCAGGTAGAGGCCAGTCCTCCTCGGGGTCTGCAAACAGAGTCTCCCACAAGTGCTGGAGACCCTCCATGTGCGCCGAGAGGCTGGGTGCTGCGCGGCACTGTCTAGGCAGCCGAGCGCTGTCCATGGCTTGCAGCATGCTGCTAGCGTGGGTGGACAGGGACGTGAGGTGAGGGATGGCTTTTATGTGATTGGCTACCAACATGGCCACCGACGTGGCCCAGGGAGGCGGCCATGTTGCCACACCTCCCATGCTGCACTGCCCTGGGTCGAAATAGCAAGTCCACACTGTGGAAATGCTATTTCAATTCCCATTTTTCGCTTATTTCGCGGAGACCATTTTGTTATATTGAAACAAGTTATTTTGAAATAACTTGTTTCGAAACAAGCAGTGTGTGTGTGAACATAGCCTTACTTCAAATTAAAGTCCACTTTATTAATTTGAATTAGAGAGTTTTCACTAGAGTATCAAATTTGAACTAGGAGAAGGTAGGCAGGTCAATAGGGAAATTAGTTCTAATTAAGCCTAACTCCCGGCTTTAAGTGGCTTAATTCAAAATAATAACATCGAAGTAAGCGTTACTTCTGTCAAGGCTCTTGCCCCACTCTGGGTCTCTGAGTGCAGAAAGTGGGGGCCTGCAACAGGCCTTAAAAGCCACTGACCTCAAAGCCTGATCTTAAAACTCTCCAAGGCCTCCAGTTCCTGGCTTTGGAGTGGTATCGCTGCCATCATCCAAATGCAAAAACCTCTTGAAACCCAGGAAGGCACACTTGGGAATTCCTTCTTGTGAGGTAATCACAATCACTTTTATTCCTCTCTCAGGAGAATGACTGAATCACAGTTGGAATATTAGCTGGAAATGAAACAGAATATCCTTTCAGTAGCTGGCTGTGCAGTCTGAGGCATGTGCACACAAACCTCGTGCCCTTCCAGGACACAGAACCCATCTGAGATTGCTTGGAGTACAAATAAAACAAATACATTCCTAATGTGTCCCGTAGGCCAAGGGCAGCTAACAAGGTTTGCCCTATAGAGCGGCAAGCCATTAGTTGACTGTTTCACCCATCGGAAAGAATGATCATCCCTAGGGAGAAAAAGAGGGAAAAGGGGGCTCACTCTCCTTTATGGACCTCACTGGGTCCCTCAAGACCTTCAAGCCGTTTGGGGGGGACATGGGGACAAGGTATTCCGGGGCAGCTGTATCTTCATAGAGGTCAGTGGGGATTAACGTAACTGCCTTGTGGTCCTTCCCCTTGTGGCTGGGGCTAGAGGGGAGCAGCCATTCTTCCCTTGTTCCCCTCATAGGTGAGGTGGTGAAGCTGGTTTCTTACCATCCCAGTATAAGAAGGGCATCTGGTGGGCACACACTCACTCAAGATCAACTCATAAGGTGGTATAAGTGACTCAACAACAGGTTCTAAGGTGATTTGGGGTTGACAAAAAAAAAGGGGGGGGATACAGTTCTCCTGTCCCTCTTCCCCTGTTCACCCCAGTTGATCTGTTGTTTGGGAGGGGGTCCTCAGACGCACACCTTGAGAGTTAGGGAGGGGTAACGGTAGGCCTCTGTCTTTATTGCATCCCTTCTGGGCTGTCCTGCTAGGGTCCTAGAATATCATGCAACTATGTGCGTCTATGTGCATGTGAATATAAGATACCATTTTCCCTTCCCTTACAGGGACTTTGACATTAGTCCCTTGGAGGTGTTACATCTGACAAGGGTTAGCAGATTGGCATTGCTGTAAGAGAAGAAAGGGATCCCAAGACTAACTATGAGGGGGCAGTTTAAAGAAGCTCGTCCATGGGTACCAGCCCTGTGAGCACAACAGCTGGTATGATGGGGCCTGCAGGAGAGTGGAAGGATAATTATCCACGGGTGCAGATAGAGGAAGGTGGCGACTGGTTGGGGGAGAGCTTGTCTGGGGTGCAGAATTGTCAAAACCTTAGCAGGGGGCCCCAGAAGGTGGAGAGGTTCTAGATCCCCATGTAGACCACTCTCCATTGCCTCCATGTGGGGAAGGTCCCTAACAGACCTGCTGCTACGGTTGCTTGAGGGGCTGCTGAGGGCTGGAGGGTTGTCCGGGCACCTGCAGCGTGTGCATGCTGTGACATTGTCTGGGTCTAGGGGACAGTTTATGATTATTTTTCATATTAACATTTCATAGTTGCAATAATCCATATGTGATATGCCAGGTCTGGTATCAATACATAGGCTGTAATCTGCTAGAAATGATTATTTGATTTATATGTAGGTATCATATTTGTATTAGAAATTAGGAATCTTATTTGTTTTATGTGTGTTCCAAGTTGTTTGAGCTGAGGCAATCCCAGACTGGGCATCTGCAAATTATTGTCATATTAATGGCTTATCAGGAGGGGCTTCCAGCTGGAATGGTCCTAAGAAGAAACCTGTTTGACCAGTTATCTGGACTGACCATGTGGCCCAACTCCATTTGGATCTTGTAAGGTTTCTGAGATAAAAGGCAGGGGACCCACCTGCAGTTTGTCTTTAGTTCAGTCTGCAACCTGCAATCAACACTCTTCTCTGGAACTATTCTTCTGGGACTGAACCAAGGACTAAGACCCACCAAGGTGCTGGGTGCACTCCAGAGGAACGGGACTAACCTGCAAACCACAGGATCCTCAAGGATTTGTTTTCTATGGACTCTAAATCATTTGTGTGTATGTGATTCACTTTGAACCTTTAACATCTCTCATATTTTGTTTGTTTTCTTTTATATTAAACCTTTAGTTGTAGTTACTAAAGGATTGGCTGGCAGTGTGGTATTTTGGGTAAGATCCAAGCCTACATTGTGCTGGGGGATGTGGCTGACCCTTTGGGGCAAGGAAAACCTATTTCTTTAAGCGACCCAGTGGCTAAGGGGGACCATAGGAGCTGATGTGCAATAAAAGGGGGCTGTTTCTGTTTTGTTATGCTTGGTGATGACCAGACTGGGAATCAGAAGCATGTTTTGTTTTTGACTGGGAGACTGGTTTAAGTACCACCTGTAAGTGGTTTAGGGGTTTGGCCCCTGGTTTTTGCAGCTTGCCCTGCTTTTGGCACATTCAGAGGGTTATCCCACGAAGCCCAGGTCACACGTACCCAAAGCCCTAAGGGTGGCTCTAGGGTTACTCATGCCATGCAGCAAAGAATCAGTGGCTCTAGCAAAGTGGCCACCCCTCGAAGGGGAGGTCCTATATGGCCTGCTGCAAGCCCTGGGATAGGTCCAACTCTTGGAGCCACACTGCGCCCTGCATAGCCATGGCTGAGATGATCCCACAGTTAGCCGTGCCTGAGGCATCCTAGGCCACCATGAGGGCATCATGGGAGACCAGCATGCCCTCCTCTAAGACCAAGTCATAGACCTCCAGGTGTTCCTGGGGAAGTAGGTCTCAGAAGCTCCTCATGGATTCTCAGAGGTCAAGGGTATATCGGCCAACCATCACTTGGTGGTTAGCAATACAGAGCTTAAAGGCGGAGGTTGAGTAAGCATTCATCCCCAGGAGGTCAAACCCCCTAGCCTCTCTAGACCTTGGAAAGGGGCCTGAGTGGTCCAGCCCATCTCATCTGCAGGCAGCCTCTACCACCTGAGAGCGCGGTACCAGGTGGTCCATGAGGAAACCGAAGCTTTCTTGGGGAACCTAGTATTTGTGACCGGCCAGCTGGGAGACCAGTGGGATGGAGGCAGTCTGCTAGCATGCCCCGGTGAGGTTACGCACACTATCATGCAGCGGCACTGAAATTGTGGCTGGTGAAGCCATGAAGCCCAGGTCAAAAAGGGGGTCTAGATCCCCCCTGAGGGGCTCGATCTCCAAGCCCAAATGTGTCATCATTTGGCAGAGAAGGTCAGTGGGTGCTGGGGTCCTCTCTATAAAACCATGGCTGAGAGTTCACAGCCTCAGTCAGGGACATGGACAGATGTGACCTTGGGGTGCTGCACCTCAGCTAATTGGCATCTTGGGGGGGATTCTCCTTGGAGGCTCTGGGTGAAGGGAACCAATTGCAAGGGCAGTATCAGGGAAGGCTCTGTGCTGGAGGCACTTCATGTGTAGAAGGGACCTGTCTGCAGCTGGAATGGGTGGGTGAATGAGGTGCCGATTCCCATGGACTTGGGGAAACGGGTTCATCAGTGCTGGGTAGGCAAGGTTGGCACTGTGAATTTTGATGCTGCCAGTGCTGGGGTCGACAGCACCAGTGAGGTGCTAAGGTGCTGAGGTGAAGGAGAGTGCTTACGAGGGCACTTTGACCTATTACCTGGTTCGGTGCTGGAAAAGGTAGAGGTCTCCGGGGGAGAAGAGGAGCCCGGGACCTCTTCAGGCTCTGGTGCCACGGAGCACAGGGAGGCTTGCAGCGCTGGGGTAGATGACCACCGGCACGACTCCAGAGCAGCCCACTTCCCTGAGAGGAAGGCTGGTTTCCCTCTCATTTTTGGCAGCCTTGGTGGCATGGGAGTGGGTATAAGTAAGAGAGCCTTTACAGCTTTGAAGCTCTCTGGGATGGATGGCACTGGAATGGGCTGCTGGTCCTGCCCCCCCAGAGGGGGCTGTCCGGGGAGAGCCGGAGAAGTGCTAGCACTTCGGTGCTGAAGTCAATGCTGAGTGCAGTTTCCTGTGTGCCTCCAGAGAGTGGTGTTGAGAGGGCCCTGATACCAACTTGGTACGTAGTACTGGCGACTCTACAGAAGACCCTGATATAGCAGTGGTAGGCTGCAGTGCTTGCTCCATGGCCAAAGCACAACACATCTGCTCTCTGTCTTTCAAGGTTTTCAGTTTGAAGGACTGAGACTGAGCACCGACTTGCCTGGTGACATGCACTGAGACACTTAAGGCACTTCTTGTGTGGGTTGCCCCTAGGGAAGACTTTGCTGCAACTCATGCAGGGTTTGAACCCCAGGCATGGCGGGCAGCGGTTTAGAGCAAAGTTCTGGCACCAGCTGTGAAGATGCGATAGGAGTAGTGGGTCACAGTGGGACGAGGTCCACAAATAGATTTTTGAATGTGAATGGATGGTTCATAAACAGGGTGGAATAGAGAAGTACTTGCACTAGTGCAAGAAATGGGCTGTTTTGTAACTGTCACTAAGGGTGAGTCTGAGGTTGAGAATTAAGGGCGCTCTCCAGCGCCAGTACCACCGGTGCCAAGCTTGGATGGGCTATCTGGGACTGCCATGGTTCAGGAGACCACTCTTGGGGCAAGAACTTGAATGGAGTTGTTGGTGCCAATGCCGGATGGGGCCATTTGGAATCCCTAGATGGCCCTTCACCTGGCCTAGGGGAACGCGGTGCCTCCCTGTGCTGGGGCACCATGGTCTCTAGGGCTGGCACAGAGGTGCTGATGGGGAGGTGGGACTGCGTTGGGGAGAACTTCAGTGCTCTGCCTCAGTCCTGTCTTTGGCGCCGGGGCACCGTTCAGGCTCAGAGGCTGGTACTGACCCCAATGAGGGGGAGCAGTGCTTTTTAGGTGCTGGTCATGCACCCAACAAGAAAGGTGGCCTGCTGCCCCATTTGGGTGGCCTGGGTGTGGGGGGCATCAGCAGTAGCAAGAGCACCTTAGCTGCCTCGAAGGCCTCCAGCATGGAAGGGACCATCATTGTGTCACCCTCCTCAACCCTGGAGTGCTGAGGCTGGGGGGAAATGGAGTGGTGATGAGACTGCGGTACCTGAGGCACTGATTTCATCTTAGGCCCCTCTTTGTGCAAGCGGCACTGAGGCAACTTTGGTACCAACCTGGCATATGCTGCCGATGGCTCCAAAATGTTGCCCCAAAGCTTTGGGGATTGGCTGCCACACTTGCCCTGAGGCCAACACACAGCACCATTGCTCTCTGTCCTTTATGGTCCTGGGCTTCAAGGATCGACAGATAGAGCAATCAGTGATCCTGTGTGATTCCCCCAGCCACTGGAGACAATTCTCATGGGGGTCATCACATGGGCAAGCCCTGACACAGGTAGCACAGCGTTTGAACCCTGGTATGGCAGACGACAGAAAGGAGCAGTCACTGGGCTCCTGATGGAGATGCTTGTGGGAAGAGACAGCCTGAGGTGGAACGACATCCATGAAGAGTGTCTCCCTATCAAGCAGACCATTCATTCAAAATAGAAAGATAGGCTGCTTGCTGTCTGTCAAGGAGCAGGCTGTTCTGCAACCGATGCTGCCAGTGGAAAAATGGAATTGAGGAGAAGCAGGGCTGTGGCTGGCCAGGGGCTGTTGACCGCCAGCCCTGTCCTTACAGGTTAGGGCTAAAAAGTTTCCAACCAATCATGCTCTGAGGCACACACATCTATTACTGAATTTATCTGATCAGCACTAGCAAGAGAACTATTCTGCAGTGCTGAACAAAAGACTGAGACCCATGCAGGTGCTGGGTGCATACCAGAGAAATGGGACTAATCTGCAAACTACAGATTCTTAAAGGATTTGCCTTCTGTGGACTGTAAATTATTTTCCAAAGGGATAGCCGTGTTAGTCTAGTCCAGCAGAGAAACAAGGAGTCATGTGGTACTTTAAGACTAACAGATTTATTTTTCACATGAGCTTTCGTGGGAGAAGATCCCACTTCCTCAGATGCTTCGAAGATGGGTGAACTTACAGAATGGAATGAAAATACATGCAAGGGGGTGTAAAACATAGGATCTGGTTATACAGTAACAGCAAATCAGAGCAGTTGTTAGGTTCAAACCCTGGGAAGCCTGAAGTCAAATTACCTTTTGTAATGGGAAAAGAACCCATAGTCTCCATTAAGTCCTGCTTTCACAGAATTTAGCTTGCATATTAATTCAAGTTCAGTTGTTTCTTTTTGAAGTCTTGATGACCCAGCCACATCCCTGATGATGGTCATTAACAAATCATTCATCGAGTGATTAGAAAGATGGAAGGGCTCAGCAACTGGTTTCTTTGTTCTCTGATTTCTGATATCAGCTCTGTGTTCATTTACCCTTTTATGCAGCGATTGTCCTGTTTGTCCAATGTATAAGGTGTTGGGGCATTTCTTGCACATGATGGCATAGACCACATTAGTAGATTAGCAGGTAAATGAGCCTGTGGTGGAGTAGCAGGCTTGATTAGGACCTATGATGGTATCTGTTGTGCAGCTATGTGGGCAGACTTGGCAGCGTGGTTTGTTGCAGGGGTGTGTGCCTGCTTCAGTGCTTCTGTTGTTAGATCTGTAGTTGCTGGGGAGTATCTGTTTAAGATTCGGTGGCTGTCTATAGGCAAGGACAGGTCTGTCTCCCAAGGATTGAGAGAGAGAGGGATCATCTTTTAGAATAGGCTGTAGGTCCTTAATGATCCGTTGCAGAGGTCTGACTTGAGGATTGTGTGTGGTGACTAGTGGTGTTCTGTTGCTTTCTTTCTTGGGTCTCTCCTGTAGTAGATGACTTCGGGGAACCCGTCTAGCTCTGTCAATTTGTTTTCTTACTTCCCCAGGTGGGTACTGTAGTTTCAAGAATGCTTGATAGAGATCCTCAAGATGTCTGTCTCTGTCTCAGGGATCAGAGCAGATGCGGTTATATCTTAGGGCTTGGCTGTAGACAATGGATCATGTGGTACGTTTAGGATGGAAGCTCAAAGTGTGTAGGTAACTATACCAATCAGTAGGTTTTCGGTACAGGGTGGTGGTGATGCGTCTATCCCTGATTTGTACTATAGGGTCAAGAAAGTGGATCTCCTGTGTGGAGTGTTCCAAGCTCAATTTGATGGTGGAGTAGAAGTTACTGAAGTCTCTGTGGAAATCTTCAAGCACATCACTACTATGTGTCCAGATGATAAAGATATCATCAATATAGCATAGATAAAGAAGAGATGTTTTGGGATGAGACTTGAGAAAATGTTGCTCCAAATCACCCATAAAGATGTTGGCATACTGCAGTGCCAGTAACTGGAAGATATAAATAATTCTCAATCTAAATGATCCTCAAATCTGAAGTGGATGTGGGTGATAGTTCTTGCCTTTGTGCCACCACCCACCCTTGCTCCACCCATACTCAGCATACAGTGGAGCCAGACCCGGCCCTGCCACCAGCCCTGCTGGTATGGACCACACCTGCTGCATGCTGCCTTGATGTGGTCTGGCCTGGATCCTTCTTGACACCAAGCTTTGGGTAGCAAATCTGGGCCCTGTTCCCAGGCTTTTGCTCCCATGAGTCTCTGCTGACTCCTAGATCTGCATACATGACCACATGGTTCCACCCTCCAGCTGAGCCTTGCCAGCCTGGTCTACCCCGAGCTTCTTTTGGTTTGAGTGGTGCGAACCTGGCAGCCCCATGCAAGCCCTGCCCAAAGTGTCCTGAGCTGGGCTGGGCCAGGCGGTGCTGCATGGAGCTCAGGGGCTGGCATGGGGCCAGAATTCAGGAGGGTCCAAGGTGGCTTCAAGCCTGAGATGGCCCTAGGGTGGGAGCAGAGGTGGCCTTAGTCAATTGGGAGCCTCAGGTGAAGGCCCATTGTGGGACCCCTTAAAGGGTGCTATATAGGCCCCCATTGCTGCCCTCCCCATGTTCCTGGTCCCACTTGCAGCCCTAGCTGTCTTCCCGCCCCCCCAGGACTCCTTGTTTGTTTTGCTGAACCAGACAAACACGACTATTCCCCTGGAATTCATAAATTAGTCTTGGGTTTAATTTTTAGAAATCTTTCCATCATGAAGCTTGTAAGCTGATCATTTTCCACTCAACATAAATGAGCTAATGCTGAACTACAAAGTTAAAATGAACATTTAAAAAAAAGTTAAAAAGTATGTGCATTAATTAACAAAAAATAAGTGGTGACATTAATGATGGCTCAAAAATAACTAAAATACCACATTTAAAATTTTGGCTGTCAGCTCTTACAAACTTTTCATATAGGCTTGGATTTACATGCACTAGAAGTATAATACAAATAACTATAATAAATAAAAATAAGTGGAAAGAAGGTTTCTAAAGTATAGCTATAAATGAAAACCACCAAATTTCAATGAAATTCTCTGAAGTACTCAAGTTTATAAGATTCTGGCTCCCTCAAAAATATTAAATAGTAAGTACAAAAGAAGCTAAAAAATTATGTACCAAAAGATAGACATACAGAACAGACATCACATACAGCTGTAATAATTGCTTGAGGGCAGCATTGCATTTGCATGTAGCATTCTATATGGACCTGTCTGGTAACCTGAGCTAACCAAAGCCAAAGGAAAAATTATTACAAGGAAAAATCAACAGAAGAATAGGTAAAGAAAGAAAAAAGAAATAAGGGAAAAGGTAAAATTTCACAAGTGGGGTTAAAAAAATGGCAGACTAAATAGCCACACTGAGGAACTAAAAGATGAGACCCTTGGAAAAGTTCCTGCTATTGTGCTTTCAATTGGAGTCACAAAGAGCTTGCTCCTACTTTTTTAGCAAGTCAGTGTAAAGTTGATGGGCAGATAATGGTGAAATCTGCAATCCAGGCAAAGCACAGATCCTAATGACAGTTTGCCTTGATGAGCCAAGGCTGAAAAGTGCTGAGAATTACAGCCCTACTGGTTCTGCTACATGGGAACAATTTCTATATTTTTCTATACTTTCATTTCTGTCTACCAAATCGAGGACTGCGCCCCTTATTGCTTGGGGCCCTTGGCAGCCACGTGCTTTGCCTACCTCTAAAGCCACCACTGACTAGAAGAAGTTTCTGAGGAACCTTTTGGGGTCAGCCACCTTGGAGCCCAGTGTCTGTGATTCTTGGCTTCTGCTGGGGTAGGTTAGTATGTTAATGAGGTATCCACATCCTTTCCAGATGTGCTCATCTCACCTTTGTTACTTCTGGCCCCTTCTATGGGTTTAGTGGTATACTTGTGAACTTTATTTGGGCATAAACTGGTCAGCCTCCCTGCTTTGATACCTTCTGACTTATCTCGGGTGACAAAGCGATAAGTACATATATGACTTTTCATTCCTTCTCTTGGTCAAAGGTCCTGAACATATGAATGGGTGTTTGGTTGTTAGTGAGTATTTGCTTCAGACTGGGTGGCTGTCTGTAAACAAAGAGCGGCTTGCCTCCCAAGGTTTGAGAGTGCGTGGGATCATCTTCTAGGATAAGCTGTGGATCTTTGATGACATGTTGGAGAGATTATAGCCAATGGTGTTCTTTTGTTTCCTCTGTCAGGTCTGTCCTGTAGTAGGTGGCTCCTGGCTACCCATCTGGATCTGTCAATTTGTTTTTTAACTTCCTCTGGTGGGTAACAGTTTTAGGAATACCTGACAGAGATCTTGTAGGTGTTTGTCTCTGTCTGAGGGATGAGAGCAGATCTGGCTGTACCTTAAAGCTTGGCTGTGGACAATGGATCATGTCCTGGATGGAAGCTGAAGGCATGTAGGTATACATTGTGGTCAGCTGGTTTACGGTATTGGGTGGTGTTAAATGTGTCCATCTCTTATACGTATGGTAGTATCCAAGAAGTGGATTTCTTGTGTGAACTGGTCCAGTCTGTGGTTGATGGTGGGGTGGAAATTATTGAGGTCTTGGTGGAATTCTTCCAGGGATTCTTTCCCATGGGTGCAGATGATGAAAACGTTATCAATATAACGTAGATTAAAGAGAGGCAATGGTGGACGAGATTCGAGGAAGCAACATTCTAGATCTGCTATAAAGATGTTGGCATACTGTGGAGCCATGCAGGTACCCATAGCTGTTCCACTGGCTTGGAGGTATAGATCATCCTCAAATATGAAGTATTTGTGGGTCAGGAAAAAGTCATAAAATTCAGTTACCAGATATGACGTGTCATCATCTGGGAAACTGTTCCTGGTGGCCTAGAGTTCTTTTTTGTGAGGAATGTTGGCATAGAGGACTTGTACACCCAAAGTGGTTAGGATGATATTTCTGGGAGAACACAAATGAATTATAGTTTTTTCAGGAAGTCAGTTGTGTCATGGAGAAAAGTAGGAGAGTGGCTGGCATAGGGTTTGAAGACACAGTCCACATAGTCAGACAATTCTGTTGTGAGAGTGCTGATGCCCGAGCTGATGGGGCATCCAGGATTCCTGGGTATGTGAGTCTTGGGTAGTGATAAAATATCTCTGTGGCTCTTGGGGTGTGTCCATGTAGATGAGTTTCTGTGCTTCCTTAGGAAGTTTAAGCAGAAATTGTAGTTTCTTTTGATATTCCTGAGTGGGAACAGAGGGTAATAGCTTACAGAATGTGATGTTAGAGAATTTTCTGGCTGCTTCCCATTTGTAATCTGACCTATTCATGATGACTACAGTAGCTCCTTTGTCAGCCTCTTTGATTATAATGTCAAAGTTGTTTTTGAGGCTGTGGATGGCATTGCATTCTGCAGGGCTGAAGTTATGGGGTAAGCGATGGTACTTGTTTGTCTGTTGTTTCGGCCATCAGGAGGAGTCCATCCAGAAGTCTTCTCCTTGTTACACTGAAAGGAAGGTGTCTTGTGGGTTCTTGTGTTATTCAGTGGCATAGTGGAAATATTTTTTGAGTTGGAGATGGTGAAAGTAGGCTTCCAGGTCACCATAGAACTGTATCATGTGTGTGGGAGTGGTAGGGCAGAAAGAGAGTCCCTGAGGCAAGACAGAATCTTCTGCTAGGTTGAGTGTACAGCTGAATAGATTTAAAATATTGTTGAGTGACTCAAGGGTATCACAGGTATGGTCCCTGTGGCATGGAGGAGCTTAGATAGTTTAATGTCTTTTTTCCTCTGTGGGGAAGCAAAGTGTGCACTGAACGTGGCCTGTCTTCTTTTTGCAAAGATCAGTCATGTGGAAGTTTGTGTGGAACTTTGGCTTTCCGTGAAGATCTCCAGTGTTGAGAGGTCTTTCTTGATCTTCTCATGTTTGCTGTACAGGATGCTGATCAGATGGTTCCATAGGTTTTTTTTTTTTTTGAGAGTGTGTGACACAATCTCTTAACTTTTCAGTCCATTAGACATTCATGGGCTCCAGCCCACTTCATCAGATGCATGAAGTGGAAACTACAGTTGAAAGGTATATATACACTTGCCAGGATGGAGGACGGGAAGTGTTAGCAAAGTCATTTCAGTTAGGGCAGACGAGGTCCATTCTTTAATATGTCACAGGCCTCTCATTTTTTAATAAGGACAGTTAAGCTCTGGAATAAGCTTTCAAGGGAAGTTGTAGAAATGGCATTTATTGGAGATTCTTAATAACAAGTTGGACAAAATCATGCCAGAGATGGTCTAGGTTTGCTTAGCCCTGCTTTAATGTGTGGGCCTGGACTTACTGGCTACATCTACACTAGAGGGCTCAGTTAAGTTGACTTAACAAAGTTGACTTTAAGTTGACTTAATAAAAGTCAACTTAATAGTTAGGTTAACTTAAGGCTATGTCCAGACTGGAGGGCTTTGTTAAGACTACTTTATGAAGTCAACTTAACAAAGCCTACAGTATAGATGACCCTATCCACAACACAATAAAGTCGACTTTAATATTTAAGTCAACTTTAAGGGCAGGAATCATTAAGTCGACTTAAGCAAGTGTTTAAGTTGACTTAATAAAAGTTCGATGTGGACGTGGCTTTTCTTAAGTTGACTTTAGGGAGGCTAAGTTGACTTAAGGCTCCAGTGTAGACATAGCCATTGACCCTCAAGGTCCTTTTCAGCCCTACATTGCTATGATTCTCCTGGCTGCTTAGATGCTTGGAGTATTCTAGTACTGAGCAACTATAATAATGACAAAGTTAAAAAAAATATTTTTGTAGTGTTTTCAGGTGTGTTAGAAATTCCTAGCCATAGTTTTGACAATTCTGAATTGTTCTGATTTTTATTTCAGTACACATATTACCAAAAATAATTGTTGAGTAAATTATTAAAAATTTTAAATGAACATATCTTACAAGGGTATATATAATTAGCTGGTTTTGGAAACAGCGTTCAAACTCAGACAGATATAACTTATCATTGAACAACTTAAAACAAATTAAATGAAATGTTTTCAAGAATACTTTTTTAAAATTAATTCTTCTGCTTGAGCATTGTCAAGTCTCTTTCAGGCAGTCAAAGTTAAAGAGAATCAGTTCATTGCTACATATTTGATTTTATTTCATTCTTATTGTAACTGGCATTCTCACACATGCTAGCCCATACCTTATCCTTCTGGTAAACATTAATATCAATTTAATATTGAGCTTGAAGGACAAAAGTCTTTTTCAAAGTCAAACAAACAATTGATCCTTTTCAAGGAAATTCACATGCCAAAACTTTGTTGATATAGTGTTATGAAATATATTATGCTGACCAGTTAAAACAAAACGTCACTTAGACCCACAGCCAATTAGCCTGGTTATATCCAGAATAACATCAAATGAAAAGCTTAAATATATGTTAGGCTAATCCAAAGGGTTCGTTCCAAAGACTATGATCTCTATAATTGGCTCATCTAATTAGGACAACCACTATATTAGTCTGATAAAAGATGGGTTTATTTATAAAATGAGAAATAAAACCAACTTTAGCATTCATAAGGATAAAGCCCAGGTCCAATACATAAACACAGGGGCTAACAATTAAAGGTTTATCACTCACAACAGGAAGACAAAGCGAGGGATTAATAGACAGAGGGACCAGGGATGGAGCTCAGGAGCACAAGAACACCTAAGTGTGAAAGGTGGACTTTTCCACCTGAATTTTACTATGGCTAAACTCCAGCCTGGCTTATGGAATGTAGCTTGTTAGACCTCTAATTGGGAAAAGAAACAATTATGTGGTGTTATCTTCCAAGGTCAGAGAACCTCAGACAGTAATGCTTTTTTAAGAAAACTGACTGCAAGTAACTCCAGACCAGTTCAAACTGAACCGTGGAAAGTGATAAGAGATGATAGAACAGCCCCGTGTTAAAATGGCTCGACCAACAGCACAGCCTACGGGCAAAAAGCCCGTAGGCTGTGCTGTTGGTCAAGCCATTTTAACACAGGGCTGTTCTATCACATGTTGCTGTCTGTCTCTTGCTCAAAGAAACAGATCTGCTATCTGTCACTCCAGAGATAACATCCAAATGTGGTAAATATAACGTGGTCAAATTTGGGATTTAAATTGGAAAATGCTTTTTGGGGATGTGTGTGTGTGTGTATTATTACTGCTCTAGACCTATTAACCTCACAGATCACAATCAAGCTGGTGTTCCACAATCAAATTGGGAAACAGCAGTGTGAAAGAGTGTGATGAAAGAATAAATCCACTTGTGTTCCTTGCCAGGCACCCCAGCTGACCCTTGTAACTCCTACCCGCAAACAGCCCATGGCTAGCCTCACTGGGCCGTGACCCATGGTGTCTGGAGATCAAGGCGAAGAAGCAAGGTGTTCATGCTGTCCTGGGCTGCGCATGATGTGTGTGTGTGTGGTAAATAGCAAAGCTCTTTTGCCCACAAATTGTGTGCTCTCTCTCTGTCTCCCATAAACCCCACTCTGCTGAATTACACCAGCCAGGATTGTCACTGGAGGTTTTAATTGAGGGTTAAGCATAAGAATTGGGATAGGCAATGTAGTGATATTTGTGCTCTATTTTCTGTTATTGTGCTATTAATTTGTACTTAGAAGATCTGTAAATGCCTTAAAGAAACAGAGTTCTACAACTGCAGTTCGTATAAGTTTTAATAAGTGTAATCTAATAGGAATTGCAAGTTTTTTAATTTTAGTAATAGGAATATTAGTAATTGCATAATATTAAGCTCTCATTTAACCTTTTTTCCCTTTGTAATTCTGTTTAGCTCAATAAAAGTCACATAAAAAGTGGTTAAACCAAAAAATTATGGTTTGGACTCTTGTCTCTCGATTGAGACGCCCTCTTGCAGTGTGAGGATCGTGCCCTCTGCACCCACTCCCCCACAACACAAAGGACCCTTGGACTCGGATGCTTTATCTGCTTTCTTTTCTTCTCTTCTTTAGCAGGTGGGTATACGTGCAACTGACTGCCACTATAATGGACAGCAAGAAGCTTCAGGGTTGTAAAACCTTTATACTGCAAGGTTTTTCACATGGCCCTTAGCCCTTGGTGCACACAGTCCTCTATTATGCAGATGGCACCTTAGATTTCTGCACTAGATATGCTAATTTTTTGCAAAAGAAAACAAGGAGTCCTGTGCCACTTAAAGACTAAGGCTGTGTTCACACAGAGCTTTTTATTTTGAAACAACCAGTGCTGTTTCAAAATAAATGTCCCTATGTCCAAAGACGTTTTCTTGTTTCGAAAGGAGGGAGATTCTTGTTTTGAAACAAGAGCCCTCCTTTTGAAACAGCTTAAACCCATTTTGCTTTTGAAAGGAGGGTTATTTTGAAACCAGTGGTTTCGAAATAAGCCGTTTGGACATGTTATTTCAAAAGAA
>VOCP01042859.1:0-11391 GCA_007922195.1 Podocnemis expansa
TTTGCATATAACAGGGATGTTTTCATACACATCTCTCACTCTTGTTTTCCCACAAAATGGTTCAAAATAAAAGTCATCATTTTGCATTTTGATTAAATGTTTTCCATTTCTTCCACAAGAAAAACCAATCAGAACATTTCAGGAATCATTTCAGTCTCTTTCTTTTGATTCTACTAATTTCACAAAAAGAATATGCCACCTTTCAGCCTGGCCAGGCCTTAGCTGCAGCTGCCAGTGGCTATGAGGGCTACAGAGGCACAGAATTGAAACCCTACAAGGAAAAGCTCATATTGCTGCCCAGTAACTCTCTGGAGAAGACTCTCAGAATGACAATGAGAGGCTGTATAAGGAGCTATGTGCACCCCTCCCCAGCTACAGGCAGGGATGCAGCACTGTGTTGGTACCACTGATAGGCAGTAGTAAAATCTGAAATCTTTCCAGGTCCCAAAGCTGTGTTCAAAGGGGAAACAATACAATATAAAGAACATTTGTATAATAGTACATATTTTTAGGGCCAATTGTCTAGTCCGAGATTCTGCATGATACAGACCAGAGAATTCCACCTAGTAATTCCTGCATCAGGATAAACCTTCTGGGTGAGCTAAAGCATTACTTTTCGGAAGATGTCAAAAACTGACCTGAAGACTTCAGGTGATGGAAAACCTTTCTTTGTCGGCTGCTCCAGTTCTTAATGATCCTATTTCTTCCTGTTTGAATTTGTTCAGCTTCAATTTTAAGAGTCAGATTTTGCTGTAATTCAGTTTGTGGGATGAAAATTCCTGGGTATCTTCCCCTTGGGTGAGTACCCACAGGTCATCATCAAGTGCTCTCTTAACCCACTCTTTCATAATGCAAGAAGTCTGACCTACTTAAATTTCTCAGTGCAGCAAGTTTTCCAGCCATGAATTCATTCTTGTAGCTCTGCTTTAGAGTCCTCTAAATCACCAGGACTGGACACAGCATTCAGGTCATGGCCTTAGATTTAGTTTGAATCAATGAAGCTCAGAGACATGGTAAAAGTGTAATAGCCATAAGTGGGTTTCCTGAACCAGGGAGTGAACTAGGAGGACTCAATCTACAAGCGGGAACTGTTCCTGAGGTAAAGGACTCAACTCCATGGCTATGTCTACACTTGGAAGGTTAGTTCAAATTAACTGAATTTAAACCAATTAATTCAACTAATAATTATCAGTTCAAATTAAATTAATTTGAATTAACACAGCCACACTAGAAACCCTAATTTCAAGTAGCATGTTCATGCACATGACTTGCTAGTTTGAATCAGCGGGGGCACTATTGCATGGGGAAAATCCAACTGTCATTAAGTTCAAATTAACACAGCTACATTGGGTTAATTTGAACTCATAAATTTGAATTAACCATCACTTTGAACTTAAGGGAGGTTTTACAGATTCAAACTAGGCTTTCCTTAATTCAAACTAAGGAAACTCCTTAGTTCAAACTAATGAAAGCTAGTGTGGACATACACTAATTTAGTCTGAATTAAGCCTCCTTAATTCAAACTAAATTGTAAGTGCAGACATACCCTATCAAGCCTCCATATGGTCCAGTCACTACATGGGGACAGAGAGCCACACTGTGAGTGTGTGGTTTACAAAAGGATCCTATTTGATATAGATTAGGACACTGATCAAAATCCAATGGGAACTTCTTAAAATGCATTCACAACTTGACTAATGCCAGCTGCCATTTAAACTAATACTACAGAATCCTTCCATTCTTGAATCAAACACTACGCTGAGGATAGGATAATGGCAGTGTCTGCTGGAAAACTGTTCTAGTGCTATTTTGTGAGGACTACTTTGATTCTTTTCTCTCAGTCTGGCAACCAGGTGTATCAGGAGTGGCTAGCCAGAAGCACGCCTTCATTAGGTCAGGGATCAGTTTCATAGAGGAGGCTGAGCGTGAGCTGACCCACGAGTGGGAGTTCACACAACAAACAGGGTAAGTCCAGGCCTTGGAGTTAAGAATAGGGATGACACAGCTATACACCAGTACGTATTCCAAAGGGGTGGGGGGTGACAATATCACACCCAAGAACAGCTGGTTAAACTTGCTTATGTCACTCATGGCCTTTTGTCACTCACTTCCCTTTTTGTCCACGTTTCTGGACCACCTTTGAATTTTCATCTCTGAACACAATTTGCATATTTGAATACAAATAAACTGCCCTTATGGCACTCAACTGTTATAAAATGCTCCATGTCACTCTTTACAGTCTGTTGATCAGCATCGGGTCACTCAAACGTATCACAATGATCTCACCAGCTCTCCTCATCTGCCTGCTAATGCTCTGAACAGGTAAGGATCGACCCCAGAAGCAGTCTGATGAATTAAAAGTACAATGATCCTCAAAAAAGTTTTGCAGCTCTAGAAATTTTGTATGGTGGGCCATAAATTATAATCCACTATCAAATCCCACTGTTTCGACAGGGATTATCACCTATTGTCTGGCTCAGCTGGACTAAAAATCTCTGAGGCCTTTCAAGTTTACTGAAATATCTATTTTAAATATTAAAAAGTTGTCAAGAATTACAATGAGTTCTGCAAATCTCTCACTCATGATAACTCAAAGAAAGAGGTTTCAGAAAATTAAGAGCCATAGGCAAAATGGTTAGAATGAAAGAGCTCAATCTTACCATCCCTGCTAGGTCACAAGGTATAGTAATTTGGTAAAGATGCACATGGGTATATTTTACAGGCACTATATTTTTTAGTTTGACTGCCTAGATCTATATTGACATTCCCTTTGTCAATTCAGATGCCAGGGGGGACATTGTGCTGACCGAGACTCCAGAATCCCTGCCAGTGTCGCCAGGAGACAGAGTCACCATCAACTGCAAAGCCAGTTTGAGCCTTCCTTATTCAAGCTGTGAGTACTCTGCCTGCTACCAACAGAAAATGGGACAAACTCCTAAGCTCCTTATATATCTTGCGTCCACGCGTGCCTCTGGGATTGATTTCATACAGGAGGCTGAGCGTGGCAGTGGGTCTGGAACTGATTTCACTCTCACAATCAGCAGCATTCAAGCTGAAGATTATTATTGTCAGCAAAGCAGAAGTGCTCCTCTCACAGTAATACAGACTAATACAAAAAACATCCCTGTTTCCCTTCCATTCTGTAAAACAGCTGCTTCCTTTGGAAAGCTGCCTCTTCAGTCAAAAAGTTAAACGTTTAATTGGGGGCAAACTTTCAGCTCCAGAAACGCAGATCCAAGCACGCCACAGATGTAGTAAACTAACAGATGGTTTGCTGCTAGGGAAATTTCATTCCACATATAAGGGAACTTAATTTCTCCACCGCCATGGTGGCAGTATTTTCTTCTGTCTTACAATTACTTTACTCCCATCCACCCTCAACAGACAGCGTGAGCATTTCAGGTTAGTCTGGTGCTTTGCTGATAGCACTGTCAGGGCAGGGAGCAAAAGTTATGCCCCGAGCTCTAGGACTTCCAGATTACGGACAGCAACAGGAGTGACAAGAGCCCCGGGAAAGACCAGGGGACAGGGCCCAGGGCCATCTGGCCCCAGTTCAGGGCTCGGGCCCGATCCTGATTGACAGATCCAGGAATGCGGCCAGAGAAGACAGCCAGGGCGGGCAGCAAAAACGATGCCCCAAGCTCTAGGACTTCCAGATTACAGACAGGAACAACTCACTTCTTCCAGAGGCCCACACGAGTAGGTACAACCTATAACAGGAAAAGAAATGTAGGAAGGCAGAATGCTAGGAAGAACGTTGTAGAAGGGCAAACAGTCTCTGAGAAAGGTTATGGGGAGTTTTGGGGGAAACAACATAACTAAAATATTAAGTGAATTACTGAGACGTGACCCACAAGGCAGTTCAAACAGAGGGAATTGATCCAATTTCTCTTCTATTGGGCTGTCATTAAGCTCCAGTGGGAACTTGCTAAAAGCTTCACATAGATGCTCAGTACAAATCTTTCTTGCTGAAAAGGCCAGGCCCTGCGTAACTGACTCTCAGCAGCCGCATAAGACAAACACTGCAGCATCCCACAGTAATGGGTACAAACGCTGTTGACACAGTCCAGTCCGTCCATAGGACCTGCACATCCCTGTGACTGAATTGGTCCCTACAGCCTGTATCAGCAACCTGCAGCTGTGGTACTAGATAATACCACTGTTTTATACACATGGTTTTTTCCTACCGCTCGCTCTTTCCCAGCTCTAGTACTTTGCAAAAATCTGCATTAATTTCTCTAGACTGGTCATTCAGGCTCTTAATTTGTAGACAAAACAAATACAACTCCTGAGCATATTCTTCTTCTCTTGAGAAATAACAACATCTATATTTAGCTACCTATCTGTAAGTGACTGTGGGAAAGGATTTGGGTTTCTGACTATTTCAGTCATTATTATAGACCACGTTTATTTCTTTCCAGAGGTTTCCTCTCCCTGGTTATGCTCAAAAATAGCATGGAAGGATTTGCACAGCTTTTAAACCAACTCTTCTGAAAGGTATGATTATCTCAGGAATCTCTGAATAAAAGGAATTTCACCTTTTTTCCACATCAGTCCAACCACAGACCTCACCTAGCAGTTGTCAGATTGATTGGATTTCTTCTGTATAAGGGATACAAAATTCAGTTGTAGATAGAAATTTAGCTGTAATATGAATGATGCAGAAGACACTGTCTGACTGTAATATGAACTGGTTCAAATGACAGCCTGACAACAAGCTTTATCTAGCTAAAAGGTGTCTAAACTTATTCAACTGGATTCTTCGTTCTTTTTGAAATGTGTACAACTGGATTCGATGAACAGAACTATACAAGATATACAAATAAAGTTGAATTCCCATATGACAGACATCACATGATGTCATTTCATCTATGGGATCACCTGAAATTCTAGATAAGGAGCAAATACAAACTCAATGCAGTAAAAATTAAAAAAAAAAAAAAAAATCACCATACGCATCTAGGACAAAATGCAGACAAAGCACTTCTCAGGATACTATTTCCTTCCCACAGAACATGAGCAACACAGCAAAGAATCAGGTCCTCTGTGTCCAACAGCTGAGACAGCGACTCAGGGACTGAGATGAAATCTTTTACCTCATAATCATTCCCCACATGTTGAAACAAATAGTTCTGCAGATCCTGCTCTTCCCTTGCAGGATGCATGAAACTCCCCCTGAGCCAGAGGAAAATGGAGTTATACAGGTGACACAGAGATCAGAATCCCCATTGACTTTAACAGGAGTTACTTGTATCTCACCATGGGGAAATCAGTTACTGTATGTCTATGAGATGATTTTCTGACAAAAACACAGAGACAAATTCCTTTGCATGCTCACAGCTGACCAGTCTTTCCCTCCTGCTCTGGCACTTTTTACTCTCTTAAAGTTAGTGAGCAGCACTGAACTGGTCAGACCCAACAAAATGATCTCACAATCTCCATTCACTTGGCTGTCAGATTTGCAAGAAGGCCTCAGAGGAGTCTGTAAGGAAGCACAACTAACATTTTAAAACAGAGTCACTGAGGAGACTCTGACAGGGTTAGCTCAGAAATGTGGAAAGGATTTGATCTTCTTTACGTTGGGGAGGGGTTATCAGTAAACTTCAGTAAGAAACTAGTCAAAGGAGCGGATGGTTTCTAAGGCCAAGTGTACACCGCCAGCAGAAAATTCGCCACCTCAGTTGGATTTTTCCAGATCAATTAAGCGGCTCAGTTAAGACCCATTCCATCGATCAGGAAGTCAACCTAGTAAGCCCGCCCCCTGAAAAAAGGCAACGCTGAGTAGAAGGGAAGGCATTTCAGGTCCCCACCGTCATAACTGCCATCAAAACACAGTGAGAGGATCATCCCCACTGCACATTTCATTGAGTTCAGCTATCTCACCCAGGGTCAATTTTATTTCCCTTCTCCTGCATGTTTTTAGTCAGAGGAGGGGTCTCATCTATGAACCAAATTTGCATAATTCACACACAAGCAACACAGCCTTGCCACTCTGAGCACTTATAAGTGTCCATGGCACTCGTCATGGTTCGTTGGTCAGCTCTGAGCCAAACAGGCACGCGAAGATGATCGGGCAGACTCAGCTCATCTGGATGTTAGTGCTCTGGATCCAAGGTAAGATTCAGGCTAAGGAGGCTGGATGATTTAAACAAGAGTGGTGATCCAGAGAAAAATTTAAGAAATCCAGAAATGCTGATAATTGAGCCATAAAAATTATTCAGTTTAGTGACAGTAATATCTGAAATGCTTGTCT
Organism: Podocnemis expansa; assembly: GCA_007922195.1. NCBI lineage: Eukaryota > Metazoa > Chordata > Testudines > Podocnemididae > Podocnemis > Podocnemis expansa. Next base: position 6,254 of record VOCP01042859.1, read on the forward strand.
CCTAATGGCGGATAAAAACAGGCTTAAGAAAAACATCTTGGAATGAGGGAATCACTTAATGTTAGTATTTTCAGAAGAAAAGGGCTGTCTTGGATACAGAAAGAGGTATATGGAAATATTTTCATTATATATTCTGATATATATCTATTTATGTTATACTTCTAGACTAGAGAGAAAGACAGAGAGACTGTATGTTGAAAGAGATTGCACATGTATATACTAATTCAGTGGTTTTCAAACTTTTTTCCTCAGGACCCAGTCAAAAAAAATAATTTATACCCATGACCCAACAATTACATCTTTGAGCAATACTTTCCAGTGTTTTGGAGGCAGCAGCAAGGGCGCCCCATGACCCAGCACCTGAGTGTTTGTGACCCAGTACTGGCTCCTGACCCCAAGTTTAAAAAACACTGTACTGATTTATATTCTCTTTGTTAATTCAGACTCCAGCAGGCAGATTGTGCTGACCCAGACTCCAGAATCCGTGGCAGCTTTTGTGGGAGAAAAATCTCACTTTGTCAGGTGCTTTGAAGAAAAGCTTTGACAAAAGCCAACATTTGCCATCAGAAATATTTTAGTCATCTATATTTTGGAGCAACTGGATGACCTTAATTCAAATGCAATGAAATATCCCCCTTTTGGAATCTGGCAATCTTCAAGTCAAACAACTTTTCAAGTTAAAATACATAGTAGTTAGATAGGGCTTTATAACAGAAACTGATTGCAGTAAAACAAAATGAGATGAGCTATGATGCAAGTTGTTCCCATCACTTGAAAGCTGAATAAGTATTAAGCGCATTATCTGTCACATAACATAGGAAAACCTGAAGAGAGTGTGCAAGATCTAGTATGCATGAAATACAGAACACCAAGAAATCCTAGAAAAAGATGGGTCAAGATGCAAAAAAAGGACATGAAGAAAACTGTGTCATCTTAGAAAATCTACCAGAAAATCCAGAGCTGCCAAGAGTGAAACAGAATTACTTCTGTGAAAGTTTATACATTAATAAATGTTTTAGTATTTAAAAGTGCCACAGGACTGCCTGCCCCCCTTTTTAAAGCATCCTGGATCTCAAAGCATATTGATGACCTTCCTTCAAACTTTACAAAATATTTCCCTTTCCTTCAGGAAGAATCTTGTGGTTTTCAAAGAAAACAATTTTTCTAAATTAAATGCATAAAAGAAATAATGTAGAGTTTACAGGAGAAACTGGTAGCTATCTTCCTCATACAGGGATTACTGCAGCTTCCTAACAAACAACATATTGGGCCGAATCCTCTAGAAGTGTCCTGCAGATGCAGATCAAAGATGTTGTATCAGGAAATGGTCAGTTTTCCACTAGGATCTAAGCAAGATACCATGGGAGGCTGCAGGATCTATGAAATGATGATGAACGCACCCAGTAGAAAATAGTTAAGAGGGGACGGATTAGCTCCATGCACAGATTCCCTAATATACGGAGCGGGTTACAGATAAGAAACTGATCTTAGCTTGATTCATTACATCTCCACAATAACAACAAAAAAATCCTACAGCAGTGGTCCCAGTACTACAGCTCAGATTACCCTTAGTGACATATCTTAAATCATCCCTATAAAGATATTTTGTAAGGGCAGTTTTCTCCCTTTCATTCTGTTGATACAGTTCGTCTGTTCTCTTACTTACTTTAGTCTGTTACTAAAAAAATTATATTGATACATCAGAAAAGACATTGCATAAATCAAAAGTGCATTAATTTTCATTATTTATTTTTTCACAGTTAAAATAAACATTAGGGGCATGAAAACGCTACAAATTTTTTCCACGGTAGTCATCGCTTAAAGAATGGGAGAAGGATACAGGGTTATGAGTATTTGAATTATTTGTGCACCAAAGACAGTATTTTCTTTGCAGGGAGCTCTACCCTGAACAAAGAATGGGCATTTACAGAGCAGCTGTATTGTGTACCTAACCTCTTTCAACAAAAAGCTGAAATTCCACAAAAGTGACACTGGGTGGCCACATTCAACTACCTTTCTGGTGGCAGGGGCTGAAGACTTTTGAAAAGAGGCAGGATAGTTAAGGTTCTGAGACATGGGTGTAGGACTCTTTCTTGCAATCTCCAAGAATGTCTGCCATGATCTATTGGTACAATATGAAACAGACCACAGAAAGCACTGCTAGAGACCTCACAAACTATCTAATGGAATATAATCTATTTCCATACACTACAGTCGCCTTTGGGATTTTAATGGCAGAATAGTCAGGATACTCAGGTCTAAGGATCACAACAGTCAGATGCAACATTATAGGGCAGGCGCGGCCAAACTGCAGCTCTTGAATGAAAAAGTGCAGCTCTTGGAAAAAAGCCAGAGGAAACCAGCAGCAGCCTAGAGGTTTTAAATCTCCTGCCCAGAGCATGCTTGGGGGTGGGGGGAGCCCAGGTTGTGCCTAGTTACTGGAGCAGCCAGTTAAGGGGATCCTGGACAGGGAGGGTTGGCCCAGGGGAGCCAGGGTCAGGGCCTGGGCATTAGGCAGGGGGTCGGGACGATGGGGAAAAGTGGTGGCATGGTCAGGGACGGCGGGGAGAAGTGCAGCATGGTTGGAAATGGCAGGGAGAAGTGCAGCATGGTTGGGGACGGTGGGAAAAAGAGAAGCGCAGCATGGTTGGTGACAATGGGGAAAAGAGAAGTGTGGCATGGTCAGGATGGCATGCAGATGAGAAGCACAGCATGGTCAGGATGGTGGGGAGAAGTGTGTCATGGTCTTTTTACGATAAAATTAAAGTGTGCAATAAATTTTAAAATTAGTAATATTGGAATAGTTAAAAGTATATGGCTATACGCCTCAGTGAAACTCTCAAAGGTTTAATAATCAATATGTGCGGCTCTTGAGTTCCATAAGTTTATGTAAGCGGGGGATGGACCCGCTCTTGTGGGGAACTTCCCAGACTTTGTGTACCACCCCGGTGAAGGTGTGTAGCTAAAGGATCTGAGTCCCTGCTCCCACTTCCTTTACCCCAAGGCCTGCCTGACCTCAAAGGCTCCCCTCCCAATCTCCCATTTGGAGGAGTCCTTGTAACCCCAACAAGGCTGGGCCCCAGGATTCCTGGGGGCTTGACCCCCACTCTTATCGTGGTCTCTCAGGACAGGCCTAGGGTGTCCCCACTCCGGGGTGCTGACCACACTGACCACTCTTTTGGCCCACCAGTTACTATATACACTATATACAATTTATTCAAGCATACAGAAATAAAAAGAATAACCCAATAATAGAAAAAAGTGGAAAAAGGTGAACAGTAAACCCCCAGCGCCGCTGCCTGGCGTGGGAGCACTACAAACAGAGTCTCTGGGGCCTGAGGAACAGTCTCACAGTCTGTCCTCCACGTTGCAAGCCCTCTGCCCAGGCCTGGCTGCAACTGGATGATCCAGGGGGCCAGATACAGGCTCCGGCTGTGGCCACACGTCCCCAAGCTCCAGGGGCAGGGCCCTTCTTCCCAGCGTCAGCCCCCCTTCACTGCTCCCCAGCTGCTCACCACACCCAGCTCCAGGTGGCTGCAACTCTGGCTCCCAGCCGCTGCTCGGGTTCAGTGTGGCTCCCCTGGTCCTCCTGCCGTGGGGCTGCACAGATGAGCTCAGCACCTTGGGCTCCTTCTCTGGCCTCCTGCCCCAGCTTCAGGCAACTCCAGCTCTGTCACTGCCTCCAGCTCTGCTCAGCTGCGCTTGGCTCTCTGCTGGTCCTGCTGCTGTGGGTCTCCTCTGCACAAATCAGCTCAGCCTGGGCCCCCTTTCTGGGTCCTCTGGCTCCCAGCTGCTGGCTGCTTAGTGCTTCCTCCTTAGCTCGGCCACACACACACACACACACACACACACACACACACACACACACACTGGCTTGCCCAGCCATGTCCAGCCTGCAGTTTCAGCTCACGGGTGGGGGAGCACTCTCCATCAATCAGGCCATCCTGGGACACTGGCCTCTCCCACTGGCCCTGGGGCTGGCTGTTTCAGAGTCCTGCTTCCAGGCAGGAGTGGCCAATCAAAACGCCCATTTAGTCTCAGTAAGGGGCTATCAGTCCCCTTACATTTAACCACCCATGCCATAGGGTCTCTGAAGCAATTACGTATGCCACCCAGTAGGGAAAGCAAAGAGGGGACAGACTAGTCCCATGCACAGATTCCCTGATATAAATCCCATCAATCATGTATACAAGGAGATTCCTAGTACACCCATGATTTCATGCTGATTACATTTAAATGAGCAGCCAATCACTGCTGGAGAGTTGAAAACATCAATCCCCATTGTTCCATGACAAATGCCATTTCAATACAAAATGAAAGGCAAAGACCATAACCTAACAGAAGGTTTCTGGGTACCCTCATGTTGGCTCCGGATCCAGATACCTCCCAGTGATGCCCACAGGTCCCCACCATCAGAACTGCCATCAAAACACAAAATGAGGATCCTCCCTCACTGCCCATTCAGTTCAGATGACCTATCTCATCCACGGTCGCTTTTATCTCCTTCCTCCTGCATGTTTTCAACCAGAGGGGGATTCTCATCTCTGAACCAAATCTGCACATTTCACAGGAAAGTGACACTGCCTTGCCACTCTGAGCACTTAGAAGTGTCCATGGCACTTGTCACGATTTGTTGGTCAGCTCTGAGCCCAACAGGCACTTGAAGATGATCGTGCTTCTTCAGCTCATCTGGATGTTAGTGCTCTGGATCCAAGGTAAGATTCAGATAAAGGTTGCGCTGGTTGATTTAAACTACAGTGATCCAAAGAAAAATTTAAGAGATCCAGAAATGCTGATAATTGAGCCATAAAAATTCTTCAGTTTAGTGACAGTAATGTCTGAAATGCTTATCTCCCCATGGCAGATAAAACAAGTTTATGAAAAATACAATAAAGGAAAATATCTTGGAAAGCAGGAATCACAAAGTTAGTATTTTCGGAAGAAAGAACTGCCTTGGATATAGAAAGATGCACATTGAAATCTTTACAAAATATCTTGTATTTTAATTAACTATTCTGACATATTATATATCTACATTTATTTCAGTTATACTTCTAGACAAGAAAGACAGAGAGAGAAAGACTATATATTGAAAGAGATTATATATTTAAATACTAATTCATATTCTCTTTGTTTTC
>VOCP01043115.1:0-14128 GCA_007922195.1 Podocnemis expansa
GGACTAGATGACCTCATGGGGTCCCTTCCAACCCTATGATTCTATGAACTGCAGCGTGCCTCCTATGTCACAGAGAAATTGGCAATTTTACCATGAATTATAACCGTTTGAAAAGAGTTACAATGATTTAGCTGGAATTCCAGTAACTATTTGAAGCTGCTGAGAAACTCTTACCTCCATCCCCCTCTTTTGAATTCACATTAAAGATCATAAGCAATTACACAAAAATTGTTTCTAACAGATTAAAATGTATATCTACCGAATGTCTCAAGTCAGCACATTTCCATTGATTTATCAGTTCTGCTGCTGGATCTGCATGACCCGATCTTTCCACACATGCAGAGCCACAGTGATTTTGGTGGTGCTTGGAGTTAGTACAAGGGTTTAACTGCACACATGCAGCTTTAGAACCAAGAGCTATTATTTAGCTGTAGATGCACAAGGATATTTAGAGTGATAAGGACAGGCCCATGTACTTTTGGCTCTCTGATGGGCTAATTTATGTAAGGAGGGAAAAATACAAGCTCCGTTTAAAGGAATGAGAGCATAAATGAATTAAGACCTGCCAACCCCATGTGTTAGCTCCACCCCTTTATGCCTCTGGCTCTTGAAGTTTCATAACTCACAGATGTTATGGGGCTGTATGAAGCCTCAAGTTAAGACTACATGATGACATAAACTAAGTTCACAGGATATTAGAGGTGAAGCTGTAGCCTTCATACCCTTTTACCTAAGTATTAGTACCAAAGTTGAGCCAGACTCTGCTCTCATTTTCACTGCTACAACCCCACTAACATAAATAGAGTTGCACCAGAACAAGCAAATAGATTTGTCCCATTGTGTCAAAATCATTGATGTTCAACCCAGCAGGGAACCCTACACACAAATATTTGCAACAGGTATATGTCAGTTGGAATCATTTTGCAAGACAAACTCCTAGGGACTACACGGAAGCTTTCCTTGTGCAAGGAGCAATGGCCTCAAGTTGCAGTGGGAGAGGCCTAAGTTGATTAATAGGAATAACTTTTTCCCTAGGAATATGATGAAGCTCTGGAATCAGTTACCTAGGGAGGTGGTGAAATCACCATTCTTGGAAGTTTTTAAGGTATGTCTTGACAAAGCCCTTGCTGAGATGATTTAGTTGGGGTTGGTCCTGCTTTGAGCAGGGGGTTGGACTAGATGACCTCCTGAGGTCTCTTCCAACCCTATGATTCTAAGATCAGCAGGATCAGTTCCTTAGTGATAATGTTCCAGCTCCATTGCTCTACTGCTCCCTTTCTTGCTCTGGGAGGTGGGTGAGAGGTAGCTGGGCTTAGAAATAAAATTAATATCAGAGTAGCACCATGACAGTGTGAGTATTAATAGTCCAGACCTATAAAAATATGTGAAGGCAAAACTTTATCTAAGATAAAAGCTGGGAATATATTCATATTTCACTGTTATTTGCCTAAGTGACTTAACTGGAGATATACTATGTACAGTAAAGGTGATCTTGGCTCTTCCACCTTAAAAATCTTTAGTTGAGTTTTCTATATATCCTCCTTTTCCCCCTCCACAACTAGAGGGTAAGTGAAATGGGGCATTTTAAATACTTTCAGTCTGAGGTGAATTCCAACTATTATATAGCATATTATGGATTCTCACAGCTGGAGGTCAGAGCTCAGTCAGCAAAGGAAAAGAATATATATGCCATTCCAAATGTTCCTAAGTGTGTCAACACTGCAACACCTGTGGCTGGCCCCCTTCAACTGACTCAGGCTCATGGGGCTAGGTTGTGGAGCTGTATGTCATGAGATGCACATCCACTCACCCCTAGTTTATGATATATGTAACTTTTCTGTTCACTTTTGCAATGTAATTATGTTTTGATGCCAGTTATGTCATTCAAGGTTCCTATTTAGATGCTCTGTGTTATTGTTAAGGTATCATGTTTCCTGCAGCATCATGTATGTGCACAGATGTGAAGCATGTTACAGGCTCAGACCATCCAGGCTATCACAGCACAGAGGCTGAAGAGGTTCATGACAAAGATAATGCAAATTGAGCTCCTTGGCTCAGGTGAGAGAAAGGCAGTCCCCTCAGCCCAGGAACGGGGTGGGGGGGGGAGGTTTGAAAACAAATGCAGCCACTTGGAACAGCTAGGAGCTTTTTGCCAGAAAAAGACTATTTTGAAAACAACCCCAAGAGACTGAACCTATCCATATGACAAGGAGGACCAAGACTGGCTGAACACCACCAGCAGCCAATCTTGTGGGTAACAATGAAGAAATTAAACTAGAGAGTAATCCTGGAATACTGTTATTAGATTACCACGTGTTTTATATCTTTTATTTGCTTGTGGTAACTCCTGACACCTTTATTGAATAATTGTACGTTGATTTGCTATATATTCACTTAAAATCATATTGTAATCAATAAACTAGTGTTTGTTTTATCTAAAGCTGTGAACTTTAAAGGGTGTGGATAAGCAGAGCTGGGTAATCTAATTTCTTTGTCAAATGAGTAAACCAGAGTCCATGAGCCTAACGGTGGTTGGGGAAAGGCCATGATCCCTCTAGGATGGAAGTTCCCAGTGTGGTATATAGGGGCTGGGGGTGCTCCCTGGGGGGAACACCCCATCAGTGGTCAAAGAGTGCACACCCACTGGTTGGGACCAGTTACACACAGGAGACTGGTATGGGCTGACTCAGGAGTGAGTGGTCACCTGTCATAGCAGAGTAAGTACGGGTTCAGGAGTGAAGCTCAGGGGGTCACAACTGCACATCAGACCAGCTCTTGGGAGGGGAACATCAACTGTACAACTGCAATATAGACATCTGAACTCAGACTGGATCCCAGGGTCTGAGATTCTTCCCCACCTCCTATAGGTCCTAGAGCTGGGCTTAAGCCCAGTGTAATTTTTAGCCCCAAAGCCTGAGTCCTGTCAGCACAAGTCAGCTGATGCAGGTGTTTTATTGCAACATAGACATACCCTGAATACTATATTTTGAAAATATGAGTTAGATTGAAGCAGCCTAAAACTTAAATAACATTTTGTAGCAGCACAGTGCTGTTTAAATTCTAGCTGTATCTGTCTTCCAATCCTCACTACTTCCTAAGAAATGCCATCTGGGACAGTCAAATAGGAAAAGTTGTTAGCTGATCCACTGGAATATTCTGTGAGATTAATCATAGGAAAGGTCAGAGGAAGCATGGAAAAGATATGTTTTACCATCCCTGAGTCTCTTATAAAGGAACACAGAAATAATTTCCACATCATAACAGCCCTCCAACTTACCAATTTAGTAAACTATCATCTTTGCCAAAGGTGGTGCTAAGCAGATCTGTGCTTAACATAGCCTAGCAGCCTGGAGATTAGAGGGCAATGTTACCAAAATCTGAGAGCCAGAAATATCATCTATACATGTTTGCTAGAAATTAAGATCCATAAGTTTATTGCAGACACAAGGCAGGTTTCCATGGAGGAAAGCAATGCTGGATATCAGATCACTACTCCCATGTAAACATTTGGGCTCAGTTCTAATAGAGGGAACAGACTAATAAGTACTTTCTTGAATTCTAGTACTAATATGTAACTCTTCCTTCCTGTATAAACAACCCCAAATATTCAAAATATGATATTTTTTTAAAATAATCATACAATTTTTAAGATAAAAAATTCTGGATTCTTTTGATTTGCCTTCTGGTTTGGGTTCAGTTTTTCAGGAGTTTCTTGGTACTCAGAAGGGTGAGATCTTTTTTCAAATGAAAGCTGTGGTTCTCCCACAATCATTTAATTCCTGAAGAAAAATTTTAGGGTGGGGAGGAAGTAATGTAAGACACCTGATGAAACAGCAGAAGTTGGTAACGTATTTGCAACCGTAACCCATTTATAACTGGGCACACAGTCACTGATGTGGTTTTTTAACTCTTTAAAATGTAGTTTTTAGGTGCCATTTCCAAAATGGTTCTATGGCACTTTAACAAAGGATTGAATTCATACCCTTAACTCTGGTTGTTCCGATTTGTAGCTGTATCATGAAACCTGGAATTGAAGCCAGCAAGTGGAGTCTTTGTGAGCCAGTCATCCTGAACATGACATCTCGGAGCATTACCCTGGGGCACTGTATTAACTGTGTTCAAGAAAAAGCAAAATAAATGAAGAGCAACATATCATTACCATCTGCTTTGAGGACCAGCAGGGGGCAGTTATCTGGCTCCATGTCTTCGGGTCAAAAAAGTTTCATTAGCAGAAGTATTAGCGAGTTTCCCTGTCTCAGTGCAATGCTCTATCAGTACTAAATCATCATTCAGTCTTTCTTCTGCATAGGTGCCCTGCAGTGGAGGGAGAACATGCCACTTCCTCTCATTCTCAGCATGCCTATATGAGAGGAGGTAGAATATAGTCTATAGATCGTGAAGAGTACAGCAATTTTATCTGTTTAAGTTCATGAATAGAATGAAAAAAAAGGAGGTGAAGAAAAGATGGACCAATTCATCCATGCCTATCTCTGACACACTGATTAATGAAAAAAATGCACTTTTTTTCTGGACCATAGATCATAGAATTTGCCTGACTCACAGAATTCACCCTGCACCATTTGTCCAGATGACAAATATAATATGAATGAGACGGGGAGGATGAAGGACTCCATAATAAAGTTACAGAAGATGCAATCAAAGCTCAGTGTGGCGACTAAAGTACTTTATCATCTAGGCAGTTAGGAAGATGGCAGAATTAAGGCAATGGGGAGTTTAAGTGACTTATCCAAGTCCACAAAGCAACTCAAAGAAAGAGCCAGGAACACAACCCAAGAATTCCATCTCCCAATCTCTTGACATAAGCAAGAGACAAAAATGGCTCAGTGCAAAATATATCTGGTTTTAACATTGACTCATCTGCTTCCTCCCTTCCAAGTACTTATTCTTCAACCCCTTCCAGCTGCTGCAGGAATCTGAGCATTTAGAATACTGAACTTCATTATCATTTCCTTACGACTTTCAATTGTACAGAGATTCCTGGGACTTTTACAAAGATTATCTATCTTCTTTTTCCCTGTGAAGAACTGCTGAAGGAGAAATAGAGCACTGAATTATTGCTAGTATATGTGTCTGTCCCACTGCCAGCTAGCTGGTTTGCCTTACCTTCTGAATCATCAATCATGTCTTCTGAAAAACATAGAAAGCATCAATAATGGAAGCAAGAGTATTAAAGAGGCGTTTTCAGAACAAGTTCTTTTCAAGCCATTATGCCAGAGGATGCCCTTGCAACTCATTTACATAATAAGCCCTACAAATGGCATGTAATATGGATGAATCCATGTCAACAAGCAGAAAGCGGGCATAATAATCAAAGATCAGGGAGGTAAAATGCTGCACATCTTGACAAATATTAGCTTCACCAACTGGTTTTGCATGCCCTGAACATCTTACAGTGTACAATGTCCTGTAGAAGCTGATGATGCAACATTGAGAAGCAAAATGATCTATTTACAGATCTATAGGCAGGAAGGCAAGTTCTGAAGTGGTAGTATAAAGGATATTTTGTGCCATCAAACAAGCCTACCTGAGATGTGCTGAACACTTAACAGATACAACAAACAAGGAGTCTGGTGGCACCTTTTTAAAGATTAACAAATTTATGTATCACCTGAGTTTTCATAGGAGAAAACCCCACTTTGTCAGGGATTTTCTCCCATGAAAGCTCATGAGATAAATAAATTTGTTAGTCTTTAAAAGGGCCACCAGATTCCTTGTTTGTTTTGCTGAACTAGACTAACACAGCTATCGCCTTGGAACTTAACAGATAGACTGCTAATGCTCATATGTCAAAGAGACAAGTGGAAAGGAAATACAGTCAAATGATATGATGTGGAATCTCAGAGTGGTGAACAGAGCTTTCACAGAATATAGTGCAAACCCTTGTAAACAGTCACCCAGCAGAAGCATTTTTGTGAAGTCTTGGTGTAGAGAGAACATGCAGGTCATTTCTAGCAACACTTCAAATGCTGCAATGAATTTTAGAAGACAAAAAAGAAGCATCCCTCAAAAATCTCCTGCATTCACGAAATATTGACATTATGGAGCTCCTCAGACAATTGTTTGCTGTTGTTCAGCATTAGGGTAACATGATAGTGCTTCACAACCTGGAGGTCATTCGGCTTTCATGCATCCATTCTGGTACCCGTTGGCCCTCCAGCAATGGGGATGTGATAGAAGAATGAAGTCATTTTCATGTGGTTCAGACTGTCACATTCAAATTGACCTCTCTGAGGCTAGAGTTCTGTTAATTCTGAGAGCCCCAAATAGTTAATTCCTCTCAACAACAGGAAGAAACCCAACTTGGCTTTAATTGAATAAAGATCCTAGGTGAAATCCAGGCCACAATGAAGTCAATGGGAATTTTGCCTTGTATATAACAGACTAAAATAAATCAACATAAATATGTAAGGTTATGTCATCTAAAACCTTAATTTAGACTTAATTAGTCCAAACTTAGTTCAAAAGTTAGTTAGAACTACACACTTTTTTCAGTGCAAACTAACTTTTAGTTTGAACTAGCTGCACTTTTTTTAGTTCAAAATAACTTTTTAGTTTGAACTAAAAGACAGGCTTAGTATGAACTAATCGCTAGTTCAAACGTATTTAGTTTGAACTAGCATGTCTCCATTGGGCTAGTTTGAACTAAAAATGCAAATTAGTTCAAACTAAGCCCTCAGTTCAGACTAACCAGCCAAACTAACTAGTGAGAACCAAGCTTTGCTTAGTTTGAACTAATTTTTTTTTTAAGTTTGAACTAGGCAAAGTCTAGTGTAGACAGGGTTCAAATTAGTTTGGACTAAGCTTGCTTAGTCCGAACTAATTTACTAGTGTAGGCATAGTCTCAGTGTTTAATATGGGATCCATGTACCATTCTATAATCTTGGTATCACAGGAATCAAGCAATTTAACTCTGTTCCCACAGTTAAAGCTATGTATCTCTCTGTCTCTCTTACCATCTATTAGAAAGAGCTTAGCCCCCCAGGACAATGACACTCAGAGAATGACCTTCCCACAGACACTGGAAATTAAGATTGCCCCTCTGGCACCCTCTCAGCTATGCATACCTGTTTCTTTCTCCATAAGCTATTACAACTTTCAGTACATAGTGGTTTACAACATCCCTTTACCAACAGATAAGAGTATTTGACTATTTCTATTGTGACCATTTGTACAGCACTAAAATGGTGTAGGTACATTACAGACAACAGGCAAGACTTGGGCCTTTCACGCAGAGCTTACCTTCTATATGGACAACATACACATGCAAGAAGGGGAAAGAGAGGTTACAAGAAACCTGCATGAATGAGTGGGAAGGTATGACAACTGTTTTATTTGTGCCATGATTTGATCCTTTAAATGAATAAGGAAAGGGAGTTAGAAGACTTCCCAAGGCAATGAAAATTGTTTCATGAAGAGATGAGTGGATTTTGCAGTTCTGTTGAAAGAAGTGCTCTTTAAAAAGGAAGCACAGGAAGAAGAGGGAACAGGGTCATTGCGCCCAGCTTAAGGAATGCAAGTCCTTGCAGCCTTTCTTGAAAGTGTGCTTGTGGAAGAAGTGGAAAATAAAACGCATGAAAGGGTTTGTGAGTTAGATGGATTGGCCAACAATACTATGACTTCTTTCCCTCATCACAATCCTATTGATTCATATGATAGCTGTATTTTATGGCCCTCCCAATTGTTGGTTCCCAACCGCGATGGGAGAAGGAGACACCGGACTCAGTAGTTTGAACTGAGAAATGGGTTTGTTTATTTAGAGCAACAACGGGGAAAATTTTTCAATGGGCAATCACAGTGACACTTGAGGTAGCAATTAACAACTAAAACAGCAACCTTACAAGACCAACTAAGGTGGCAAATCTATATAAGCAACACAGTAAAACAGTAAAGCAAAAACTGTAAATCTATATAAGTGACACAGCAAGACTGTAAAGCAAAAACTGCAAATCTATATAAGTAACACAATGAAACAGTAAGGCAAAAACTACAAGATAAAACTGTAAGGTATTTGCAACAAAGTAAAACGGCTAGGTATTCCCAACAAGAAAAAATGGCAAGGTAAAACAAACTGCAATGTACTTGTAGGGGATTCCTATATACGTACCACAACCCAGGCTCCACTGACCAGCAGCATGAACACAAGAGGCATGGTAAGGAACACGACACGAGCTAGCTTTCCTCGGGAGATCCAGCTGTCAGGGTGATCAGTTCTGGCAGGTAACACTTGAACCTCCATAACTTTTGCCAGTTGGCATCCCCTTTTTTTATAGGATTTTTAGCTCAGTGTTTTTCTGGTTCCCACACTGGTGGGGGTTTGTGTTCCCACGATTGAGATAGTAATTTTCCAATTAAGTTTTAAATTCCCAGGTGGGTCCAGATTCCTAGGTGGATCATAAATTCCTAGGTGGGACCCAAATTTCCAGGTGGGTCGTAAATTCTCAGGTGGGCCCAAATTCCTAGGAGGGTCATAAATTCCTAGGTGGGACCCAAATTTCCAGGTGGCCATAAATTCCTAGGTGGGTTTCGGTTCCCACGAAGTTAGTGCCTTTGAGTTATGCTAGTCTGTAGCCTCCCAGATTCCAGGCCAGAGCCTCTTACGCTGTCCATAAGGGGTTTTTTAGTGTGCACTTGGTGGCAAATGGGGTGCCCGGGCATGCGGCCCCCTAATAGTACATCAGGCACGAACACCAATAATGATTTCTGCAATCTTCATTGAACATAGCACATTTCAGAGAAGTTACTTCTAATCTTCAGATATGAAGCAATATCTATTATTTCATACAAGTGTCTTCTACTACTCAGAATTGTTGGCATATTTCCAGATTAGGCCTCTTATTGCCCACCTAAATATTCCTTCTGATGATCTCTAAATGTGTCACAAATAAGCTTTTTGAATGATATTCTGATAACATGCAAGTGAGTGAGTGGAGAACAGTTTCAGGAACACCATCCCTTAGGGCCAGGACTGTAACTACGGCACAAGGGGAGTTGGGCTTTGCCCTGAGTGCACATGAGTGGCTCAGGAGAGCTGCTCTATTAAAGGCATGTTTCACACCGCTGGCCCCAAGTTCCACTAATTGCAAGGGGCACTGAAACAGAGTGTTACATCTCTGCTTAGGGCTGCTGGATAGGAAGTGTGAAAAATCAGGCCAGAGAGGAGGATTAATAGGGGCCTATCTAAGGAAAAAAACAAACAAACAAGCAAATATGAGGACTGTCCCTATAAAATCAGGACATCTAGTCACCCTTGCCTTCCTATTGGTATGCACAGAAATTGCTTTCTTTTGGCATGTCAGTCACGTGTATAAAGAATAGTTCAATTGCATGAGTCTTCATCACAGATTAAAACTGAGTTTTGCCATAGAGACCCTGTAGCACGGATGTGAAGATACCATATCACAGCAAAAAAAAAAGCAAGGAGTCTTGTGGCATTTAAAGACTAAGAGATTTATCTATCACAAATATGCAAATTAAATTGTTTGAAAGAAGGGCCGAATAGAGACTATGGATTCTTTTCACATTATAACAAGTCATTTGACTTCACCCTGCAAATAGTGTAGTGGCTAGCACCTCTGCTTAACATGCAGAAGGTCCTGGCTTCAATTCCAAGGGGGTTGGACTCGATGATCTCACGAGGTCCCTTCCACCCGAAGATTTGATTTGATCCTCCCTCCTTCTGTGTGCTGTTTCCTAGAGTTTGAATCCTTACAAATGCTCTGATTTGCTGTTGCATTGTGACCTGATGCCATGTCATACACTACCCTGCATTTATTTTCATCCAATTCTGCAAGTTCTCCCTCTTCAAAGTGTCTAACGAAGTGGGATATTCTCCCAGGAAATCTCATGCGATAAATAAATCCGTTAGTCTTTAAGTGCCACAAGACTCCTTGCTTTTTTTGCTTTAATAGCAAAGCAGCCTATTTCCCATTGACAAGAGTGTAGAACAGACCTGAGACAGCTGAGTTCTTATGTGTCAAGGAACTAAAAGAATTAAGACCTGGACCTTGAAATGGAAGTCAAAGGAGAGCAATATAGGACGAAGGATATTCTCCTTGGTGCTTCCTGCTTCATAAATGGACTGCTGCAGTCTGCACTTGCCATAATTTCTATTCTGTACTTATGTGCAACTCCAATTAAGAGTAATTTACCTTGGTCTGTTACAAAGATGATAAGTAAAACTGCAATTTTCTCTCAGAACCTATTTCATCTTTCTATCTTAGAACACATTCCAAGGGAAAGAGTCATTACCCTTACTTTACAGGTAAGGGAAAGGAGGCACAGACTTGTCCAAGTTCACTTGCTGACAAAACCAAATACTAAATCCAAGACTCCTGGCTCCCATTAAAGGATCCTATCCTACCTGGAGACAATTCTATAATAAATATGTTTTCACTAATTTTTGAAGCACAAATTAACAAGCTCCCATCTTAATAAGACATTTAGAATTTGTTTTGAAATGCCACTTTTTGGCTGTGTCTACACGAGAGGGCTCAGTTAAGTCAACTTAACAAGGTCAACTTAAAGTTGACTTTATTGAATCAACTTAGAGACTCCTCATTTGTTTAAGGTGACTTTGTAAAGTCAATTTAAGCCAGGGGTTCCATTTAAAGTTGACTTTATTAAATCATCTTTAAATGTGTCCCCTGGCTTAAGTCAACTCTATAAAGTCGATGTAAATGGCTCTCCTGCCTTAAGTCAACTTTATTAAGTTGCCTTTAATGGCCACATTCTGTTAAGTTGACTTAATAAAATCAACTTAACCCTTAAAGTTGACCTTAAGTGGGAGAGTTATTAAGTCAACTTAAGCAAGTACTTAAGTTGACTTAATGAACTCCAAATGTGGCCATGGAGTTGCTTAAGTTGACTTAAGCTTCCAGTGTAGACATGGCCTTTGATTCAAGCTTTTTGACATTCGCTTGTGGAAAATGTTTCTTTCATACATTATTTGAGCAACATATTACTAGATAATTAAATGTTTACTATAATGTTGTGATTACAAAGGAAAAAAAAACACATATTTCCCCGTATCCTCACTCCATTCTTATTGTTTTTTGGCACTATTTGTAGACAATCTGACCAATAATGTTTCTTACAACCTCAGTGCCAGATCATACAAATTGATTTTAATGGTTAAGTTATCAGGAAAGAGTTTAAAAAAAAACAACCTATCCCCCTTCCCTCATGGTAAAACATTCTTGGCTTTTGGCATCATATTAACACTGTCATTTAGTTTAAGAGTTATGGTAATCCTGGAAAGAGGAGATTGGACTGAATTATTTGACATAGCAGGGTATTTACAGTCTATATATGGCTTGCTTATGGAGATGAAATTTGGGGTGGTAATTCAACTATTAAAGCATAAAAATAATTAACTAAGTGGAATTCTTGTGTTAAATTTCACTTTATTCTAATCATATAAAGTTGCTGTCTCCAGTTTTGTTAGAGTATCACTTGTATGGCAACATATAAGTAAAAATAAATTCTGACCCCTTCGGAAGTTACGAAAAAGGTTCTGCTTAACACGGGAAATGCTGGTCTGTGTTACAGCTCAGCTTTCATTAACTGAATACAGAAATACCTTTATGTACATTATTAGCATGCCATTGAGGAGCTAATGCCTACTTTCTGTAAAAAAATATTAAATAAAACTGAAGAAAAAGCAGCAGATTCATGAGTATTATCAATATTGAACACCTGCAGTGTAGTTGGGGAAAATGATCTCAGCTCCTGAAATTTTCACAAATGTCAACATAAATAATTAAATTTCCAAAAGTTCATATCAGAAGTTTCTTTTTTTGCTATTCATCATTCTCTTGCTTAAAAAGTTTTAGTTATCCAATCAAGGAGCACAAACAATGACATGTGACTTAGAGTGGCCAATAAGAGAGACAACTGTTTGCCAGTGTCCCATAAGCCAAAGCTGGCTGCTTGTTCAGCCCTTGTTTTTAGAAGAAGGATTAGGTGAACAGTGGTTCTTGCAGCATGCTCTTAATACTGAACTCTGCGCTACATACATAGGAGTCCTATGGAAATGTCCTCCACTAACTCCTGAAATGCTTAATTTGTTCCCTGCAGTCACAGCTTTGTTATATAAAAGCACTTAAGTTTATATTCAAATCTTAAGCAATTTTCAGATGAGCCTTTCCTTACTTATACACGCCGATCCAAGTGACCCTCATGACCTCCACGATACATCAGATTGTCACAAAAGACACTGTAGTTCATAGTGTACTCAAAAACCTGAAGTTTGAAAGCAAATTCTTAGAGTTTCTAGGATGAGAATAAAAAATGAGAATTCTGAATAAAGGTGCACCAGACTCATGTGAATATTTGCTGACTGCTGCTTACTAGCTTCAATACTGATTAGCCAAAAAATTCAATAACCGCCATCACCAAAGAATCCCCAAATTTTTCCATGGCAGTTTGCATCTCTAGTCTAACAATAAAATACCAAAAACAGTGAAAGTTCTATGGTTCCTTAAAAGCCAACAATTTTTTTCAGGCATAAGCTTTCAGGGGCCGCAACCCACTTTGTCAGGTGCATGCTTCATTAGTTGCACCTGATGAATTGGGTTCCCACCCATGAAAAACTTATGCCTGAATAAATTTGCTTGTCTTTAAGGTGCTATAGAACTTCCATTGTTTTTGCTATATACAGAATAATATGGCTACCCTTCTGTAATAAAATACCAATTACAACTGATCCATCTTTGGCTCTGGGGGATTTAAAGCCACAATAAAACTGGGAAGATGGGACAGTCACATTGGTAAAAACAAAATGAGTCTAAGAGGAATCCTTCATCAGCATCAAACAGACTGTGTAGAATATCTCCCCATGTAGCAATTGCATTAATGAAAGTGCAGTGAAGATGAGTTACTACCCACACTGGGCCAGGAAGCTAATTACATGTTATGAAACAGAAACAGCATATGAATATAGATAGATACGCTTTTCTGAAGCCTACAGCTACTAATGTGTTGTGTGTGTCAGGAGTAAAGCAAACAGCCTTAAGCAGAGTACAAACATTGAGGAATGTGATGAACTCCTTCAAGATGCTCACTAGCCAGAGTTCTGACAGCAATCTAGATGGAGCATATGATGCAACAACTTGATCATACAACAAGGTCTCATTACACTGTGCTGCAACAGAGGAAACTGCATTAAAATACTTGAGAAGATGTGAGGGATGGTTCTTTAACTCTCTAGCAAAAAGACTGACAATAGAGAGATGGGGATAGGTTTTTGGCACCTTACATAGGACAATAGTAGGATCTGAACATTGAAAACTTCAGCAAAAAGTCTGAGAACCAGGAAAGCATTTCAGTACATGCTTTCCCATTGGCTTCAGTGGCACTGAAGCACATCTGGAGAGTTAAGCACATGGCATAAATACTTTTGCTAAATCAGGATTAAAAGCACAAACCTTGACTGACTTCAGTTGGCTGTAACCAGTTTATCATGTTATGTGAACCAGCCCTCAAATGGGGACAATACCTATGGTCTCCTAAAAGGGGGTTACAGAACCTCTACAGCAAGGGTCTCAAACTCAAATCACCACAAGGGCCTCATGACAACTAGTATGTTAGCTTGAGGGCTGCACCACAGAAACCTTTTCATTCAATGATATTGCAAATATCAATAACAATAGTGTCCTTGTGGGCCACAAGAAATAACTTCAGGGGCCACACATGCCCCGCGAGTTTGAGATCGCTGCTCTACAGTGATGCATATAATATTTTCTTTATTCTAAATCGAATTACTTGTTCAATGTGAAAGAGTCCAACTTTCTGTGATATAACTCCCCTTTGTCACATGCTGGTAGCATCCCATCATGTTAAAATATCATGCTGTGACATTTCAAAGGACCCAGAAGCGACCTGGGAACCTAGAAATGTCCAGTGCTTAGAGGATGAGGGATTGTCCTGCCAATATCAGAGCAATTCAGGAAAACCCTAGGCTGTCTGACAAACCTAATTTGAATATCAATGCCAAATATTTCAGAGATGAACCTAATGCCAGGTAAATTAATATAGAAAAAGTACAAAAAGGGTAGCTGTGTTAGTCTAGTTCAGTAAAACAAACAAGGAGTCCTGTGGCACTTAAAGA
>VOCP01043118.1:0-10286 GCA_007922195.1 Podocnemis expansa
ATTTTTAGGAGCAATATTCAGTTAGGAGAACCAGAATAAGTACCCGCTCCCAATAAAAGCAGTCCAAATAATGAAATTTATTTACATCAATTCCAGAAATTAAAAAAGCAACAAACTGCTATGATGTCCAAATCAGTTTCCAGTCCACAACAAACACCCATCTCTTGAACTATTCCTTTATGACCGGAGAAAGGACTCAGGCCCATCCAGATGCTGGGTGTCTACCAGAGGGACCAGCCGTACCCGCAAACTCCAGATTCTTCTAAAGACTTGCTTTCCTTGGACTCTAAGTCCTTTGTATGTAAGTGAGTCTCTTTGACCTTTGGACATCCTTGATATTTGGTTTCTTTCCTTTGTATGTTAAACCTTTAGTTTTAGTTATTAAAGGGCTGGGTGGCACCGTGGTATTTTGGGTAAGATCCAAACCTATATTGTTCTGGGTAATGTGGCTGGACCCTTGGGGTCAGGAAAATCTGTTTCTTTAGGAGACCCAGTAGCTAGTGGGGACCAGAGCGGCTGATGTGCAAGGAAAGGGGCTCTTTCTATTTTGTTATGCTTTGTGATGGCTGAGGTGGGGAGTCAGAAGCAAGTTTTGTGACTGATTGGGAGACTGGTTTAATTACTACCCCTCAGCGTTCAGAGAGTTTAGCTCTCAGTTTTGCAGCTTGCCCTGACTTTTGAATACTCAGGAGGGTCTCCCAGGAGGCCCGGGTCGCAGGTCCATGTGGCTTTTGCTGGGTAAGAAAGGTTAAACCAACCAGCCCTGAAACCAAACTGCCTGAGCAAAGGTTGTGGTACAATGACATTCTAGCTGACCAGCCAAGATAACAATTAGGTTCTGATGCTCCATTTTGTGATGGAGATGGGAATGATCTTGTTGACCCTTGGAATTCCAAGTATTATGCACAGATTTCTGGTAGAGGCCTATGAACATACTCAGAATGGCAAAGAGGGAAACTGAGGCAGGTTGTCTCATCCCTTCAATGGCTGCATTTGAAGAGAATATTGGTATTGTGCCTCCAGCCTGGCCAGCGTCTTACCCTCCTACAGTCCTGCAGGGGTGAAGTGTAAGACGCTGTACCCCATGTGCACTCACGTCCTCTAATCTGAGTTTTCTTCATGTTCATCGTTATAGTTTAAGTGTACTTTGCCTAACAGAAACTCTGTGGTGTAAGGTGTTTTTGGGCTGCTCATGTCATACTGAACATTACTGTTAGGGTAGCATGTTTCCTGCCATATCCTTCCAACGTACAGATATAAAACTCAGCTGTGCCATGTCCCCAAATGCGTGTCTCCTGCGGCTGACATAGGCACAGACAAACAGAGAAATGTGTTTCCACACTCAGCAGAGGCCTGCCTACAGGAGCAATGGAGTGGCCTAAGCACCAGCGAGAACTTTAGCTCAACTGGAAGGAAACACGCCCATTGGGAGACCTGGAGGATCACATGACTGCAGGGGGTGTCAAGGAAGCTAGTAAAAGAAAGAGCCACCTCACTGCCCATCCAAGGGCTCTCCCCTGGCATCTTGTTCCCAGGCAAGATCAGGACTAGCACCTATCCACAGGGAGCCAGAGGCTGGCTGCAAAAGACGTCACAGTCAACCACTGTGGAGAGCTGGATACAGACTGACCTTAAACTAGAGTAAGAGTTTTCTTCTCTCCGATTGTGATTAACTTCCTGACTTAATCATCTTTCTGATTTAGATCACTATGACCTGGAGTCCCCTGAAACCCTACTGGAGTCAATAAACCAATTTACAATAATCATCAACACAACTGTGGGTGTTTGCTGGGGGGCTGTCTCTGAAGAGGCTAGCTGGAGGCAAGGGTGTTGCTACAAAGTAAAAAATTCAGGGCACAGGCCCCCAAACCCACCCCCTGAGGCATGGACACTGGGACCTGTGCACACTAGGGCACAGCAGATCCAAGCATCCTGCCCCTCCCAACATGAGCCCTAAGACCTGCACCCCAGCGTTCACAAGGTGCCCACCCTGTCCCCAGACCCACAAACTGGTTTCAGTGCTGTGGGGCGATGCTGGGCTGGAGTCCCAGAGCACCTGACATCTCACAAGCCAAGCACACGATTTCTCACCTGGTCTTCGCCCTAGCGGGACAGGTGGTGCTGAGGCTCCCTGCTCTGGGCTCCCACAGGCGGGTCGGTGGCTCTCGGCAGCCTGGCCGGCACCCGCTCCTCTCTCTCTGGGTTGCTGGGCTTTGATGGGCTCAGTGGCTCCCCGTGGGGCACAGCCGAAGGTCACAGGGCACCTCCCAGCTGTGACGCTTCTCCCGCCAACAGCCACCAATCAAACGTATACAGCCCTTTTGTCCCCGCCTTCTGCCTTCTGATTGGCTGTTCTGTCTCCGCCTCCACTCCAGGCATTCTGGGAAGGGCTCCTGAGTCTGGGCACCTGTTCTTGCTGGAGTCTGGCGTCCTGGAGGCTCCCTGGAACGTGTCAGGGACACCCGGCTCCCGAGGGCTGAGCCGCAGGTCGGCTGAGCTGCGACCTGGAGAAACGCCCGTCCAAGGGCAGGGCCTGACGCCATTGGAAGGGGCAGTGAGGAAGGCAATGTCTCTGGATGTGCAGCAGCATAGGATGGCTTTTCAGCCTGCCTCCCCACCCCAGGACCTTCCAGCCTCCTCTCCCAGCTTTAAAGCATTCAAGTTGCAGCACCTGGATTTGAGCAGGGGAGCTGTCAAATAATTTTCTACAGAATTGTGATTACTAGCAGCTTTAATCACACTGCTGAGCAATAATAGCATACAGTTACTTTAGGATTTGTGGATTTTTCCTGCAGATGATCAGACCTAACAACAGAACCATTAAAGCAGGCACATAGCCCTGAAACAACCCACAATGCCAACTCTGCCCATGTATCTGCACAAAAGACATCATCACAGGACCTAATCAAACCAGCAGCTCCATTAAGGCCTCATTCACCTGCTCATCCACCAATGTGATTTATGCCATCATGTGCCAGAAATGACCCCTTGTCTTATGTATTGGACAGACAGGACAGTGTCTCAGCAAAAGTATAAATGGGCACAGATCTGACATCAGAAATCACAGCACTCTCAAACCAGCAGATGAGCACCTCAGTCTTCCTGATCCTTCCAGTTATAATTTGCTAGTAGCTGTGCTCAGGCAATGAATAACAACTCAAGGCTTCAAAGGGAAACTGCAGAATTGGGATTCACATGCAAATTTGACACTGTCTTTTCCAGGCTAATGGAGGACTTGGAATTTTTATTCACGTGTTGCCTGCATGGCTGAGCACCGGGAGCTGTGTGCCTGCACGGCTTACAGGGAGCACTGCCACAGATCCCTTGCTAGTAGGGACTGGGGGACTGTGATATGGCAGGCAAGAGAAATGGGAGAAGTTGGGGCAGGATAGGAGGTACATGAGCACACAGAGAGTGGCAAGCTTGGAGAATGGGGGAAATCTCCTAGAGTCCAAGCCCAGGAGGGACAACAGTGATAATGTAATCTGAGCTCACATCTAACAGAGGCCAGAGAAATCCCTGACCAGGAGACTCGTTGGGTCATATGTCCTTGGCAGAGCCATTCACGGGGTGCGGTGTGTGTGCGTGTGCAGCATGTATGGCATGCAAAGTGACTTCCTCGGGCCCCTGCTGTTCTCCTTGAAGCAGGGCAGTGTAGGATCTGCATCGCTGCCCCCCACCACTGCCATGCTATCCCCTGCCCCAACCCCACTGTCTTCAATGGGAAGCTGAAGGCAGTGGAGCAGTGCAGGAGTGAGGAACCTGGCCACTGGCCCGGCCCTCCCTTTTCCTAGGGTGCGCCAGCTGACCAGAAGCTGGGCTCTGCTCTCCTGCCCCACCTCTGGGCTGGCTGTCCGGCCCTGGGCAGGGAGTGGAGCAGGGTGGGATAGGCTTGCTGGCCACAGCCCAGCCCTTAGTATCCCCTAATTGCTGGCACCCTAGGAAAGACCGGTCCTGACTGGAGGGCTTTTCCAGTGGCAGCTGTCATCAACATATAAGTGCTGGAGGAAAAGACACAGCCCCAGCAGTCTGGGCCACGTTTAGAAGAGGGAGCTTTCACAAGACATTTTGTGAACTGGAAGAGGCTATGGCAAAAATGTCCCAAGCAGATATCGTTTAGGAAAACTGAAACAATACACTAGCATAAGATGACAAAACAGGCCCTGATCAGGGGCCCTTTGGAAGTGGGGGAGCTTTATTTATTTAATAGACATGTGTTTGTGCTGTCTGCTGATGTATTCCAGCTGACTAGAAATGTCTCAGAGCATTCAAAAGAGGTTTCATTGTTGCAATGAGTACTCTGGCATGTACCTAAGTTTAATTAAACTTGTCATAGGTGAGCAATTGATACAACAGGTAGACTGAGGTTTTGACGTGATCCTTTCAGATTTTTCTTTCTACAAAAATCTCAAAGTCTGAGGAAACTGAGCTAGCTCCTGCAATCCTCTAGTCCCCAGATTGTACCTTGGTGCCAGCAGACAGGGACAGTTCAAGCTGTATTGTAATTGTACTGCCACGAGAATTAGAAAAAACAGAGCCTGATCAGTCACTGACAGAGGGATCAGGCAAGGAAACAATTGTTCCCTTCCTGCCACAAATGTTTCCACAGAGATTTCAGTAACTAAAGTAGATCTTGGTTTTGTTTATGTTGGAGTCCCCTCTGCTGGGTGCTAGAGACCTGACAGGTGCCTTCACCCTGTATGAGTGATTGCTGATTAGTATAATGAGGCCTTTTCCCTCCTTAAAGAGAAACCTCCTGTTCTCCTCTATTAGCCAAGAGGCAGGAAGCAGTCCTTATGAAAAAATTCCCTAAGAAAGTGAGTGCCCAGTCCCTAACCCTCAGTCTAGGATGCTGTAGGACTGATGGCACGAGACTAGAACCTCCTCTCAGCTGGCGTGCCGAACACCTGCAGTTCTCCTACTGACTTCACCTGGATTTGTGGGTGCTGAGCTCCTTTGATAATCAGACCCTTAAAATATCTCCTTCCTCTAAAAATAGGGCACAGCATGGGGACTACCCAGAATCTCTCCTAACTGGGAGTCCAAGACTTCTCATGTGTGGCATCTCTAGGAATGTGCTCCCCCTTCAGGAAGAGGAGGGAAAAGTCACACAGAGGAGTCATTTGTTAGGATATGCTCTGAAGTCTTTGCAGAGCTGTCATGGGGCATCAAAAGTCCTGCAGAAGAGGCGGAGGAGGGGAGTTATTGCAGGTATGCCCAGCTTTTTCTGCAGCTGGACAGCAAAATACTGAATCTGAAGATGGAAAGTTTGATCGATGCAAATCCTACCCACATGCAGACAGCTGCACACCTCCCAGGTGCAATGAGTCTGCCTCAGGGCTGCATTCCACCTCCCAAGCAAATATGCCTCAGGAATCCTCTACCTAGGTACAACCTTCCCATTCCCGACAAACTCCATGTCCCAGAGGCCCCCACATTGACTTGTTCCCCTGCCCTGACTCCCACCCCAAACAGCACATACTCCCTGAGCTCTCCTTCCAGTTAGAGAGTCCATTCCCAAAATACCAGCCAGGCCTTCCACTCTTTCTCACATACCCTATGTCCACCCTTTCCACATACCTTATGTCAACCAAGTCACACACCTTCTAATTACCAGGGACTGAAAGACCAAGTGACAAACACTGACCATCCTTTCTTCCCAGTAACAGGCCATTCCCATTCACCCTGATTAAGCACTGCATGCTTTCCTGTTACAGTTCCCATGTGCTACAAATCAAATGAATGTTTCAACCCAGCTGCTCAGCATTTTATACAAGAATCAGGTACCTGGGCTGTGATGTGGGTGCCTTGACGAGGGCGACGGCTTTCTGGTTGTAATCGGAGCATTCCTGTAAGCTCAGCACCCTGCTGGTTCGTAAATGGAAGAGAATGAGATCTTCCTGGGCAGACACCAGAGACCTTGTAGCTAGCTGAATGCAGGACGGCTCAACAGTAGGATGCCTAAATCCAAGATGCCAAGGGAAACCCAGGCAAACAACGGGACTTTGGAATCCTTACACACTGCCGCTGTGCCCCAGGGCTGGAGGCTTCCCAGTGCTGGGCTGATTTAAAGCAAAGGTGTTGTGTGAGTGTTTTTGTGGAGGAGGTTTCTAGAGGG
The DNA here is from genome assembly GCA_007922195.1 of Podocnemis expansa. Classification (NCBI taxonomy): domain Eukaryota; kingdom Metazoa; phylum Chordata; order Testudines; family Podocnemididae; genus Podocnemis; species Podocnemis expansa. The sequence goes on from VOCP01043118.1 coordinate 6,119, forward strand.
TGATCTTGATATCAAGTAGCAGTGCAGTATCTTGCTCTTTTGGGGCTGCCTGATCACTCACAGAGACTGCCTGCATCACCTGTTCAGTCCCAGTATTGGCGTGCTCTTTGCTGTCCTCTGATGTAAAGACTTGTGCAGTCTCAGGGAGTTGGGTCCCTTCCCCTGCCTATTGTGCCCAGCAGCCCCCTGTCTCCTTTCTTAGCCCATCTCCAGCACTGGGTTCTGTTTGCTGGGGGTCTTACAGTACCCTCTATCTGTTCGTGACACAGCCAGCTTCTGGTATTTCTGCTGCATCTCTTCGTAGACCAGCCTGCTATTTCTCTTGACAAGTCCCAGGGCTGTCTCCTGGTAATGGGGTTGGAGACTGGGGCAAGGCCAGTCCCAGGAGTCCCTAGCTGTGGGTCTGACTGACTGCAGCTGGACAGAAAGAGCTTGTGGGCCTTTTCCTGCTGTCTGGTGTCTGTATCTGTCTGAAAGGAAAGGCAGATCAATGTGTTAAGTTCCCAACAGAGCGGTAACTAGCTGTCTTTCCCCTGCTTTATCTAGCTCCCATGGGACTGGAGGAATGACAGGTTTTGGGGGCCTGACTCTAAATACTAGTTGTCTCTGTAAAAAGGGGTAATATACTTTGTTACCATACTGTGCTGGGTACAAGATAAAGGTCTCCTCGTCTGCAGTAGAATATTCTCTGAGACTGCTCCCAGTCACAGGAAGGGAGCAGCTGCTTATGGAAGTACAGCTCAACTAGCCATCAGCAAGATCCCTGATTACAACTAGGGAGGAGAGTGGTGTCCTGTCCTACAGCCAAGCTAGGACTGAGCCTCTTCTCTGAAAGGAATAGGCTTATTTCATGGATATGAATGGTGTTTAGAGCTCCTGGGAAAAGGTTATGGACTCTCCTAATACCTGCTTGATTTATTGGGGCCCTACCCAGCTTTGCTAGTAACTTTCAATACTGGCCCCCAGAACCCCCTGCCATTCCAGTCCTGCCCCGTCACTTCCCAGCTCTCTCTGTGGACTTCACCCATGGACTGGAGTACCCCATCTTCCACTCTTAAACCCCTAATTCATCTCTTGCAGTGCACCTCCTTCTAACTAGTAATATCCCCCTTGGGCTCCTCACACAGTTCCCCTCAATCCTGCCCTCAGCACTAGGTACTGGAGCTCTGGATCACCCCTTAGCAATCCCCAACACTCTAGTCTTTGAACCGCTTTGTCAATACATCTCCGACAGGTCCTCCAACAGCAGTTCTCTCCCCTGCCTGTTTCAGTCCTGGATCCTCAAAACAAGATACCTAAATAGGCCTCAGAGCCAAGAAATGCTACTACAAACATATGCTTCGTTGCCCTACCTGAACAACACCAGACCTGCTATGGAAAATAGAGACCATAGGCCTTGATCTTCACTGCTCACAGTGGGCCGGGACAGCTCAGAGATCACCTCTCTCTCTTTGTGACCAGGACCCGCCAAGACAACTGTTTTCTTCAGGAAAAATGGAACTGTCAATAAGGGGGGCTAGACTCGTCGTTGGAGGGTAGTGGACGGAGCCTTCCCAGCAGTGAGCCCAGAGCTATGGAACTTCCTGCCACTGACAATGGAAATGCCAATGAACCTCTCCACAGCAGTTTCCTCACAAGAGCAGCCACCACCCATGGACAGCACCATGTGTGTGCCATGGGGAGTGAGAACCACAAAAAGAAGCAAGGAGCCGCAGGACTTAGACAGCTTGGCTTCATGTAAATGTTTGCTCACCATTCTCATACCACTGTGTGAGCCTGCGGTCATTCAAGCTGCTGCGGGCAGTCTAATGAGAACTAATGGGATGAGACTAAGGCAAGAACATTTAGGCAGAATATCAGGGGTTGGGGGTGATGTCCTGGTGGAGAGGCAATGTTCCCTCTAACAGCCACCAGCAGCTGAGCAACTCCTGTTGCTCACTGCGTGCCCCCCCGCGGGCCCGATCCTGGCGCCCCACCCCCGTGGGCCCGATCCTGGCGGCCCCTCCCCCCCCCCGCTTACCCTGCATGGCCCTCACAGCTCCTGGGCCAGAGAAGCACTAACGGAGCATGCTCAGATATTCTGGCCATGCTCCATTAGAGCTTCTGTGGGTGGGAGTTTTAATAACTCCCTGCCCCACAGGAGCTGTAAGCAGGGCCTCTGGCTGCCGGCCCTGTGCAGCCGACAGCCTTCCCTGCGCGGGGGTTGTGGCGGGCTGCGCGGGAGCGCGGCCGCGCAGCATAGAGGGAACATTGGAGAGATGTACTAGGGCAGTGGTTTTCAAACTTATGGTCAGGACCCAGTAGTGGATCACAGTCCCTCAGGCACTGAGTCGCTGCGCTCCCTTCTGCTCCTGCCAAAGGACTGGAATGCATTGTTCCGAGATATAATTGTTGGTTGGGTCATGGGCATAAGTGATTTTTTTACAACTGGGTCCCAAGGTAAAAAGTATGACAATTACCATCTTAGGGCATCTGTAAAATAGTCTCCCCAGGGAAGTAGTGAAAGCTTCATCATTTGGGGCTTCCAAGCTAGGCTGGACCCAGGTTTAGGAAATGTCTTTGGGAAACAACCCTATCTCAGGAGAGAAGGTAATACTTCCCACCCCTCATTTCTAAAATCTGAGTGGTCTGCAGTGGTCTTTCTGCCTAGAGCTTCAGGAAATGGCTGTTGGAAGTGTGTTCAGAACGACTCCTTAGCGGAAAGCTGGGTGTGTCTGAGCCAAGATGCCATGCAGAGAAGAAATTGCCTGTTGGCATGGTGGCAGTTTTCTCGCAGAATGAGTGTGTTTCCAATTCTCACTCTCCCAGTTGCTTGAAAGTGGAGAACCCTCCAACAGCCTTTGGGGACGGAGGCAGGAATACATCCAGGAATGACTCCAGCACTGCTGTCAGCAAACAAATAGTCTCATAGACTCATAAGTCAGAAGGAGCCAGTATGATCATCTAGTCTAACTGTCCAGTTCCTCTGCAATATAGAACCCTTACTTGGTCACAGATCCCGGGACCTCCTTCCCCACTGGCTGTGGGTGGGTGGCATTTTTGCTTCCAGTGTAAGAGATAATATGTGTCTCCCCTTTTCCTCCACCTCAACTTACTGCTCTGCAGAAGAACAGATGAGTACACTCTTTGGAGAAAAGTATTAAGGCATACACAGAGTTAAGCCTCAGAACTAAGGTTTTCAAAGGCTTTGGTGTCAATGTTAATAACATTTGCCAATCAGACACAGAGGGAGTACCATACAACTTCGTAGTGAACAGCCATTTAATACATACACACATATTTGCAGACAGGATTTGGAAAATTTTGAATAACTTCTTAAACAAAGCTATAACTCTTATCTGACCTTCTCACTTCATTTTTGGAACATAGATTTCAGTCCCATGTTTGAACAGAGCATATCAACTTTTAGACTTTGGTAAACGCATGCACATACCTTCCCCTCTGGTCTTCTCAGACGCTACAGTTTGGACACAAAATGTGAGTGTCTCATCTAGATTCTCCAGAGCCCAAGGGAACAGCAGCTGCTCAGCACCCTCCAAACACCTCCAATTCTCATCATAGAGCACAAGCTGCCATTTTAGCTTCAGCGTCAGAGCTCTGTGTATGTCCACAGTGCCAGCACTGGTCCTCGCTATCCTGAGTTGGAGACCATAGGCTGGGCAGTGATGCAGACGTATCATAGAGGCCATTCACCCAGCTGCTTCCTGCACCTGCTGCACATGTCCTGTCCTGTCCTTTCGCCTCTATCTGAATGTCATCCCCATCCCCCAATAGGAAGAGACTGATCAGCAGGGCGCTGATCTTGTGCCAACTCTTTAGTCAGCTAGGGCTTTGACATCCTCTTACAGCCAGTCATGACTACGAGTGCCAGGATGCCGTTTGCAGCTGAACTGCTGATATGTGGAGTGTCGGCTGCACCTTGGGAATGTCATTTAGGCTATGTTCACACAGGGCAGGCTTGTTTCGAAACAACACATTTCGAAACAAGCTGCTTCGAAATAATATGTTATTTCAAAACAACTTATTTCGCTGGACAAAAACGGTGTCTGCGAAATAACGGAGTGAAATAGCAGGTCCACGGTGTGGACCTGCTATTTCACTTGGGGAGGGGACTGCAGGCACCCACAGGGTGCAGTGCAGAGGGGCACTGCACCCCATGGGTGCCTGC
>VOCP01043120.1:0-11496 GCA_007922195.1 Podocnemis expansa
GTAAAATGACTGTGCCAGATCAGGTGAGGAATGTGAGCAAAGCCAAACGGCAAAATTTCTAGTTGGTATCCCAGTGTGAGGAGCCAGGGTAACAAAATGGGAGGAACTAGAGCTATAGGTAGAGGAAGTAAAGCCAGATATTTTAGAGGTGATAGAAATATAGTGGAGTAGTAGTCACAACTAGTGTATATGTATCGAAGATGATGTGCTCTTTAGGAAAGACAGATACAAATGCAAAAGTCATAGAGTGGCATTGTATATCAATGATGAGGTAGACTGTAAAAAATTAGAAGTGATATAATTGATAAGACAGTGTCTGTCTGGGTAAAATTCTCAGTGAGGAAGAAAATCACTAGAATTTCTCTTGGGATCGTGCTCAAGGTATGCTATAGACCACTAGGATCTGATTTGTACATGTAACCCTTCTGCCAGGGCAGGCTGGCAGGACAAGGGATGGGTTCTATATCTAGGGGTTTCCCAATGACACGATGCCACCAACTGGCTTGAGCCCCCACCCAGATTTCTGGGAATCCTGCACTGTTCCCTGGGCACCCCAAAGGCTTCCCCACTCACAAGCACAAGTCTGAGTGTAGTAAATGGAACTTTTAATAGTAGTAAAACAAAAATGCAAAAGGCCAAATAACAGAGATCAGCGCTAATCTAGGAAATTTAGTACTGAGCAAAGTTCCCAGTAATCCACACCACATAACAGAACATATAAATTGAATGGCAAAACTTGCACCGATCTGGAGAATCAGTGCTAACTAGACTCCCAACCCACCCTAGGATATGTAGGGAGTGTCCGCCAATGCCATCTACCGGTCACTCACTCCTTTCTCTAGAACAGGTTTGTTGGCTCTGCCCACTGTCCACCAGCACTGCCCTCTAGTCAACCAGCTTGCCGCCGACCATTCTCACCGTACTCTGGCTCCATCTGCTGTCCACCAGCACCACCATCTGGTTCCTCATGTCACCCAGCTTGCTGCTGGCACTATCTACTAGCTCCAGCCGCTGGCCACCAGCGTTGCCTTTTGGTCCTTGATGTCCACCAGCTCACTATTGGCTACTCTAACTATCCATCAGTGCTGTTACCCAATCTTTCCTGTCACCCAGCTCCTTGTTAACCACTTTCACCATCTGCTAGCTCCACCCCCTATCCACCAGCACTGTTGTCAGGTCCCTCACATCCCCCAGCTTAGTATTAGCCAGTCTCATCCCGTAACAGCTCTACTTGCTATTCATCCCCTCATCATTTCTTTTCAGCTTAGAAAGAAAAAAAAAACACCCCAGTAAATTCAACAACAGTCAGGTTTCTTTGTTTTTAACACCAATAAATCACCTATATTCATAACAAAGAACAGAAAAATCAATTAAAAGAGAAATAAATACCACAAAAGTTGAAACAATACATTTTTACCATTTCTGCTTTTGACTGTTTCAGGCTGAAACATGCAGTTGCCATTTCCATAAACATCTTTTTAACTGAGGGTAGTTTTTACCCCTTAACTAACCCAGACACATTTGAAACAAACAGAGAGTAGCAGTTCACACAAGGACAGTATTTCATATTTCCCTTTAGTAGAATTACAGATATTGATAGATTTGTCAGCAAACTAACCCCAAATACAATTACCCACTATGCTCTGCGCCTAGTATGCTAATCAGCTAATTGTGCTTTTTGTATCCATGCTAATACAGGACCTATGCAGATTACTTGCCCTCCCGCTTCAGTTCAGAGGCTGTTAAGCAAATCTTCTAAGCCTGCCTTACATCGATGAAGAGAGATCTTTTTAAGGCCTTAAATGAAGTAAATATTAGTGGGTACTGTGTGATTATGGCAGACTTTAACTTCCCAGACATAGAGTAGGGCCCAGATTTTCCAGGAGACAGTAGCTGATGGATTCCTTCAACAAATAGTTACTGAACCAATGAGAGGGGATGCCATATTAGATTTGGTACTGGTGAGTAATAAGGACCTTCTTATGTCGGCATCCCCACTCTGGCACCCTGAGTGCATAAGGTGGGGGCCTGCAACAGGCCTTAAAACCCACTAGCCTTAAAGCCTGATCTTCAGACTTTCTAAGGCCACCAATTTCCTGGCCTTGGAGTGGTATTGCTGCCACCACCCAAATACAAAAAACTTCTTGAAAAAGCTAGGAAGGAGCACTTGGGAATTCCTTCCTATAAAATATCCTCTGTGACCTGGGCCTCCTGGGATAACTTCCTGAATGTGTCAAAATCAGGGTAAGCTGCAAAACCAGGGACCAAACCCCTAAACCACTGATGGGTGGTTCTTAAACCAGTTTCCCAGTCAGTAGCAAAATATGCTTCTGAATAAGCACTCTGATAACAGCCAAGCATAATAAAATAGAAACAGCTCTCTTACTGCACATCAGATCCTATGGTTCCCTCTAGCCACTAGATCTCTTTAAGAAATAGGTTCTCCTGACCCCCAAAGGGCTAGCCATATCACCCAGAACAATATAGGCCTGGATCTTATCCAAAATACCACACTGCCAGCCAATCCTTTATTAACTACAACTAAAGGTTTAATACAAAAAGAAGTCAAACAAAATATGTCAGATGTTAAAGGGTCAAAGTGAATCATGTACCTACAAATGATTTAGAGTCCATAGAAAACAAATCCTTGAAGATCCTGTAGTTTCCAGACAAGTCCCACTGCTCTGGTGTGCCCCCAGCAGCAGCAGCAGCAGCAGCAGCAGCAGCAGCAGCTGGGTGAGTCTCAGTCCTTTGTTCAGTCCCAGGAGAATAGTTCCAGAGGTGGGTGTTGGTTGCAAATAGATTGAAAACTAAAGACTGAAGACAAAAATGGAGAATGGGCGATGGCCTCTTATCTCAGAGTCCTTGCCAGATCCAAATGGAGGTGGGCCATATGATCAGTCTGGGTAACTGGTCAGACAGGTTTCCTCCTGGGCCCACTGCAGCTGGGAGCCCCTCCTGATGAGCCATTAACAGGGCAACAGTTTGCAAATGCCCAGTCTGGGATTGCCTCAGCTCAAACAACTTTGGAACACACACAAAACACTTGAGATTCCTAGATTCTAATACAGAGATGATACCTACGTATAAACCATATACTCATTCCTAGCAGATTACAGCCTTTCTATTGATACCAAACATGGCATATCACATATGGGTTATTGCAAATATGAAATTAATATGAAAAAATAATCACAGACAATCCCCTAGACCCAGACAGCCTCACATTCTCAATCACTGTTATTCCTCTCTCAGGAGTGATTGAACCCTAGCTGGGATATCAGCTGGAACTAGGACAGAATCCCCTTTAGTAACCGGCCATTCAGGCTGAGGCACTTGCACAAAAAACCTCTTGCCTTTTAGGACACAGAACCAGAGCTTACTTTAAAAGGGTAAAACCTTAAATTAAAAAGAAGAGAAGAAACACAGAGAGTTGCTTCTCTGGGATTTAACTTAGGTAGTTACAGGGTAGTGGGAGGGGGTACATGTGCTCAGCACAGAGATCTCCAAAAACAAACTAAAAACAAATACCCTGACCACGTCTAAGTAAACGTTTCCTGTTCTACTCGTGCCTGGTAAGTTATGAACTGAGCTTATCTTTGGCAGGGATGTCACTGGATCCTCCTTCAGGCCTCTCTCTGTCCTCCTTGTGATCCTTCCAGGAGCTCTGCTGCAACCAAACAGGAACAAGCAAGGCTGCTCCTCCAATTGAAAAACCTGTACTTTATTCCTATTGGCTCCCCTGGGACTCACTGACCGGAGTGTTTTAACCCTTCCTCGTCAAGGTTACAATAGACCTCATTAAAGTACTGCATGCAGAGGACAGCCTTGGTTCAAGTGATTATGAGCTAATTCTTTTCAAAATAAATGGAAGGACAAACAAACATAAATCTGTGACTAGGGTCTTTGACTTCAAAAGCGCTAACTTTAAAAAAATCAAGGGAATTAGATGGGGAAGAGAATGGGACAGAAGAACTCTTGGATCTAATGGTGGAGGAGGCTTGGAATCATTTCAGCTGAAGTTGCAGGAACTATCTGAAGCCTGCATCCCAAGGAATGGAAAAAGAGTCAAAAGCAAGAGTTGTTGACCAGATAATCTCTATCCAAGAGCATTCAAGAAAATGGCACATGAAATTGCCAACCCATTAGCAAGGGTTTTTAATGAATATGTAAACTCAGAGTTTGTACTGGGTGACTGGAGAATTGCTAACATAGTTCCTATTTTCAAGAAAGGGGGGAAAAGGTGATCCAGGTGTCACAGCATGCACATCAGTGCACCCCTAGATTATGATATATGTAAATTTTCTGTTCACTTTTTCAGTGTAATTGTGGGAGATGATGCCACTTATGCCATGCAAAGTTCTCTTTGAACACTCCACTGCAAAGTTATGGCATCACATTTCCTGAGGCATCATGTATGTATGCACAAGTGAAACAGGTTACATGGCTTTGGGGTGGGAGGGGCAGGCACTGAGAGAACCTTCTGCCAGCAGCATGTAAACAGTCAAAGCTGCAAGCAAGTACCTGGAGGAGGTGACAAAGACAATGTAATTGAGTTAGTACGGGGGTCAGCAACTGAAAGAAGAGCCTTTTTCCTCCTCTCCCCACCAACCACATGAGCCAGAGCCAGCCCAATGGCTGCACCATGGACCCTCGCGCTGGCAGGCTGTGGGGGGTGCACGGGCAGCATGAGCTCCCTCCCTCCCTTCCTCCTTCCGTTGGCTGGATCTCAGCCTCAGGTGTGGCGAAGAGCTCGGGGCTGCTGGGGGTGGACTCCGCCGCAGACGGTGGTGGCGCGGCTGGAGGCCCCCCAACTGTGATGTTGGAGCCCTAGGTCTCTGAGCCCAAAGAGGGGCTTGGATGCCCTCCTGAGTCCAGAGCCTCAGCAGGGTGGCCGCTGGGCTCTGGACCCAGGAAGGCATGGAGCTCCTCATAGTAGGGGCAGGTGATGGAGCTCCCAGCCCCATGAAGCTCTCGGGCCTCCCGGGTCCAGGCATGCTCCTGGCAGAGCTTTTTAATTTTGCTCCGGACCTGCTCCAGGGTCCGTGGGTGGCCCGCTGCAGACATCTCCGCGGTGATGTCCGCGTAGATATCCCGGTTCCGGTGCGATGACTGGAACCGGGACATGATGTCTGGCCTCTGCCAGACCCCTAGCAAGCACAGGGTGTCCTCCCTGGTCCATACTGGGGCCCTGCGTCACCCCCCAGCGGAGGAGCCTGCCTGGCTGGCCATGTGGCTGTCAGGCAGTGAACAAGCTGCCTGAGAGGCACGCCCAGACAGGAACTTCCTGTACCCTGGGGTGCTGGGCACCCTGGGAGGAAGGTCAGATGGTTGTTTTGAAACAACCGTTGTTTCGAAACAACATGTTCACATGGAGATGTTTCGAAACAACATTGTTTCGTCCCCACATGGGGTTTAACTTGTTTCGAAACAACCATGCGTCGTGTGAACAGCCAAAACCTTATTTCAAAACAACCTCCGTTGTTTCGAAATAAGGAGGCTGTGTGAACAGAACCTATGATTCTATGAAGGATCTTCCTAGCACATGGAGGCAAAATATAACCGAGGGTTTTGTCCATCACCACTGACCTGTCTCCTCCTCCATCTCAACATCCAGCAGATCATCTGGAAGACAAAGACTTTGAATTGGTCAGATTGGACACAGCCTGAGAAGGGAATGCAGCCTGTATATTAAGAACTGTGAACTGCCTTAAATTGTGCTGCTTGTAAAGGGCCATATAAAAACTTATAACTTCTGGCAATTAACCTGTCCAGAGCCTCTGAAGAGAAAGGATACGCAGACTTTCACCATCCAGTTGGGTTCGCTTACTGAGAATAACACACATAGGCAGCTGATTGCCCAGCCTGGGAAAAGCCTGATTGGAAGAGACACATGTGGGTCTCCACCCAAGAGAGATGAAGGCCAAAGAGACGGGATCCTAGTGTGGGTGCCTTGCTGGGGCCTCCAGAGGGAATACAGGGATATGTGTCCTTAATTGTGACATTACTTCTAGGAAGGAACATGGGGCTTCTCAGTCTGCTGCTGACATGCCCATGTGCTGTTAGGACATATGGCAGTTTTTGCCCACTACAGCACACACAATGGCTGCTTTTAGTTTGTTTTCCCTTTTATGCACCCCCATTGCAATTCAGCAGTTTTCCCATTGTGACCTAGAGAAAGTCCATCTAGTAAACACAGCCCCTTTCATGTCCCTCTGCTCACGGGCAGAGCTCTGGTATGCTGCCAGGATTTCTGGCTTCTTCTTGTTGTATGGTTGGGTGAGGAGATGAGGTTTGGTTTAATACTCTTTGATGCTAACCTCACATGTTTGTCGGTGCTGACTCACTTCTGATGCCATGTTCTGTGCTCAAGTTTCAAAAGAGAGAGACAGGACAGGGCAACATCCGGGTTTAATTCCCACAGAAGGTCAGACCTGTGGAACATAACAGCCCAATCTGTCCTTAATCTCTGTGAATTTCTTACAAGGGTTCCTTCTTGAAAGCATCTAGCTGTACATTAGAGCTCAGTTCAATTAACTTTCCATAAGCTGCTCTACCCAAGGCTGTGCTGCAGAGTCTGTTGCAATGGGATGTCCCATAAGACAGAAGGGAATGGGATAAGAGGCCAACCTTCTCCTCTTAACCTGACCCATCCCACCCATAGCCTGCCCCTTGTAAACCACTCACACAAAGGATTCTGGGTGATCAGTGAAGGGGGACATAATGCAGCAGAATCACAGCTTTCCTCCATCTGTGCCATAGCCAGAGGCAATGTACTGATTGTGGGGTGTTTCTGCTCTCAGAAGCTAAGTCTAGTCTAGACAAGCCAGTTCATACTGAGGAAGGAGCTCTCCTTGGGACTGAAATATTACTATTAGAAAGGAGACCATTAGCCCGTGTGTCACTGCAAATTGCTTTATTAGAGCAGGTTAACAATAAATCACTCAGCAAAGCTTGCAGACAGGAAACCTTTCACTGCTTTCTCAGAAGAGACATGGGCTTTTTAATATGGAAAGGGCAGGAAACACAGTGGCTTTGTGCAGGAGTATACTACCTGAAGGATGTTCTGGCTGAGGTGTTATGCCCAGTGAGCTCTGGTGTACCTAATGTTCATCTCATGCTGTCCTAGGTGGTGACCAGCTCCATCAGTGTTCAGGTGACACTTTAAGGCAAGGATGATGAGCTGTTTGAGGAGAGATTTTGACTAACGGATTGCCGGGACTTTTTCCCTGTAGGTGCTTAACTCCTTTATCCCCCTCTTGATACTGAGAGGTGCTGAAGTTTCTCCCCCTCCTCCTCTTTCCCACACCCCAAACAGCTCTAGAATCAGGATATCTCAGGCTGTCATTAGATTACGGTGATCAAGGTTTGGACAATCTGTTTAATTCCCTGTTTCATCTGTGTGAACTTTCCCTTCAATCTCTCTTTGGGTGCCTCTGAGTCTTGGCAGAGAAGATTACACAGAATATTTCCAAGGTCATTTCCAACACTTCTGGGGACTCTTCTTTGACCCTGGAAATCATAGAAATTTGGAGCTGGCAGGGACCTCAAGAGGTCACCTTGTCCCAAGGGAAGGGGTTGAATGGCAAAGAAATGGTCAACATGCCACAGTTTGCTGAATAAGTCTCGTAGTGAGAGCTGTGTAGAGGGTCTGGGAGAGGACGGAGTACCAGAACGAGTTGCCAGTTAGGGAAATCATGAAGGAGATCAGTAGAGCCATGCCAGTCCATGGATATTGTATCCTATGATTGCAATGCAGATATCCACAGATCATTTTTTGTGGATGCAGATTGGATGCAGATCCACATATCTGTAGCCATGCAGGGCTCTAGAGATCAGGAGGGTGAGGTTCTGGAAGAAGTTCTGTGATGGCCTAGGAGGACAAGCAGCTAGACAAAAAGCTATCAAGCACTGAACAGGGTGAGTGGCACTTGCAGAAATTCACTGATTCTCTGGTGTATGAAACAATGACGTGCAAGCAGGGGCAGAGCTCTAACTCTCTGCTCCATGTGGAACCTGCAGCACATGGCACCCCAAGATGGCAGGCTCTGGAGCCCATCAGTATTAGCACCAACCAGGTCTCAGGGGACGCAGAAATGAAAGCTTGTCATTGAAGTTGATTGATTCATAGTTTGGAAGCCATTCATCTTTCCGGGCAACATATTTCAAGCCACTTCCATCCTCATGCTCACACAACAGCCAGGTACCACGCTGGACCTTGTGGGAAGAAACTCTGTCATTGAAATCTCCCTTGCTCAGACTGGTTGCTTCTTTTATCACCCTGAACTCCCCTTCATAGTTGAAATGTTCATACAGGGTGATTTGGGGATTCTTCAGGTCATCAGCGATCAGCTTGAGAGACTTGATCTTGTCATTCATTTCTTCACCAACAAACTGGTATTCACCTTCCTCAAACACCAGGAAATTGCCTGAATAATTAGGACCCTCACAGGCCAGCCAGGGCTGGCCAGTGACCTTTACAGAGGACATGCAATGTCCCCACTCAAAAGGCTCCAAGTTAGCAATTTCAGATGTGAATTCTTTGGATCTACCTTGGAAGTCTTTATGCTCATAAATGATGATCCCATTCATTCTGGTGGGTGTGATGGGGTCTTTGTGACTGGGTCTTGGAGCAGAAGCAAGTGACTGAGAAGCTGTGGAGAGAGAACAGAGAATCACAGCTTGGGAAGCAGCCTCTGTTTGTTGGAGGCTGAGTGTCCTGGGAAGGAAAATCAGGAAATCAGTGTCATTTAAAACAACAGGTAAATACACAAATCTTTGAACATATGTACAGAGGGACCAAGATAACTCCTTTCTCCAGCACTGAACCAGTGGGGATAAGAGGGAGCCTTTCCTGCATTTTCTGACTCCAAGGTGTCTCACCTGCTTTCTGCACCATGATTATAAAACACTGCATTTTGGGTAAATGGAAATGTTTTACTGTGATAAAACTGAAATACTTCATTTTCTTTTGACTTTTTGATGTATTATTTTATTTTATTTTTAAGCAGGATAAAAGAATAATTTTAAAATTATGGCATTAAATAAATGCAATAAAAGAGGTAACTGGTGTCACACATTTGTAACAGGGAGGCTTGTCATCTCTGGGCAGTGGCAGAGTTAGTGGCAGGTGAAGCAGGCGGCCGCCTAGGGCCCCAAGCAATAAGGGGCCCCATCCTCAATTTGGTAGACAGAAATGAAAATATAGAAAAATACAGACTGTTCCCATCTAGCAGAGCCAGTAGGGTGGGAATTCTCAGCACTTTTCAATCTTAGTTCATCAAGGCAAACTATCCTTAGGATCTGTGCTTCATCTGAATTGCAGATTTCACTGTTATCTGACCATGACCTTCACATTGACATGGTAAAAAGCTGGAGCAAGCTCTTACAGTACAATAGCAGGAATTTTTCCAATGTTTTCATCTTTTCGCTCCTCAGTGTGGCCATTTATTCTGCCATTTTTAATCTATCTCACTTGTTAAATTTTGCCTTTGCCTTTTCTTTTTTACCTGTTCTTCTTTTGCCTCTTCCTTTGCGTTTGTGACAACTTTTCCTTTGGCTTTGGTTAGCTCAGGTTACAAGGTAAGTCCATATAGGCTGCTGCATACAAATACAGTGCTGCGTTCAGGCAATCTTTACAGCTGCAGGAGGTGTATGTGCTGTATGTCTTTCTTTTGGTAAGTAATTCTTTAACTGCTTTTGTACTTACTATTTAATATTTTTGAGGGGGCTGGAGTCTTATAAACTTGAGTACTTCCGAGAATTTCATTGAAAATTGTCATTTTTCATTTATAGCTACACACTAGAAACCTTCTTTTTGTTTTTTTGTTTTTTTATTATTATAATTATTTGTAGAAAACTTCTGGTGCACGTAAGCCCAAGCCTATATGAAAAATCTGTAAGATTTGACTGCCACAATTTTAAATGTGGTATTTTAGTTATTTTTGAGCCATCATTTATTTTACCATTTTTTATTTGTTAATTAACGCACATACTTTTTAAAAATTTTTAAATGTTCATTTTAACTTTGTAGTTCAGCATTAGCTCATTTATGTTGAGTGAAAAATGATCAACTTACAAGCTTCACGATGGAAAGATCTTTAAAAATTTCATACCAAAGAACTATTTATGAGTTTGAGAGGGATAGTCATGTTAGTCTGGTTCACCAAAACTAGGGTTACCAGATACCAAAGCATGGAAGGGAGGAAAGGGAGGTCTGAAAAGGAGGATATTGGAGGACATGCAGCAAATGTAGTATTAATGTAACTGTTATTACCATATTATGTCGTGGAAAGTGGGTAATAATTAAAGAACGCAGCATTAAAATGACACAATATCATGTATTTTTTAAATTATTTTAAAATTAAGAAAATTACCAACATGTTTTCTTTTACTGAAAACTGGATTTTTTCATGAAGTGAAAGTTTTTCATGACCCTTTCATTAATGTTCATGAGACTAAAGTTAAAAAAGTACATTTTCAAATATAAACTTGAAAAGTACCTAAAAAGGTTTTTAAAAAAAGTTAACTTAATTCTCATTTTTCATTTTCCACAGCAACCCATTTTTACAGTTAAAAAAAGTGTCCTAAATTGTTTCTGTCCAGTTCAAACCTGCCCCTTTAGTGGTTTTATTTAATTGGTCCCTGTTAGTAATTTTATTTATGGTAGACTTTATTTTCCTTCATTTTATTAGTATCCCTATTCCCCCCCTCCCCCAATTTAGCCATTTGTAGGAAGCAAGGGCCAAAAATATAAGTGCCTTCTACAGATATTGAACTCACAAGACCAAAGTCAAAAGGGACTACTGCTATCAACTGAGCTTACCAGACCACTTTATAAGAGTAGCCTCCAGTGCCAGGGGGTACCTGAGCTCTTAGTGAGAAGGCTTGGTTTGTCTTGAGCTGTGATTGGGCAGTGTGTGCATGTGACCACCCCCACCACCATCTCCAGCTGTTGGGTGAACATGCCCCACTCTCTAACTTGGCCACTAGAGGGGTTTTTAACATTCCATTCCTGATGAGTAAAAAGCTGGACAAAAGCACCTATTTTTAAAATACCTGGAGGATGGAGGACATGAAGGCAAAAAGGAGAACATGTCCTCCTTTTGCTGGACGTCTGGTAAACCTATCCAAAACAAACCAGGAGTCCGGAGGGCTTTTTAGGGGAACCCACAATGGGCCTTTGCCTAGGTCCCCCAAATGCCTAAGGCTGCCTCTGCCTCTGGATTCGTGACCAGGACAGCCCTGATTTCAGGAGCAGCCCCATCTGGGTTGAATCCCATGCTCCAACTTGAGCCAGTTGAGTGGCTGTGCTTGCTCCTGAGCTATATGTAGTTGGAGGGAGATCAGTGAGGACAGCACAGCTAGCAACACAGCCTGTGGGATATTTTGATTTCAATGAATCTGCACTTTCTAACAGAAAATATTTTCCTTTCCAACCCGTTTTGAGCAGTTATCTTCACTGTAAAGCTCTCAGAACATGAGTCCCTGCCTTCC
>VOCP01043121.1:0-10586 GCA_007922195.1 Podocnemis expansa
TTGAAGCTTCTTTTCTTTGTTTGCTTTATTTTTATTTTGCTTCTGTTCTTTATTTGGGTGTGTCCTGGGTGACTGTTGTCATATAAGGTGCTGAATTCCTTTACCCTTGACTTAAAGAGCTTTTTTAGCTCCTAGTTATTGTCAAATGCCCATCTACTAAAGCTGGCTGGCCCAGAGCTAGTTTTAGTATGATCTCTGCCAGGAAGATGTCAAACTTCATTATGCAATGGTCACTATTACTAAGTGGCTCAAGGAGGATTACTTCTTAAATCAACTCCTATGGGCTTCTAGGAATACATTTACTCCGCAAAAGAACTGTTCTTCATTTGGTTTGAAATAGCAGTGAAGACACAGCAATGCTGTTTTAAGCATAAATCGGCTATATGCTTTACATTATGGCCAGGGTACATGGGATCAGCTGAACTCACCATTAGGGCTGGCTTTCAACCAAACTTTATGTTCCTCTCTCCATTGAGTCAGCTCGGGGAGTGGGCAAAGCAGCTTCTGGCACAGCCTATAGCAGGCTTGGAGCTGCTCTACATGATGCTGACTTGACACTAGGGTATGTCTACATTGGAGGCTCTGTTAAATCAACTTAACAAGGTCCACTTTAAGTTGACTCAAAGTCGACCTTGTTAAATCGACTTAGAAAGTCCACACTGAAAACTCCTGTCGACTGCCTGTATCTACGTTGGCAGGTGCTAGGTTGACCCTTCCTGGTGGCCAGGAACTCTGGGAGGGGGGCCTGGAGGTCAATTAGGTCTACTTAAGGGATTTTCCCTCTCTACAGTGGGTTAAATCAACTTAATAAGGTCGACTTAAGCGTTGTTGACCTTAAGAGATGGTGTTATTAAGTCAATTTAAGGAAGTGCTTAAGTTGACTTAATAAAAGCCCAGTGTGGCCATAGGAGTCTTCCTTAAATTGACCTACGGCTCCAGTGTAGATGTACCCCTAGAGTGGTCCAAGGGGCTGGTCTGGGGTCCAGAAAACTTTTCCTGACACTGTAACCCTACCAGACTTTGATAGTTATCTTATGGCCGTAGGCAATGGGTAGTTTCTTACCCCTGGGCAGAGACCATTACTACTAGCCAGTACCTCTAGGGATGTAAGCCAGGATTAGTCAATTAAGAATATTAGGGTTCAAAACACAATTGCTTTTGGCATTGACTTACCAGGTACCATTCCTGCGAGAGTTGAGGTTGGGTAGCTGCCCTGTCCAGTCGGTGGAACATGGGGTGGGTAACCAGGCAAGGTGGTGCTCGCCATGTCACGACCTGGAAAGAGAAGGAAGTTCAGTGACTTGAGTTGAGATCCTTCAGCACAGAGCTTTATTCACACCAAGTAACCAGGAGCCCTCTTGGTCAAATGCTTTGAGACCCTGCCTTGGCCCCCTGACCTTCCTTTTCATTGGATGACTTTCTTTTGGAGACCTTGAGGCTTCTGAATCCAAGCTGCAAGGGCAAGAGATGAAATGGAACCTCTTCAAAGCTCAGAGTGATTCATTCCATCCGACCATATGCACCAAGGCCAGCTGGGCCACTTGCTCCATTTAATCTCACAGACGGAGCTAAGCATAGAAGGGAAAGGGCTCAGGATGGGAGATGATGTGGGTTTATTTTTCACCTCTGAGGATGGGCAGCTGTAGGCATCTTGTTTCCTGCCAGAGGCACGTCCTCATTTGGACAGTTTAGCCTGAAAATGGGCCAGCAAGGAGGGCATTTTGTTGTTAGAGCTCATTGCATTTAAATGAACAAAAATCATCCTGAAGCTGCTGGGAGGTTCAAGCCAAAATCCAAACCCCACTAAATAAATTAAGATAATCCTTTCCACACAGCTGTCGGGATCCTCACAGCTCCAGCTCAGTCCAACCAGCCCTCCAGAGTCCTCTGCTGAACTGTCTCTTGCTAAAGAGCTTGTGCCATTGGCTGCTGCCTTTTTTAATCCAGCCTCTGTTCTTTTTGGCACCTTGGTCCCAGTTCTTCTCAATCTGCACCCATGGGATTCAGGAGCAGTGAGTCAAGGGAGCAGCCCTGGTGTATGTAAATGTAAGGGGAACCAGGTCCATTGTTTCAGCTCTGCTATCAGTGAAAAAACATCCTTGTCTTGGGCCCAGAACCAGCCCTAAATCTGGCACCATTCTCAGAGTAAATGACTTCCACACAGCAGTGCCAGAAGACAGAATGCTCCCCAGGGTGCGGTGGGCGAAACCAGAGACACAGCTTTGGGGCTCTGACCAGTCGTTGGTGACCCATACTTGTTAAAATAAGCAGAGATGCAAGCCCTAGGTCTGTCCTTTGAGAGGATCCCCCACCATTGCTGTCCCGCTTCAGTTGAAGGGTGGGAACCAGCATGCTGGTTCTGCCGCTCTTTGCCCAGTCCCCAGTGACGATGCCTCAGAGTGCAACATCCCATTCTTTTCTATTCTGTCAGTTCTTGCCCCACTCTCACCACTGGAGCGTCTCAACAAGTGCCAGTCATGTAATAAGCAACATAACTAATATGTGGGCTGTTCTGACACGTGTGGGCTGTTCTTTCTTTCATCCTCTCCCTCAGGGGGGACTGGGAAATTGTGTGTGCACTGGAGCATCCAGACTCTCTGGGCTTTCCCAGACTGAGGAGATGGGCACATTACAGCAGGTGTCAAGTGGGGCCAAATGGCCCTGAAGAGTGGTGGAGAGCCCAAAACTTGACATTCCTGTTTAACTGAAATGCTTCCAGGCAACTTTACATTGGCACTGACCCTCAGACATGGGCACACACGCACGTGCACACAAATCACAACCACATCAAGGTATACTCCCTTCACATTCACACCCACATCTAGGTACACCCCCTTCACATTCACACCCAGGGATAGGCACTCCCATCACATTCAGATCCAGATCCAGAACCCCCTCCCCACCACGTACATTCACATACAGATATGGGAAAAACAATGGGAGTTGGCTACCTAATTCCAGGCCTGTAACTAGGCCAGGGCAAATGGGGCAATGCTGCAGGTGTGGCATTTTAGAGGGTGCAGGGGATGGATCTGGCTCCCAGCAGGAACTGGGGATGGATCCGGATCTGTCCCCAGCCACTGCAGGGAGCTGGATCCATCCCTTGCACCTTTTAAAATTCTGCACCTGGGGCATCTGGCACTGCTAGGACTTGCTGTCAGAAGCCGCCGCCATGGCAGGACAGGAGATCTGGATCCGTTCCCAGCCGCCACCTCCTGGCTGGGGACAGATCTGGATCCCCAGTGTGCTGGCGGTGACGGAAGCTTCTCGCCGCCTCCTGTGGTGGCTGGGGATGGAACCGGATCTGCCCCTAGCCAATGGCCAGCTAGGGGGATCTGGATCCTTCCGAGATCGAGGCCAGTGGGGGGCGCATGTGGGGCTCCTTGCCCCAGGCACCAAAACGTCTACAGCCCTGCCTACATCCATAAGGATCCTTTAACAATCCCAGCCTTGGAAAAGAAGGGGACGTAATTTCCTCCATCTGGATCAGCCTGGTTATGCACTCGTGGAATCAGACCCAATTAGACGTCAGATCTTCTCCATGGATTTCCCTGCAGGCACCACATGGGGCCCTGCTTTTCTTTCCTGAGGTTTCACTTCACTTGTAGACTGGTGGAGCCTGTAACACGCTGGGGCCAAGGGAGGTGAAGCTACCTATCTCTTTAGATGAGGCAGAGTTGTAACGTGGATTTTTGCCGCTTGGGGAGCGTTCCAATCAGAACATGCTCCTTCCCATTAGCGGCGGTCAGAGCCAGCACCACAAAACCGCCCCTTTAACAGCGTGGCTCTATTGAGCTGCTTTGGGCTGCCTGGGACTGTGCCCCATCGGCCCCGCCGTAGTTATGGCCCTGAGATGAAGTTTGGGTTGCCTCTCAAAAAACATCAATGACCTTGTTGTGGAAGGTTTTTTTTGAGGTGGTGGGTGCTCACTCACATCAACAGGACTTTTCAAATGAGCAAAAGAGCAGCAACATGAGTAAGTGTTCAGCAGTGAAGTCCTGACGATGGTCTACACACAAACCTTCTTTCGGTGCCAGAGAAAACAGGCTTATCATCCACCTGAGCAGACAGGTCAATTATAAAGCCAGAGGACTGTCCAGTTTCTGACAAGCTTCCATTGCCAGGCCATTCCTGCAGGCCAGGAAACTCCAGAGAGATTGATATGGAGCTCTCATCTCAACTGAGGCTCTCTGGGCTGCAGAACAAAACCTTGATCATTCTCTCATCTACAGTTCCCTGGCCTGGAGGTAGAGGTACTGAGGGAACCTGCGCCTCCTGAAACATTTTGCTGTACTCTGCTCCACAGGCTGCCTGTTGAATGTGCAACTAAAGTCACATTGCTGGAGAGACTACAGCAGGACACCTTAAGCTGGGAGAGGCTCAGAGCTTAGAAGCATCCATAATCTGCATTCAGGCTGAACCAAGAGAGCTTACGGCACTTCAGGGAGGTCCTCAAAAGAGCCAGAAGACAGAGAATAGAGGTTTTAACAATGTAAACCACAGCAAAAAGGGAGATGTTAGTGAGTGAGGGAATAACAATAAGATAGGAAGAAGAAGAAGGTAGAGATGGCAGTGTCTGTTTGCACTGGGTGCCTTCCGAACGTTAAGAGGTCATGGGCCTGAACTGAAAAGGACATGAAATACATTCCCAGTTGGTAAAACTAGAACCCCTGCCTTGAGTTATCCAGTCTGAGTCACAACACTTTTGTAGGATGCTGTACCTACTAACTGAGAGATTCCAAGGCCCAAAGGGATGGTTGGGATGGTCTAATGCAGTGGTTTTCAAACTTTTTCCTCGGGACACAATTGAAAAAAATCATTTATTCCCACAACCCAAAACTTATCTTTCAGCAATGCATTTCAGTCTTTTGATAGTGGCAGCAGGTGGTGCCATGACCCCATTGCCTGACAGTCTACGACCCAATTCTGGGTCCCAACCCTAAGTTTGAAAACCACTGATCTAATGGGCCCTCCTGCATAACACAGGCCCTAGAAATACATCCTGAAATAGTTACTGTTTGAACTAGAACAGACCATTAGAAAAACATCCAATCTTGATTCAAACATTTGCAGTGAGGGGGAATCCACCATGACCTTCAGTAAGATGTTCCAATGGCTCCATACCCCCATCACTGCAAATTCACACCCAATTTCCAGACTGAATTTTTCTAGCTTCAACTTCCAGGCATTGGCTTGTGTTAGATCCTTGGCTGCTAGACCCGAGAACCCACTATCGAATATTTGTTTCCCATATAGTTACATCTAGACTGGGATCAAATCACTTGTGACTGTATAACAGGTTCACCTCCACCCTCTCCCCATATGTCCTACCATTTGGTCTCTGTAGCATTCTTGATGCTCTCCACTGCATCAACTCCAGAATGGGTAGATTGGCGAGAACTGCACACAGTGCACCAGTGATGCCAACACTAGCCCCATTAGTTTGCTCTGGGATTCCCTGGTCCTAGGGGTTCTCAATCTTTTCCATACTTGAGCGCTAACTCAGATCCCACAGCCACCTAGTTGTGACTCCTTCTCAAATCATGATTTAAGGACTTTAAAGAACAGAATCCACTAGCATGTGAGCCAAGCCCTTTGCTACAGAGGGAGGCAAAAATCCTCCAGAACCCTTGCCAATCTGCCTTGGGGGAAAATTCCTTCCTGACTCCAAATATGACTTGTTCTGAGTGCACCATAAAATGTTCAACATTTCTTCCTCCAGAATGGCTGTCTCCTGGGTTATGTCTACACTGGAGCCTTAGATCGGCTTAACCCTCCTTAAATTGACCTAAGGAACACTCTGACCACATTTGGAATTTAATAAGTTGACTTAAGAGCTTCCTTAAGTCAACTTAATACCACCACCTGTTAAGGTCGACTTAACAGTTAAGGCAATCTTACTAAGTCGACTTAAACCAATGTAGATGCTTAAGTCAACTTTATTTAGTTGACTTAAGCTAGTGTGTCCAGTGTGGATGTGGGCAGTTGGAACTCTGGAAGTTGACTTAACAGGAGTGTGGACACTCTAAGTCGACTTAACAAGGTCGACTTTAAGTCGACTTAAAGTTGACCTTGTTACTTCAACTTAACAGAGTCTCCAATGTCCACATACCCCTGGAGGTTTGCTGGCCATCCAGAAGGTAGATTTGCTAGGTATGGTCTTCTGCAGGGATCTCGAGCCTTGATGGCCAGCAAAGCTCCCTGAGCAACCTGTTCACTGTGAGGACAAAAGCATATGACCCATTCCAGTGCAAAGTGAACAATGTGGTCACTCAGTGCCCTGCTACCTGTACCGAGAGTGCTGTGGTCTAGCGTGTTCATTCACACGTCTCTAGCCTGGAGGTCTCCCTGGCCACCTGGAAGCACAGAAGCCAAGCACCTCCCATGTGACTGATATTGACAATGTGAAGTCACGGGGGGAATCTGGTGGGGTTGCCAGCTTCTCTTCCTTTCAGGACATAAGCTCTGCTTGGCAAGGGTATTTTTTTTGGGGAGGCGGAAGGGAAACTTAGGGATAAGGCAGTTCTTGTGCAGTTTATCTGAGTCCTGCAATCATCTCAGTGCACTGTTTCTGCAATACATGGCAGCAGGTTCCTGCAGTTCAGGGCTGGTCTATATGGCAATATAGTGCACAGAAAGCTGGGGTGTGAATCTACAGAGCTGCCATGCACTCAGTCTCCATGTGGACACAGCAGTCCCCTAGTGGGCTCTGATCTACAGCTGTCTCAGACAGTCTCCTCTGCTTCCAAAAGCCCTGGACCTGTGCTGATTGGCCAGCACATCCCTGTTGCTGGGTCTGGAGATGAGAGAATCCCCAAGGTACCAGTGGTGATGCAGTCACAGGTACTTTCCTGGCTCCTCCACAATCACACGATACCCTACTGTCTCCCAGCAGGTGTAGGTGGCACCCAGGAGGATGGGGTGGGCAGAGAGCAAGGCGAGCGGAGGGAATCGTGGGTGGGCAGGCATGAGAGGTGGCATGGGCAGAGGTTAATCCTGTTTGCACAGCCCCTGGGCGCACTGGGTTTTTCCAGTCGCTCCTCTGCTTTATTTCTCTTTTAAAGCATTGAGTTTTCAGCTCTAATCCCTTCTAAACCACAACATTTTTCAGGCGCGCTGTGTAAGTGAAACCATAATCTCTGGTAAAACAGGCTGCTTAAGCTGCTGCAGCATTAGGCCAATCTGATCCAGCCCCTGGATTTCCTCTCGGCCCAGCCACCACAGAGAGGATTTCAGCTTGAAAGGCTGCCTAAAGCCCTTGCAACGGGAACAACAGCACAGGCCTTGCCTTGCAAAGCTGGTCAGGGTTAAAGGAGCAGAAGCTATTTGTCCCAGTGTTTTGAGGGGGTTTAAAGCCCTTGCCAGATGCTCAGTGGAGATGTTCCCTGTTCCCACTTGCACACACCAAGGCTCAAGAAGAAAAATTCCTCACACCTTTCAAAGGCTGCACTTCTTAGTCAATGGAAGAGGACCTAGGAGTAGAGAACAAGACAACAGGGGAGAGGAACACAGATGTACCATAGGCTTTCCTCTGGTGGATAAAGTGTGAAGGATGATGAGCATCCATCTGTCCATTAGGAAACTGCATAGATACAAGTCACCACCAGCTCCACCGGTGGACAATACTTGGGCATTTCCACCACCCTGTCATCTAACCCTGCCCTGAGTGAAAGCCCCTGTGTTTGTCTACAAGACACCTTTCCCCATTGCTCACATGGGGGGAGCTACCCAGCAGTGACTTAAAACTGCAAAGGGTGCCAATGTAGGCACAATCAATCGATCAACAGATAGATGTGTATGGAAATAGAGATAGCTACCTCCATACGTGCTTGCCTATCTACCTCCTCCTAGAAATCTCTCTGTCTCTCCCCATCTCTCTCTCACCTAGTTGCCTAGAACAGACAAATGCACCTCTCACTTTCCAAAGGGGCAGCCGTGTTACTGTAGTTCAGCCAACAAACAAAGATTCCTGTGACACTTAAAGACTAATAAATTTATTTTTTTGCATGAGCTTTCATGGGAGAAAATCCCACTTCATTAGATGCTTTGAAGATGGGGAAACTTACAGAAAGGGAGGAAAATAAATGCAGGGAAGTGTCAGTCATGGGATCAGCTTCTACTGTAACAGCAAATCAAAGCAGTTGTTAAGGTTCAAACACTGGGAACAGAAAATAGAGGAAGAAGAGGTCAAATCATTTGTTGTTCCTCTGTATGCTGCTTCCTTTTGTTTAAATCTTAACAACTGCATTCATTTACTGTTACAGTGGGACCTGATCCCATCACTTACACTTCCCTGCATTTATTTCCTCCCATTCTGCAAGTTCCCCCATCTTCAAAGCATCTGATGAAGTTGGATTTTCTCTCATGAAACTCATGCAATAAATAAATAAATTTGTTAGTCCTTAAGGGCCTCAGGATTCCTTGTTTGTTTTGCGCCTCTCACTGCACCTGCAGGTTCTATGTTATTTCAGGTAAAGAAAGACAGTTTCCAAAGGGATAGCCGTGTTAGTCTAGTCCAGTAAAAAAACAACAAGCAGTTGTGTGGCACTTTAATCTGTTAGTCTTAAAGTGCCACGCAACTGCTTGTTGTTTTTTAAAGAAAGACAGACCTCTCCCCATGTTCCCTGCCCCCTGATGAGCAAGCTGTCCTTGTAGTGGCACCAGGCTGATGAGCTGTTGTGCTGTGACACACTGCTTGTCTCTTTCTGGGAGGGATGTCCCTTGGTAGGACAGCATTAGGGAAGCCTGGCAGTATCTGTCAATGTCTTATTATTATGGAAATCAACCAGTGATTGAATCAGAAATGGAACAGCTTGTGGCCCCTCCCAGGAAGTAGATGGGGCTCATCCGATCCTGTTCCAGGTTCTCTGCACATTCTAAAGGGCACTCAGTGTCTTGGTGCCACCTGTCTAGAGTCATGTTGGGGAAATGGGGGGGCGGGGGCGGGCAGGGGTGTGTACCTACAAGAATGTTCATCTGTGGCAGTGGTGCTAAATATCATCCCCACTTTCAGTTCTCTCTGTCCCCTGCACTCCCTGAGTTATGATGGTTTTCCTTCTCTCCAAAGTTAACACTCCCCTCTGTTATCCTGGTGGGTCAGCAAAAGTGGTGATCTCTGGCCTGAAAACCAGAGGAAGACTTGCACCTTTGGGTTCCTTTAGAGACTCATCTTGGCTTTTATTGCCCTTTCTGCTGCTGACGGGTGGAAGAAAGTGGGGATTTGCAGGAAGAGTAATCTGCCTGTTTCTCAATGCCAATTTCCTAAGGGACAAAACTAGCTACAGTCAGGGTTTCTTATCTTTACACTAAACAAGGAACGGAATTGCTGGATGGCATGTCCCCACTCAAGGGGTCACTAGGTACACTTTCTTAATGCACTACTGGAGCACTATTCGCCTGACTGCACAGACTGAGACCTGAGGCACAAGAGAAGCTACATAACTCAAGCAAGGTTGCACAGGAAGTCTGTGGCAGTGCAAGACCTTGAACAGAGGTTTCCCAAGTCCTATGCTAATGTCCTAGGCATCTGTCTTCCCCATGGCATCTCCCCCTTGTTTAGAAGAGACTGTCCAGTGCATATTGGCAGGCAGCCAGATCCTTGGCTCCTGTAAATTTGTGACGTTCCACCAACGTCAATGGAGCCGGGCCAATTTCGATCAAGAGAGGATCTGGCTCCACTGGTCTGAGGAGTCCTGCAAAGAAGTGAGATGCTGCAACATACTGTACCTGTCACAGTTGCTGTGCCTGTTTCCATTTCTTATTCCCAGATTTTCTCTTTGCATGAATGTTACAAAAGTCGTGCTCAAGCTAAAAATCACCCTTGTATTTATAACTCTCTCCCCCTTTCTGTGTTGCTAACAACACCTCCCTGACTATAACAATGGAAAAAATGCAAAGACTCTACTCTGCTTTGCAGGGCAGCTGCTCTTCCTTTCTGCTTGCATTGCTCTCATAGTGAACTGTGGGGGAGTGCCAATTTCTGTTTCTACTCAAATTCATTCTCCATTTCCCATGCCCTCACCTGACGCTGTCCTTTGGGTTCTCAGCACAGCAGGGACAGTGTACAGATAGGCAAAGAACCAAAACCACGAACCTGGTTTTTCTTCAAAGTGTCTTCCAAGCATCTGATTAAGTGGGATTTTCTCCCACAAAAGCTCATGCAATAAATAAATTTGTTAGTCTTCAAAAGTGCCACCAGACTCCTTGCATGTTGCCAAGATCTAAAGGGGTAGCCGTGTTAGTCTAGTTCAGCAAAACAACAAGGAGTCCTGCAGCACTTTTAAAGACAAACAGATTTACTTATTGCATGAGCTTTCATGGGAGAAAATCCCACTTCATCAGATTCTTTGAAGATGAGGGAAATTACAGAATGGTGAGAAATAAATGCAGGGAAGTGTAAGTCCTGGGAACAGGTCACACAGTAACAGCAAATCAAAATAGTTGTTAAGATTCAAACACTGGAAACACCATACAGAGGAAGATGAGGTCAGATCACCTGTTGTAATGCAAGAATAAACCAATGTCCTGAGTGCTTCAGGACTCCTTGGCTGTATTCACACACAGATGGTTATTTCGAAACAAGTTGT
>VOCP01043857.1:0-34814 GCA_007922195.1 Podocnemis expansa
CCTCGGATGCAGTTCATCCGGCCCCATGGACTTGTGCACATCTAGTTTCTTTAAGCAGTCCCTAACCTGACCTTCTGTCACCAAGGGCCTCTCTTCTTCTCCCCAGTCCCCCATTTAATCCAAAACATCAGAAGTTGGCCTAATCCATAATTTATGAACTCCTGCAGAAATGTGCAAACTATTAACCACTGAGCTGACTTCCTGAAGAGCCTGGAAATGTAGCTTTGGCTCTTCCAAGAATTACTGACAAAAACAGACTGCAGGTTCCCCCGCTTTTTTTTTTTTTAACCTGAATTGTATGTTTTTAAAAATTCTGTCAATAACCAAAGGTTTGACAGCCACAATGAGTGCAGCCTCCTGGCTAGTGGGGCAGGCAGAGCCATGGGGTCCCCTGGTGGGAGGGTTAGCCCAGAACCAGAAGCAAGCCCCCCCCCAGGGCCCCTGGTGCCCAGGGGATGCCGGAGCCCAGTGTTGGACACCTACAGGGTTCCCTGGTAGCGGGGGCCAAGATCCACATGAAGGCAGTCATAAAGCAGCGTCTGGCTCCAGAGTTCCCTCTAACCTGTGCGTGTGTGTGTGCACACAGAGCTTGTGTAACCTGCGCATACAACAAAATAAAGTGACACAAAAAAATTCAACCGTGCTAGTATTTTTATGCTACTTTAATTAGGTAATTTCACATAGCATGTTTCAAATAAGGCTTTCTAATTTCTAAAGTCATTTCCATCATCATATCAAAATAAAATTTACATATTATTTGCATCATACACATTTACTTCATTGCACTCACAAGTTTGACCACAATCACTGGTATGTGCACAGATTTGAAGACTGGGTTCCAAAAACTTGCACAAAAGAAATTTTTTGTGCTCACAGCTATGAAAAGTTAGAGGGAACATCGGTTGCAGACCCCTGTTTTAGCAGAACTTGTATGACTACTAGTCCTCATACGGCCCTGCACTAGTCCTCATACAGCCCTCATGGTGATTTGAGTTTGAGACCCCTGCTTTGAAGGCTGGAGTTGATACCTGGACACAGAATGGTCCCATATGCCACTGTCCATGGTACCATAGTTACCTCATATCCTAAGGAGCAAAGACCATAACTACAGGGTAGGGAATAAAGAGCCACAACTGAAGGGGATTCAGAGGTCGGAGCGGAGCAAACTCAGCTTGATCGTCCTGTGCCCTGCTGTGGCAACAACAGATGACATTCAGGGGCCGTGTGTGTCTGGAAGCGGCTATGTAGCACACACTCACAATCTGTGTCATTCAACTAGAAGATGCCAACATTTTTACAGCAACGTCCAAACAGTGTTAGAGACCAGCACAAAAACCAGCTAGTCCCTGCTGTCAGCTGTAGCTCTCACAGTCTGCTGTGACAGCTGCTTCCTGTAGATCAGCCCTGCATCCTGGAAGCCTTTTACAGCAACCACTGAGCTGTGAAAACCATCGGGACACAGCACCTTCTCCGTCATCTTTAGCATAGGGCTTTACACAAATGAAGGGCAGCAACCTGGACTATCCTGAGTCTGGAAAAGTCACGGTCTAGAGAGCTGAATCTGAGCCAGTCAGCTGGACCTGGATTACTGCCTCTGAACTACTTCTAGGGTCTGTGTGCTGGACTTAGGTATACTCAATGGTGCATAAGACCAAGATGAGTTGCCCACAGTCATCCACTTTTTCCACCCCTTCACCTGACAGTCCCTCCTCCTCACTCCAATCTTAGAGAATCTGGGGGCTCATTTCTCTCTCGTGAATCTGGGGTGCACTTTTCCACCCACCTGAAACTACAACTATGCCAGGAGGCAGCAGCACATACACTTGGGTCCAGCAGCGACAGCTGAGAGCAAAAATGCATTAAAGCAGGGGCGGGAGTGGGGGGAAGGAAGACAGAGCTGGCACAAGATACAGAAGCCCAGGGAATAGAGACTGGAAGAGTTTGGAGGATGATGTGGAGTAGGGAGGTTATGGGTCAGGGGAGACAAGAAATCAGAACATCTGCTGCCTGAGATACAAACCTGCCCTTGTGAATCCAATCCACAATTACAAAGCAAAGGCATGTGTGACCCTCACAATTGCCCATCACTACTAACCAATTCATCTAAAATACATACACCGATACATAGAAAGTACAGTGTCATGTAAATGCAGGATAATAACAAGCAGCAAAGTCCAAGCGACCCCAGAGCACAGCGACTCAAGAAAGCTATGTTCCTAATAGGCATGTGCAAACCATGTCCAGTTTGTGTGGAGAAAACACAGGAAAAAACCACCACAGGACCGTGTCCTATCCATTTGGGCAAAAATCTGCAGTGTGTTTTGCTGCGTAAACTGTGGGCAGATTTTCAGAGCTGTTCCTGACTGCTGCATTGCCAACCACCAACAAATCAGAGCACTAAGTATCATGAGATTGCTTTAGAAACAGTAAGTGTTGGCTTTTTGTTAGTTGCTTTAAACTTTTCTCTGCAAACATGTGAACTAAAACTCCCTCTCCTCTCTGTCTCCCTCTCTCTTTCCCTTTTTTTAAAAATACAAACAGATTGTCCCCTAATCATGTGACTTCAGGAGCCAGGTGGGCTCTATTAAGAAGAGCAGATAACACAACATTTCTCCACCCCGCCACCTTGTACGAAGGGCCAACACCATTACTGATCCCGCTCCAGGTGACTAGGGAAGGGTTAGGCCCACACACTCTCTGCACTAATTTAGCACCATCCACCTGGAGGTCTCTCAGCATATCACAAACACTAATATTTCAAGAAGCCCAGTGAGTGCCACCTTCCCCATCCAACACAAAGGAAAGATACAGCACTGAGAGAATTAGTGCCCAATTTTCTGGTCACTGAAATCAATGGGAGTTTTGATGTCAGCGGCAACAGGTTGGGAAGATCTTGCACCGCTTGCTCATGTTGATGATCCCATCCGTTTCAGTGAGAACTGAGAGCTCTCAGTGCTGTAGAGGACTGTGCCCACAGTGACTAGCCAAAGGTCACATATTAAGTCTGTGGTAAAGCCAGGACCAGACCCTGAATCTATTGTGCTTGAGCCACCAGACCACCCAATTCCTCCAAGGAGGGGAGTGACCATCACACACTGTGATGATGCCCAGAAATAGCCAGAGCAGGCAGGCCAAGATCCTGCACACATGGGCTGCTTTGCATGTGAACTTCCCAGTGACACTGCCTGTTACCCTGAGGGACTATGAAAGATTTTGTTCCACTCTCCATGGTTTATTGAGCAGCACCTGTCAGCTCAGACGTACCAAGATGTTCTCCCAGGCTCAGCTCCTTTGGTTACTGGTGCTGTGGATTCCAGGTAGGAATCAGAACAAAGGCGGTGTTGGCTTAAAAGCACAAAGATTCATTGATATTTCCAAAAATCTAGATGTTGAAGCTAGACTAGAATTTAGCCAACTAAATGCATTTCTCACTGTTATCGTTTTTTATATAATGAGCGATATGAAGCTGTTGTATTATTTGCTGCATTATATGCCACTATCTAAAAATACAAATGCAAACCATTTGTTAACACACACTATAGCTCGCTATCAGTAGCCATTTATCTCTATTTAATTTTAATTTTCTGTTTAATCCAGGCTCTTCCGGGCAACTCACTATGATCCAGTCTCCAGAATCAGTCTCTGTGTTTCTGGGTCAAAAAGTCACCATCCAATGCACAGCCAGTTCTAGCCGCAATAGCAACTATATCTCCTGGTACCAACAGAAACCTGGACAAGTTCCCAAGCTTCTTATCTATCGGGCCTCTACTCTTTCCTCCGGGGTCCCAGCCCGGTTCAGCGGCAGTGGGTCTGGCACTGATTACACTCTCACAATCAGCAGCGTTGAAGCTGATGATGTGGGAGATTACTATTGCCTAGAGATGCAGAGCTTACTTCTCACAGTGATACAGACCAATGCAAAAACCTCCGTCTCTGTTAGCATGTGAATGCTTCTTCCTGTGACGATCAGGTCAGTGTAGCTGCTTCACCCTGATTCAGGGTTTCAGATCTCAGATAATGCTGGTTATTTCGATTTAAAAAATGGTAGGTCCACACGAGCTCCCTCATTTTTATATAAGGAAAGTTACATCGATATACTAAAACCTAGTATTATATCAATATGACGGTTAAATCAAAATTATTATTTCAAAATAACATAATGCGGACGTGTTATTTCAATTTAACTGCTAAATCAATTTAACACTTTTTGCTCGTCTCTTTCCCAGGTGCTTTCCTGTTTCTATATATTGGGTGGGGGCACGGTCCAGTGAGGGGGCCATGCTGCCACACCTCCCATGGTGCCCCTCTCCTGAATCAAAATAGCAAGTCCTGTGTCTGGACGCACTATTTTGATTTGTGATTTTTTTTGGTGTGGACTTGTTAAATTGATTTAACTTAAATTGTTTTAATAATTTTATATTGATTTTATTAAATTGATAAAAGTTAAATCAATTTAACTGTGTAAGTGTGGACATACCCTCAATATCCATCCCTCTCAGTACGCTCTCTGTATTCTGGGGCCAAGCAGGGCTAGTTCTGGAATAGGCTGCGAGGATCCTGGGAAGCAGTGAGTGATTTTAGCACCCATAGGAGCCACAGTGAGCTGAGGACTGCCAGCACCTCTCAGAATTGCCTGGCACCTTGTGGGAAGGAGAAGAGAGAGAGAAAATATGCTGACATGCAAGGCTATTAGTTTGCAAAGGGAACTTCATGTGCGCTGCTTACATGGGGTGGACAACAGTGTGAATGGACTAGTCATAGGGTTACGTGATATGTGGAAAGAAGAGGAAGAGATGAGAGACAAGGAAGGGAAAGGATGAAAGAAATCATGGATGGAGAATTCTGACCAGAAAAAGCCAATAAATTTTGTCTTATTTTAATAGAGAGAGATCAACAAGGGTTTCATTCAACTGCACTTTCACTAGTGATTCTTGTATCCACATTTCCTTCTTCCACCCACACTGTGGGGGAAATTCTGGCCCAGCTGAAGTCAGTGACAAACCTCTCACTGATGTCAAGTGGTCCCAGAGTCATCCTCTGTGATCGTCTATAGTCAGCCCACATTTTGTGTACATGCTAAATTGTGCTTCTTAGGGTATTTCTGCATTAACAGCAGCAAAATTGCCGTCTTCAGCCCGATGTTCTGGGTGTTATTAGCAGCGAGTATGTACTTACTGCTGCTCTGCGGAAGGTCAGCGCCAAAAGTCCTGCGCACTAGGAGATGCAGCTGAAAGCCAACCACAAGTCATTTGCAGTCGGCTTTCAGGAGTGCGTCGCAGCAGCTTAGAAAGTCACTGTCAGTTCAGCAAGGCATTTTATATGCCTTGCATATCTGCCAGTCGACTGCCACTGAAAAGCCCTCCAAATATAGACTAGGGTTTAGTAACAATGAGTCAGGAGAGGGAAAGGATGGGTGATAGACACTAAAACTGGGGAAATCTTGTGGAACTGTTCAATTTTGTTTATGGAATTAAAACACTATTTTGTTAACTATTTACTGAGTGAATCTTCACAGAAGATGCTGGCGTTGTATCTGTTTGCATCACAGAGGCTAATCTATGCCAAGCCATTTCCCTGTCTGACCATTAACTGTAATTACGTGTCTTTTCCTCTATCTCCATCACAACAGGCTACGGGGAAAATAAATCATTGAATTCAACAGCCCCACCATTGCCATCTAATAACATCACAGAAATGTTTCACTTCTGTAGAGAAGGAGATATGTGAAATTCGGAACACAGGAAGTAGTGTACTGTTAGAGGTCTTCCTCAGAACAAATGCAGACCAGATCCTGGCCTCACAAGATGACAATCCATGTCCCAGATACTGCTAACACTCATACACATCAGTAATACCACCCACAAACCTTGAAAATTCATGAAATGGGCTTAAAACATATAGGATTACAAAAATATTTGAGTTCTTCTATTCACTATCTGGTTGGGGCACTCGGGGACATCACTTAGGGCAAGCTTTTGTCTTCAACAAGTTGGGCTACAAATTAATTCATTTTTAAGTAAATAATGGACTTCTCACGGAATCAAATGTCTCCAATTATCTTATACCATAAGAGTCATGACGAAATCACAAGAGTTGGCCACAATGTTTCATACATGTGTGGTCACCACAAGTCAACCCGTTCTTGTAATTCAGCGGATCTACGCATATAGATAATGTTGCTCTTCTGCACCCGTGTGACACTGGTAAACTAAGTACCAAGTCTGCCTGAGGCATTAATTAGGAGCTGACAGACTCATATGACTGGGGAGTGAAAATGGGAC
Source organism: Podocnemis expansa (assembly GCA_007922195.1). Classification (NCBI taxonomy): domain Eukaryota; kingdom Metazoa; phylum Chordata; order Testudines; family Podocnemididae; genus Podocnemis; species Podocnemis expansa. The sequence goes on from VOCP01043857.1 coordinate 6,282, forward strand.
ACACATGAAAACAGAAAGGAGCATTAGACCATGTAGTAAGCACCATGATCCCCAAGGAGCATGATGACATCTGCTTGAGCACACTTCTCTTGAACTAAATTGTGTGGAAACTTTGCTATTGGTCAGCAGATGGCAGCATCTCTACAGAGGAGGAGATTTCAGACCAAACAGCAGGGCTGGACTCCAGAGGACTCCCTGGTGCTATCTGATTAAATTGCCAAAAAAAACAAGGAGTCCTTGTGACGGAGACCACACACCACACGCTTGGATCCCCTCTGTTCACAGCCAATCAGGACTCTGCTACAGTGGAGCTTTCTCCCGAATCCTCCGGGTCTCCACGCTACCTGTAGCCAGCTCCCAAATCCAGGCTCAGAGGGTCCAATCCTTGCTGTCTGGTCTCCCTTGGGTGGGGGGGTCCTCCCTCCATGAGGGTCCCAGCAGTCCCAATCAGCACTGCTCCTTCAGATCCCTGGATCCCTGTCAGTATTTTTTGGGTGAGACAAGCACTATCAATTTCAAAACCAGGGTGAGCTCTTGCAACAACTGGGTCTGGTCCCAAAAGTCACTAGGACAAGCTCCGAAGCTTCTCCTTCGTGGTCATATTGATCTCACCTCTGTGGACCCAACCATGGTCAGTGGCAGTGGTGTGTGGGCAGTGCACACACACACTCACTTGCATTTCTCCCATCCACGTATTTGCCAGACTGTAATAAATTGCACTGGGCTGGATTAAAACAGAAGGAAATTGGTGGGGAAGCCTGAAGGGTAGAAGGCAAGAGTCACACCCTGTCAGAAGGGAGGTAAATTAGGACCTAGATGGGATAGTCCACAGCTACTCCTGGGAGGAGGGAATTGAAAGTAAAAGCAGCAAGGGGAAAGCAGCAAGGGAGGATAGGGCAGGCCTTGGCTGTTGACCAGAAGGCCCTTGAGCTGCAATCCCAAATTACAGGATGGGCCTGAGTTCTCCTACCAGCCACTGAAGACATGATGCAGAGCAGGCAAACTGCATGGAGACCTGAAAACCTGTAACTACACCAGCCCTTGAAGGGAGAACCACATAGCGACCTGGCTCAAGGGCCAGGTTATGAAGACGAAGCTGCAACTCCTGCAGTGAGAGGGGTCGCAGGGTGAGACATGATGGGTGAAGATCTAACTCTATGTAGTTTGTGAAGTTAAAGGTTTATAAATGTACCCATCTGTACCGCGGCATGAAGGGGGACAACATGGCCTCACCTCTGCCTAGAGTAACGTGCTAAACTGGATCCAAAAGAAAATCTCTCCGCAAACGTTTTCTTAGCAAAATATTGCCAACAAGGGGTGCCAGGCTCACAGATGTTTGTCTTCCAGGCATGTTAATAGCATCAGCGTCCCTGCCCTGACAATGTGGATAGATTATCCCCTTCCAAGGACTCTCAGTGGCGCTGAAGTGCACAGTCTTCGGTCCCAACCAAAGCCAATCTACTCCCCTGCCAGCTTGCTCACTGTGCATCACCTTTTTTTTTTAAGGCAGATTCCACACCCAGAGAGCACCCTCCATAGCATGCAGAGGAAACGGGTGAAGATTTTGTGGAGGGAACTGGAACATCCCTTCCACACAATATTGTGACATGATATCCATGCATGCATGGGACCCTCAGAGCACAGGCCACAGGGGTGTGATTCATGCCCATAAAACTAAAACACCTCATCATGAATGCTTCAAAATGTCAAATGTGAGATATATTAACAAGAGCTTTGCAGATTCACGCACATACACTTGCTCACAGGGCTACTGAGTTCCTATAAATTTATCCACTGGGCTTAAACGGCTAGCTAATTACACCAGTTTTCTGGGTGATCTCACTGATTCATTTTCTTTGGGTACATCATACTTGGTTGGTTGGTTGGTTTTGTTTTATTTTCATTTCAAATAAGAAATGAAAAGATGATCAAAGCTTTTAGGTGACATAGCATCAAGAAAAGAAAAGATGTAAAATATAACATCATCATATTTTATTAATTACATCTTAATGCATTCTTAACCTAGAAATAACTGGAAATGCAGCCCTAAGCTTTAAATAATTGCCATATGTCAGCTGCGTATGGCTTTTCTATCTAAATTCAGATTCTTACACAGAGATTATGGTGATGTGGACCCCAGAATCCCAGACAGTGTTTCCAGGAGATAAAATCACTATCCATTGTAAACCCAGTCCCAGTGCTGGGCAGTCAGATGGCCTGGTACCAAAAAACAGGACAAGCTACAAAGTTCTTTATTTGTGGTGCATCCTCCCAACCCCTAACATTCCCTTTCCTCCTGGACCAGCAGCAATGGGTTTGGGAAAGATTTCACTCACAGAATAAATACTATTCAAACAGATGGGGCTGGAGATTATTATGTAAACAAGGATGGGACTGGCCACTGTCACAGTGATACAAACCAACACAAAAAACCTCCCTATTCTCCCTGGACTACACTAAATTCACCACTGCACATGTCACATCTGGTGTCCGATCATCACCACCTTCACGGCAAACCAAAACAGGAAGAATCTTGGGCACCGATTTATTCCCCAAATGAAAACTGCAGCACAGTGTAAAATACTTACTGTGCGGTGTCAACAGGAGTAAAACCAAAGAGAAATCCTACTACAGTCTGGCTTGCTTTATGTGTAGCTACAGTTGTCATTGTCACAGAACTAAAGACCATACAGTCTAACCGCCTGTATACCACAGGCCACCAATGCCACCCAACGCCTGCACGCTAAACTCAATATCCAGCGTAAGACTAAAGCCTTCCATGCCACACTGAGATTCTGCAAGAAATTCTCCTACATTTCCTACAACTTGGCTAAGTAACTCCTCGTATCCTTCCTTACCCATCTAGTCGCATTATTCATTAAAAATCTGGGCTAGAATTCTCCCAGGTTTGTGACAAAGTAAGCAGTATTTTGAGGACTTAAATGAGGATTCAGTGGCTAGTTAGGAGGCCAGTTAAGTCAACTTAAGGCAACTCCCTGGCAATATTGCCTGAAGTTGACATAATAGTCGACTTAACTGTAAAGTCGACTTTAGTGATTATGAAAGTCGACTTTGTTAGCTTGCAGTGTGGCCTGTGCTTCTTGTAAGTCGACTTAAGGGCCCTTAAGTGATTTTTAGGCCTTGTTTAGGCCTGTGCTCAGGGTGAATTTCTCCGAGAGCTATTTCTTTATTGTTACTCTAAATGTGTTTTATGTTCTTGAGTCTCTTCCTAAATGCTTCTGCAAATAAGTTCTAACCCATCAGTGTGATGCAAACTTTTGCTTTATACTATTAGGTCTTTTTGGACAAATGCATGGTCACATCACATGTTACACAGTGTTTTCTCTCTCCCTGAATGGATAGCTGTATCTTTCAAATCCTAGATTAGTGAAGGACAAGAGATCACCATGAGGAATAAAGCACTTTCAAGGGCCAATTTTCATGCCAAGGTCTACGAAGCTGTCAGGATTCATCGCTATTTCCACGAACAACCAGCACAAGTCTGGATATGCACGTGCAACCAATGAGATGAGCTGATCCATTGCAGCAAACCAAATGTGCTTCTTTTACACACAAATCATAGCTTATATTGCTGACACCCAGCTCTCACACTTACTGTTTTTACTAAGGCAAACTCCCATCCTCCAAAATCGACTAACAATTAGCCCTGTTATTCTGCTGTTTATAAAGAGCTTTACAGATAACTACAATGCCAAGTACCTGTCCGCCAGGTAGCTAATTCCAGGGTTACTGTCTGGACTACATTCTTAATTTCTGTTTCTAATTCACAAAAAACGCTTTTTTCTAGAGCATCCGCTGCAGCCACAGGATGTCCACAAGAATGCCACAAAATTCAGATCAAGCTTGCCATGGAGTCCACAGCGATTCATGGAGCTGGCTCAGGAGGAGAAAACAAGACCCATTCATTCCAAAAAATAAACTTTTAATTCTCAATCAATGGCAAATCTGTTAGTCTTTAAAAGTGCCACGGGACTCTTGTTTGTTTTGCTGAGCTAGACTGACATGGCTGCCCCTTTGGGAATTTTCCTTAAAGAATCTTTTCACATGTGTGGTTTCTGTTTAAGTCAATCAGAAGTGTCTTCATGCCCCCGCTACTGAGCTCAGTCAGTGCCAGATTCTGGCAGCCTGACTCCTGCAGGACAAGTAAGAAAGAATCCAGCCTTGCAGTAAATGTTACCACAAGAGTGCTTTCAGGCACTAAATCCAGCTACCTCAAGACTCTTGGTGGGGATGTTTGCATATTAATATTTATTTTGCATATCTGTGCAGAAATGGCTTTTCCCTGTAGCTCAGAGGAGTTATAATGGCTCCACATCACACCTCATGGTGCATTGAGCAGCAGCTGTCAGTCCACAGGTCTCAACATGAGAGCACACACTTTGCTTGTCTGGGTGCTGGTTTTCTTCATGGAGGGTAAGTGCCCGATTATAGAATTGTAGAAAAATGTATAAAGAGATGGATAATAAGCTATAGAGTGTCACCAGCACAAAAGTGAAGAACAATTTGTCAAATAGATGCCTATTCTTGTTTATGCAAATAAAGCAGATAAACAGAACTGTTTTACTTCCAGGCGAGATAAAACCACTGTTAATAACAACGCTTTGATAATTTAAATGCTTTTACTGTCATGTATGAACACAGACTCATGTAGATGTATACTTTAATTTCACACCCAGATGTCAAAGGAGACATTGTGATGACCCAGACTCCAGAATCTCTGACAGCGTCTCCTGGAGACAGAGTCACCATCAACTGCAAAGCCAGTCAAAGCATCAGCAGCAGCATAGCCTGGTACCAACAGAAATCAGGACAAGCTCCTAAGCTCATTCTCTATGGTTCTTCCACCCGACCCTCCGGGGTCCCCGACCGGTTCAGCGGCAGTGGGTCGGGCACTGACTTCACTTTAACAATCACCAGTTTTCAAGTGGATGATGCTGGCAGTTATTATTGTCAACAGACCTATGACTGGCCTCTCACACAGTGCTTTGAGCCAGTACAAAAACCTCCCTTAGTGTTGGTTCATTTCTTCTAAACAAGCCGTGTGCTTCAATGATGCCATCAGAGGCTTCTGAGGTCTTACAATTCATCAGTGCAGAACGAGGTTAAACATACTGACCTACACGCACTGGCTTAGTCACTCAGGCCTTGAATGGCCCAGGAAGGCAACTAATTCCAAAGCCATACACAATCCTTTGAAGTGTTGCTATCTGATTACTACTACTACTACTACTACTATGGGAAATTAAATATCAACTTATGGGAATTCAGACTCACTGGCAAGCTGAGAATAATAGAAATATGGAAGATTCGGGTGGAAGGGACCTCAGGAGATCATTTAGTCCAACCCCTGCTTCAAGTCAGGACAGCCCCAACTAAATCTTCCCAGACAGGGTTTTGTCAAGCTGCACTTTAAAAACCTCTAAGATTGGAGATTCCACCCCCCTATGTAATCCATTCCAGTGCTTCACCACCCTCCTAATGAAAAAGCTTTTCCTAATATCGAATATAGACCTCTGCCCTACAACTTGAGACCATTGTTCCTAATTCTGTCATCTGCTACCACTGAGAACAGCCTAGCTCCATCCTCTCTGGACCCCCTCTTTCAGGTGAGTAAAAGGCTGCTATCATATTCCTCCTCATTCTTCTCTTCTTTAGATAAAACAAACCTAGCTCCTCTATCATATAACAGTCTCCTCATCTTTGTGAACTGATGTAAAGCTCTCAGGAGTTAGTGGAAACTCCCACAGACTTCAGCAGGCTGTGGGTCACATCCTGAATTTTTTATCTCCAGCTCTCTTTCACCGCTACTTTTAAAGAAGGGAGAATTGCTGGAAGTCATTTTGGGAGGGATGTGATAAGAAGAAGGTGGCTGACTCATGATGGATGCACACAGAGGTGGAATTTTCAAAGGGCACATTCAGCTAAATTAGGCATGCTCTTTAACTCTTACTCTCTCACACACACATGCACACACAAGATCCTTTGCTCCATCTGCTGATGCTTCTGGGATACATGTGATGCCCTTTGCACAAGCAGCCATGGGGATCAATTTCCCTCAGGAGTTTGGGCTACAGGGGACAAACAGGTCCATGCTCAGTCACTACAGTGCTAATTTCCCCTCCTTCTGGGCACTGGAGAATCTTCATGAAGACATATAATCTTTTCCTTATGCCACAGGGCATCAGGAAGATCGCATTCTCCTTATGCCACTGAGTCACAGCAGATCAACTGTGTGGTTAGAAGTCCAACTTTAAGGGTGGTGGAAGTTTGATTGTCCTAGTGGCTCCCTTGCACCACAGGTAACAATTGGTGGATCTGTGCTTTGCCAGATCCACCCCCCATGGGACCACTGACCCTTGGAGACCCTGCAGCAATTCCCTCCATGGTGCATGGGGCTATGTATACCTATATCCTGTGCCCCGTCAGAGCAGCAAAACCACAGCAGCTTCCCTACTTCTCAACCTGTCCACAAGACTGTTCCCTCTAAGCTGTGCATGTGTGCACACGTACACAGGTTGTGAAACACACACACACACAACAAAATAAAGTGCACACAAAAAACCAACAGTGCTAATATTAGTGAACACAAAGAAAGTTCTTGCGCTCAAGAAATTATTTATGCACACAGCCTAAGAAAAACTACAAGGAACATTGGTCCACACTGTGTAGGGGGTGGAAGGACTTGCTGCTTAATGACTATCTGTTCAAACAATAGATGCAAACTGGCAGCCCATGTGTTGCTCAGAACATGAGCAGCCCTTTGATGGGTGCACAGGAGATGTGGGCCATGCAGGGAGCATCCAGCCTGCATTAAGGCTACTCACAAAAGGCAGGAACGTTCATTGACTCCATCCTCTACCAACCGATCACCTTGAAACGGTGAGGTGGGGAGTGACACGCCAGGGTGGTCAATTGCTCTATTATAAAAGATGCAGTGCAGAACGGCCATACTAGGTCAGACCAATGGTCTGTCTATCCCAGTATCCTGTCATTTGACCATGGCCAATGTCAGGTGCTTAAAACGGAATGAACAGATCAGGCAAATCTTCCAGTGACTCTTCTGCTGTAATCCACTCCCATCTTCTGCTGGAGAGGGGAATGGACATGAGGAGCACGGTATTGTATCCCTAATGATTTTGGCTAATAACCATCAATGGACCTGTGCTCCACAGACTTTATCTAGTTCTTTATTGAACCCCTTTAAACTTTTGGACTTCACAACATCCCCTGGTCAAAAGTACCACAGCTAATTTAAACTCATCATTTTGTATGTAGAGGTGCAATGTTTGCCAATGTATATTACTTTATACAGTATTTAACAATGCTGAATTTCATCTACAATTTGTTGCCCAATAACCCATTTTTGTGAGGTCCCTCTGTAATTTTTCAATCTGCTTTGGACTTATCTATCTTCAGCAATTTTGTATCATCTGCAAATTTTCCCACCTCACTGTTTACCTCTTTTCCAAGATTATATAAGAATATTTTAAACAGCACAGCTATCTGTACAGATTAACAGGAACACTATTATTTATCTCCATTCTGAAAACCAACCATTTATTCCTGCATTTTTTCCTCTATCTTAAAGCCAGTTACTGGTCCAAGAGAGGACCTTCCCTCTTATACCACAACAGCTTGCTTTCCTTAAGAGCAAAGTCTAAGTACACTATACCCCCCAGATCACTGTTGTCCACGTTCGTTGACCATCTCTAAGAATTCTGATGGCTTGGTGAGTTGTGGTTCTGCTTTACAAGAGTTATGTTCACTCTTCCCCAATAAATTGTGTCCATCTATGTGTCTGATAATTCTGTTCTTTACTGTAGTTCCAACCCATTTGCCTGGTGCTGAAGTTAGGCTTACTTGCTCTATAATTGCCAGGATCACTACTGGTGCCTTTTTTAAAAAAATTGGTGTCACAGCAGCTGTGCTCCAGTCATCTGGTACAGAAGCTCACTTAAATGATAGGTTACACACCATGGTTACTAGTTCATATTTGAATTTCTTCAGAACTCTTTGGTGGATACCAGCTTGTCCTGGTGACTTATTAGTGTTTAATTTGTCAATTTGTTCCTCAAACTCCTCTAATGATACCTCAGTCTGGGAAAATTCTTGAAATTTGTCACCTAAAAAGAATGGTTTAGGTTTGGGAATCTCCCTTATGTTCTCAAGTCCTATTTCTACATTAAGTACCCTCCCTCATTCCCTATTAGGCTCTCAGTTCCCATCTCATGTCAGCCTACAGTGCCACCATCCATCAGCCACGTGTTACATTTTTAAACAAGCACCTCCATGTTTTGTCTCATGCTGCCCCTCACATTTGGGGGACACATCCTGTAAAATCTCACCTATTGCTCTCCCTTAAATCTCTCCTGAAAAATCTTCTCTGCTATGACACTTAGGCTGCGGGTGTGCTGGGACACTGCTTGTCCAGGTGAGGAGCCACTGCTGTCTCATTGTTTCCTTGAAGTTCGCAGTCCGCCTGAAGCCAGATGTTGTCTTTTGTTTTATACTTAGACTGACAGCTCCCTAGGGCAAGGCCAATCTTTTTGTTTTGTGTTTCATAGAATCATAAAAAATCGGAAGGGACCATAAGAGGTCATCAAATCCAGTCCCCTGCACTCATCGCAGGACCAAGCATCCTCTTAAACAATCCCTGACAGGTGCTTGTCTAACCTGTTCTTAAACACTTCCAGTGATGGAGACTCCACAACCTGCCTAGGCAGCTTATTCCAGTGGTTAATCACCCTGACAGTTAGGAATTTTTCTGTATGTCCAACCTATACCTCTCTTGCTGTATTTTGACTCCATTGCTTCTTGTCCTATCATTGACAGTTAAGGAGAACAGTTTTTCTCCCTCCTTCTTGTGACAACCTATGAGATGCTTAAAAGCTGTTATCATGTACCCTCTCAGGCTTCTCTTTCCTAGACTAAACAAACCCAGCTCTTTCAACCTTCCCTCACAGGTCAAGTGCTCCAGACCTCTAATCATTGTGTTGCTCTTTTCTGGACTTCCTCCAATTTGTCCACATCTTTTCTGAAATGAGGTGCCCAGAACTGGAGATGATACTCCAGCTGAGGCCTGAGCAGGGCCAAGCAGAGCAGAAGAATTACTTCTCATGTCTTTCTTACTATGCTCCTGTTAATATATCCCAGAATGGCGTTTGCATTTTTTTGCAACAGTGTTATGCTGTTGACTCATCTTTAGGCTGTGGTCCACAATGACACCCAGATCCCTTTCTTTGGTACTCCTTACTAGGTAGTCATTGCCCATTTTGTACATGTGCAATGGATTATTCTTTCCTAAGTGGAGTACTTTGCACTTGTCTTCATTGAATTTCATTCTGTTTAGCTCAGACCATTTTCCCAGTTTGTCCAAATCACTTTGAATCATGATCCTATCTTCCAAAGCACTTGCAACCCATCCCAGATTGGTATCATCAGCAAACTTTATGAGTACTCTCTATGCCATCAGCTAAATAATTGATCTAAAAACTGAACAGAACTGGACCCAGAACTGATCTTTCCAGCATCCTGCTTGTCACACCCTTCCAGCATGACTGTGAACCATTGATAAATATTCTCTGGGTGCAGTTAGCCAACCATTTCTTCATCCATCTTATAGGAGCTCCAACCAAGTTCTACTTTCCTACTTTGTTAATGAGAAGGTGATGCAAGACCATATCAGAAGCCTCATAACCCTGGGCCTGCTCCAGGGGTTGCTGCTGGGGCCCGGGCCACTTTGGGGACTGGAGGCCGGTGCTGGGAGCTGCTGGCTGGGCTGGGCCTGCTCCGGGGACCACTGCAGGGGGTTGCAGCTGGGCTGCACCCAGGCTGGGGGCTGCTGTTCAGTTTTGGGGCCACGGCTGGGCCCACTCCAGAAGCTGCTGCCTAGGGGCTGGTCTAGGAGCTGAAGGCCAGTGCCAGCAGTGGGGGCCACTGCCAGGGGCCAGAGCCTGGACCCATGGTGGGGAGAAGAATCGGGCCCGCAGAGGAACCCTACTGCACCGTGACTGGCTGGGAACCCTCCCTGCTGTATCATGACGCAGCAAAGGGTGATAACCCTGCTCCAGACCATTACTGCTAATGTTGAACAAAACTGGCCCCAGCACAGACTCCTGGGGCACTCCACTTTTTGCCAGTTGCCAACCAGATATTGAGCTATTGATCACTATCCTTTGAATCCAATGATCAAGCCAGCTTTCTATCCATCTTATAGTTCATTCATTCAACTTCTAACTCTTTAACTTGCTAACAACTTGATTTCTCCCCATATGGTTAATGCGAGGACATACATGAACAGAGTAGCTACAGAGGAGACCAGTATACCATGGGATATAACTCACTGCAGCTAATGAACAACATGACCGAAGGGGATTGTGAAGATAAGAATTTACTGTTGTCTGTTCAGAAACACAATGAAGTGCTGAAAAGGTGGAAATTCACTCTGCGATAAGTCTTTAGTATGTACAAAGCTTTATGGTAAAACACATTATAGGGGAGTTCTACTACTACTAAACCCAAGAATTATAAATCTAGAAAAATCAGAGACGAATCTTTAGAAAACAGAAGTGTTATGGCATGGAAATATATTGTGAGACAGCAGAACAATCTAACTGCATTGTCATGATACAATGCAAGTAACATATTATTGAGACGAAAGCATTTTAGTGTTTGAGGACCCCAGAATAGATTAGTATGTTTTTAAAAAATCTTTCTAGAGGTTTTCATATGTTCCCCCCAAAGAGCAGAGTTACAGTGGTTTGGATGCCTTAACAGTACTTTCTTACCTTTGAGCGTTAGGTTTTTAATTTAACCTTCGTACTGAATTTCCTTGGTTTCACATGTTTGCATCTGGATTAAGAGGAACATCCCTGTCATGTCATCACTCTCAAGTTAATGACAAGTACTGACATCCTAACCCCAAACACAGTCTTTTTTAGGGGAATTTGCTAAAGTTTAATAGTGTGTCATGCATGCATGTGCTTTTCATACATGATGTCTAAAACAAACCCACAGACAATACCATAATACAACATTACTAATGATTTGCAGATATGTAATATTAACACTGCTTCATTTCATTTACTTCAGTTCATGATTTGTAAACCCAGAAGAGACTAACATGATCATCTAGTCTGACCTCTGGAATAAAACCAACTACAGAATCTATCCAATTCATTCTGCAACAAGCCCACAACTTCTGTCAGAACAGTAGCGTATTATCTAGAAAGCTCTCCAGTCGTGATTTCAGAGGCCAGATTTAGTTGCACTCCAAAGTAGCCAGAACACTGCTTCCTCAACTATCCTGCATAATGAAATTGCACCGCTGGGGGGCCTGATCCAAGAACATCAGAAATTGCCTGCAGGACAGTCTTTACTGCTCAACTAGCAAACAATTTACTGGGTGGCTTGGTTTCCCCAGGAACAAATGGGGAACGGAGAAACAAAGAGTTTGAGCCTCCAGTCACATAAAAAGATTGCGGCAGAGCCAGGAAGCAAACCCAGATCTCTCAATCCCCAGTTTAGTAACTACAGAAGAAGCCCATCTGTCCTCAACAAGGGTCTTACAATGTGTGTGCACTATTTGGGACTTCTGGGGTATGATGAGATACTATCTCATAGTTACACTGAAGATCCAGATGATACAAATGCTGAACCAACCTGAACTCTAACCAGGGTGAAAATATCACCACCTCTGGATGCACTGCCACAGCATGAAAGGCCTCTTGTTTGAAAACTGGCTGCACAACATCACTCACATTTTGCAACGTAACTGGGGAGGTAAATGGGGCAAAGATATGAAAAGGGAAAGACTCATCAGGCCATGTAGCACCACGCTCCTTGGGAAACAGTCCAACACCTGCTCTGGCACTCGGGTACCAGCCTAAAGTCTGCAGACAACTCTGTCATTGGCCAGTAGATGGCAGCCTGAGGACACAACACTACACAGCTGGAAATTTCAGGTCACACAGCCCTGTTGGACTCAAGGACTTGCTGGTACAATCTGATTAAAGATGAAGGAAAATAAATGAGTGATTAGCTCCCCTGAGCAGAATATTTTTAACTTGTCTATGAGGCCAAACTGGGAGTCCCTTATCCCCACAGTTAAGCCCTCACTCACACAAGAAGTTCCAGTAAAAAAAAAATGGAATAACTGCTTCCCGAGTGAATAAAATGTTCATGATTTAACCTACTTTGTTAAATTGCTGTACTGTAATAAGCTTGTGTTTAAATGTAAGGAAATCCCCAGCCACCTCTGCTACCCATTAAATAGTATATCAACTCTACAGAGCCAGGACTGTTTTTCTCACCGGTTGTACAGCACCAAGCACAGAGGAGATCTGCTCCTCACTGGAGCCACTGGATGCCATTGTCTGTAATAAAATAATAAACACAATAACAATGAATAATAAAGGAGAATGAGACAGAGTGAGGTAAAATATTTGTGCCAACTAAAGAAGGAGACATTCTTCCCATGGTTAATGACAGACATCTATTGACAATACTATAGCACCTTTCAGATTACAAAGTTTTCCACACTTAAGAAGCAGCTGTAACTTCCCAGAGCATCCCCCTTTCTGTGAAAGACAACATCCATTAGATCACCAACCAACAGTCCAAAACAGAAAGCGCATCACATCCCAGTTGTATCTCTGGACGGAGCTTCGGAAGCAGAACAGGATTATTAGTTTCAGTTGTCACCTTCCCAGAGTACTGGGGCCAGCCCGCCCTGTTTTTAAAGGAATTTAAGTGTTGCGTTCAATGTTGCAATGCCTAAACAACTTAGATACTTGGACTGGGATCTCAAAGCTATTTAGGTGCCTAATTCCCACTGAATCCCGTAGGAGCCAGACTCCTAAATACCACTGCTGTTATACCAAAAAGGGTACCCAGGAGAGCACCCCTTAGTAAAAAGAAAAGACTAGCAGGATCTTATTCAGGGGGACAAGGCAATATGCCACATTTATTGTAAATAAGTAAGGATAGCAAAAAGCACTCACACAGACACACACAAGAAGTTCTGCAAGCCGGAGTGATGTAATTACCGGTCCTTTCATGTGTTGCTTGAGCCAGCCTAGTGGCCAACTAGGCTGGGCACAAGGAGGGAGCCAGGCCTCTGTCAGTCATGATCCGATGCTCCAAGATGTCAGTTGCAGAATGAGACCCTAAAGTTTTCATGCCGTCACCCATCTTTTATACTTGCAGGCCTTCATGTAAGTCTATGGGATTTGCTGTGTCATGTAGCCTCAGGATTCCTGGGAGATCATTGGTCACCAGTCACTTGCAGACTTGATTGTATTTTGTTCTTTTCTTTCGGGGGTGGCTCCTTCTGTTTGCTTTAATGAGATGTCTGGATTGTTCAGCCAGTTAGATGGTACTTATGGTTCATCAGGACAGGCTGGCAGTTGAGACTGGCCTTTTCACACACACGCCCTTCATTCACACACCTTGTTCACACATTTAAAAGAACATATACAGCATATACCTAAACCAGATTTCATCAAGTATCCAAAATGAAGTACATTGTTTAAGCAGGAGTTCCAAACTGACAATATGGAGTCTTGCTGGATATTGGTCACAATGTCCATTACACAGGGTTACAGTTATCTGTCTGTGCTCCACACTGTAGCTTCATGAGGCTTAGCAACACAAGACTCTTATAGAAACCAGTCACTGAAGAGGGACAAAGACCCCTGCCCCCAGTCTCCTATTGGGGACGACACATTATCCTGCTTTCTCTAAATAAAGGGAAAACACAGACCAGCTTGCACGGGGAGCCCAGCCAAGCAGAGGCTCGCCAAGGAATTATTCAAATACTTCTCTGAGCCCCTGGATAAGCAGGAGGGATGCAGCTGCTGTTCTGTTCCTGGAGGTGGCACTCCATATACCTACGTTCGGACCAACACAGGGCTTTAGGGGCTACAGCCCTGGGGCCCTTCCGGCGCTTATCAGGCCGGCACAGCACTAGCCAGGCCAGAGGAAGAACTGGGAGGGCTGTGGTCTGTGACACTCCCCCTGCACTTCTGATCTGGCTAGTCTGACCCAGGGAGTAATGTGGGTCGGTGTACTGCAGCTGTGCTCCACGGGTACGGCCAGCTGGCATGGGGTATGGCCTCCAGCGGCTACCACACCACAGCCCTTGTGCACACCAGGCGACTCCAGCACAGTGGCCAACAGCACTCCTGGCCCTGGAGAGCTGTTGCTGAAGGCGGCACCACGTGTAACCTTTGGGTGGGCTAGAATTCATTCACCAGCCCCTCTCCAGTGCCTAACAGAGGTTAAACCCCCGTAGAAAGCAGCTGGAGAGCCAGGATCCAGTCTGTAAAGGGACTCACAGCAAAGACTGCTCTAAGTTACCATGCTACAACAAAATACTACTTAGAATAAATGGAACAATGAACTTTATTCATTAACTTAACAAACCTTACCCTAAGAAACCAAAATGAATGTAAAGAAACCAGTAAGAAACTCAAGAGTCCCAAAGTTCATGTGAAGTCACCCTTATCCCAGTTGCAGTCTTTAAGTCCTTGAGGTTTGAATGTAAAACAGAAGCAAACCTCATCGTTTCTGCCTGCAGGAATCTTCAACTGGAATCCATGCAGTCCTTTCTTTCCTCTCATCATCCAGCACAATGCAACGAGGTTAATGGTCAACCAGCTCTCAGTCCCACAACAGAAAACTCCCCTGCAAAACAGTCCACAGCACGGAGAAAACATCCTGTGGTTCACTCCTGGCTCAGCTCCTCTCACTCAGTCACTGAGCACATGGAGTCGGCAGCTCTCTGTGGTTGCTCCTCTCCGTGCTGCTCTTCTCAGGTTTCTCCCAGGCTTCTGACCCAGCAACAATAGAAAAAAAAAAGCTTGTGGAGCATCCTCAATATCCTACCATACACTGTTACCGGGATGTTCTGGTTTCTGGGCAGCTAAATCTGCCCAGCAACCTAACCTAACCTCAAGAGATCCCTAAGAGAGAGTGCTCCCTTTTTAGGCATGTGGGTTACCCATGCACCAGCCAGCCCTGCCCCTGGAGCTCCCCAGACGATGCTGTGGGAGACCAGCCAGCCCCGGAGTGCGATGGGAACACCGCAGACTGTGGCCTCAGGCCTGAAGTACCTGCCCCACCCCACCACGGTCAGATCTCCCCACCCCCAGGATCGAGTGCTGGCCCCACAGCTGCAGGCCCTGCTACCGCCCCCCCCAGCACTGAACGCCACTTCACCCCCAAACACAGTGTCCCCACTGTGGGCAGCCCTCGGACCCCCAGGGACCTTAACTTCCCCCTGCATCTACCCTCCGATCCACAGCTGTCTAGCCTGAGTACTGGTACAAGGAGTTAAGATCATGGCTCAGAACCAATTTTGGAGTGGTTAACGGTGCCAACTCCAAACATCCTTTGAGTTTCTATGGGTGCAAGGATTCCTGCTCTGTCCAGCCCCTGCAGGGGAGATCTCATAGTACACACCCATCTTTCAACCCCCAAGGAGGTCCCAGCAATCTGTCCTAAAGGAGGGTCCCAGAGTCAGAAAGCATTTGGACAAGTCATCAGACCAACTCTGTCTTTGGACAAGGTCACTGGAGAGAATCCCTGAATATTTTCATGAACGGGAGGCATGGGATAACTGAAAATTGAGACAAATGCTCTGAAACCTGCTGTTAAAATAACTGGGAGATTTTAAGTGCTTAGATGCAAGGTCACATAAATATTTTTGGTTCCACTCACACAGCACCTTGTCATTCCATCCATAAAACCGTCATTGCAGCAACTTTCTCTCCATGTCACAGTCCCGGGGTTTGAGACCAACAGTGTACAAGAGGAACCAGAACAACGTATGTTTATATCAATGGCTATTTTGCATATTTACTCAGAAGGGACAGTCACTTGTCTGCATTGCTGAGGGTACATAAATGGTCCCGTTTGCACTGCATGGCGAGCTGTGTAGTACCCCACTGAGAACTACCAAGATGCTCTCACAGGCCCAGCTGCTCGGGATACTGGTGCTATGGATTCAGGGTGAGTGTTATATATCACATAGAACAGGCCTCATAGGCAGTAATATGCCAGCTGAGTTTAGAAATATGCTGCATTACTTCTCTTGCAAACTAGTGTTAAATAAATTCTGAAAGAAATAATGTATTTGAATATCCAGGTTTAATTACTTGTAATAATGAGACATGAGTGCACATATTCTCTTTCTATACCTAGACTCCTGGGGACAAATTGTTCTGACCCAGACGCCAGAATCCCTGACAGTGTTTCCTGGAGAAAGAGTCACCATCAACTGCAAAGCGAGTACCAGCATTAGCAACTACTTAGCCTGGCTCCAACAGAAACCAGGACAAGCTCCAAAGCTTCTTATCTATGATTCCACCAACCTTCAATCTGGAACCCCAGCCCGGTTCAGTGGCAGTGGGTCCGGGACTGATTTCACTCTCACAATCAGCAGTGTTCAAGCTGAAGATGCTGGAGATTATTACTGCCATCAGCGCCAAAGCTTCCCTACACAGTGGTGCAGGTTATTACAAAAACCTCCCTGTGACCAGAGAGAGCTCTGTGCTTCTTGTTTCTTACAGCTGCGACCAGCAGGGTGAATTTTATGAAATATTACAAATGAGAAACAGGAATTAACTCAAAATACTCCTGACATTTTATACATCTAAAATCCCAAAGCCATTAACACACAAACACAGGGATCTGTTCACCCTCTACTGAATCCTACTCCACCGGGGTGGAGGGAATAACACTCTACAATTCGGTCAGGATTGTAGCATTTTTAGGAGGCAGGATTTACACTCTGCACCAATTATGGTGCCAATATTCATTCGGGCTGTTGCAAAAGTTGATGTGTGTAGCTTGAATGACCTTGGCTTTAGTTTGGTTTATCATCCCAAAGCCTCACCACCACCACAAAACCAGGAGCTCATGAATTTTGTAGAGGCTCAGAGGGAAAAGCAGAGCCTAAAAACAAATGAACGGATGAAGACCCAGAGTCCATCTAACCCAGCATTCTCTCTTCCTGCAGTGGCCAGGGCCAGGTGCTTCAGCAAGAATGAACAGCCCCTGTTGTCCAGTCCTTGCTTCTGGCAATTGGAGGTTTAAAGTGACCTGGAATACGGGGCAGCATGATCCCCTAAACCATCATCACCAAGTCCCACAGCCCCTCCATTTTCCTTGACAGTCTCCCAGCCACACATTTACCAGACCCATCCATGCGTCATCTGTGACAGCATTTGAAATCAAAATCTCTCAATGGCTTCTGGCTGAAGTACATGTAAAAATTTTATCACCATTTATCACTGCACAAGAGCAGAAAAGGTTTGATATATGGTATGTTCTCAACCATTAATTTTTAGTCTTCTTTGTCCAGTGATCACTACAGGGGGAAAAGAAGCAAGGAGATCTGCAGCACTTAAAGATTAACAGATTTATTTATTTAGCGCTTGAGCTTTTGTGGGAGAAAATCCCACTTCACCAGGTGCTTTTCTGCCATGAAAGTTCATGTAATAAATAAATCTGTTAGCCTGAAGTGCCACAGGACTTCTTGCTTCTTTTGCTGAACTAGACTAACACAGCTGTCTCTCTGGAATGTGGTAGGGAGTAAAGAGTTTTCCCTTCTTAGTCCCCACCCCTGAGGCCTCAAGCATCAGAAACAAAGTTCACTAATATCACAATCCACACCAAGTAACTCTTCCCATTCTTTTTAAAAATACCTTGACTTTGCTCTTAGCAATAGAAGTAGTTGCTTTGACCCACCAGTGATTCCAGTCATTCCATTAAAGTCAATTGTTTAATGAAGGCATCTCAAAAACAGCTGGAACTACAATAAAACTATATTAGTTATCAGTCTACAAGGTGCTTTATAGTGACTATTAGACCATCAAAAAATTCTTCAGGAAGTTCCTTCTTGTCATATGGTTCAAGGAAAACGTACTAATCATCATAGCTAGCATAGTGCCCATACCATACCATGCATTTCAACAACACGCATCTAAAACATGTTTCCTTCCATGTTAGGCCATCATAACTGACCCCCCCCCCATGATATGAACACCAGAGGATTCAGTGTTTGTGTTTTTTATATATAAAGAAAAAACTTGGGAGGTGTTGTCAGGTCCTCGCCTCGTCAGGGCAAGGCAAACAAACAGTCAGTGAGTTCAGGCCTTCAACCCCGGCTGGGTAAGGCAAACAAAACCCTAGTCCAGCGGGTAGCAGGGAAGGGAAGGGGAACGCAGGCGCGCCCGCTCCACTGCGTTCCAGCCCAGGGCCCTAACGGTGGCCACGTGAAGGGCCACTGCGTCAGTGGGGCTCCCGCTGAAACGCACCGACTTACAATTGTCCCTGGGCTACTTCCTTCCCTTGCCCGGCGAGGCCTGGGGCACGCCGTCCTCGTGATCCTCTGGATAGGACCCCCAGGGCATCCCTGTCAGGCCCTCACTATCTTCAGGAGGCAAGGCTGGAAACTCGGCCCCCTCGACCAACGGCAACTCCCACAGGTCGCACGAGTCCGGAAGGGCGGGCTCGCTGTCCTCAGCAGAAGGGAGCTCCTCCAGGTCCTCCCCGGCGTCAGGCTGGTCCACAGGGCTCAGGCTCTCTGCAGAGGGGAGCTCGTCAAGGTCCTCCCCTGGAGGAGTCTTCTCCAGGGGTACAGTTGCCCAAGGTTCCTCGCTGTGACCCTTCGCGGGTGGGAAGTCTGGTCGCCTGTCAGTCTCCCCTCTTCCCGGTGGAGGGAGGTCTGCCAGGAGTCACAGCCGTCTCCCTCTGGGTTCCCCCCCATGGCTGCCTGGTCTGTTCCCTTTTATAGTCCTCCTGCTCCCGGCGCCATCCCCTTGGGTTCCGGCCCCGGCTGCTCTGCTGGGTCTCCTCTGGCCAGGGGGAGTGCGGGCGCCCAGCTGCCTCTTGGCGGCTGACTAACTGCTCCCCTCTGCTACAGGAGGCAAATGTTTGCAGGTTTGTCATGCCTGCAGGTGAAAATAAAATGACTGATTCTATTAACCATTATTCTGAAACCCCAGAGCAGTTCAAGAGCAGTGGATCTGGCACTGACTTCACTCTCACAATAAGCAGGGTTCAAGCTGAAGATGCTAGAAATTATTAGTCTCAGCAGTAGAGCATCTTCCCTCTCACAGGATTCCAGTTCTGTCCCAGTCCTAATATTCATCCTCTGCTGCTACCACACTTACCATTTGTTACTTATTTAGCTTACTCCCTAGGATGTAGTTTGCCACTGTCATCATTGTAAAACTCCACCTAGAACTAAAGCACATTAAACTCTAGAAACAAGGTGGGTGAGGCAGTGGCTTTTAGTAGATCAACTTCTGTTGGTGGGAGAGACAAGCTTTCATGCTTACACAGAGCTTTTCTTCACTCTCAGACCTGGTCTACACAAACAGGAAAAGTCAGTGGCTCTGAAGCCTGTGTTACATATTTTGACTTCCTAAATGCAATCCGTTGCACCATCTCCACAAGCAAGACCAGGAGAGACAGAGAAGAGACTGTTAATGGATTGTAATAGACCATAAATATGGTGTCGCTATTCAGTCAGCTGCCATAATTCTATTTTAAAAGTACGGTGCAGCTTTCTTTGAGAAGAAAGGCTAAGGGGTCAGATATCGAGTGATCACTTTTTGAAAAGTGTTCACCTGCAACTTTCAGAGTGTTTACACCCTTTATCATTTTGCTGTGTCAGTTCATTCAAAAGCATAGTTTTTCCTAGTTTCATCCAGATAGCTACTACAGGGTAGGGTCATCTACCACACTGGATGAGGTACATTGTGTTGCAATAGGGCAGATATCAGGGGTGCGGTTCAGGACAGTAAAACAAAGCTACCCAATCAAAATGAAAGTTTGAAAAACCCCAGATACAAATAAATTGACACACTGTAGCATGTTCACATACAAACAACTATGTTACTAAGCTACTTTATACATGAATCTGGTGGGACTACATGAGTATCACTTCAGAGTTGCTGAGATGATCTCAGACGCTTATTTTCTCTGGATGCTTTGTGTATACCAGATGAGAAATAAAGACAACGCAGGCTTTGAGGCAATAGAGCATCACGAAGAAAAATATCTAGAAAGCAAAATATAACATCACAGTACTTTATGAATTGCTCAAAAATACCGTCTTAATCTAGAAAGCTACGTCTACACTTATAACGTTACATCCAATTAACTTACTTTGAACTAAATAAATGGAACTAATAATGGTTAATTCAGATTAAGTTAATTCCAAGTAACATAGCCCCACTAGAAACCCAAATCGAATTAGGAAGCCCACTGACAGGACTGGCTAGTTCGATTTAGGAAGGGGGCACCATGGGAAGTATGGCAACATGGCACCCGAGAAGGGCCATGCCCCCACCCAATACACAGAAAGAGGAAGGCACTCTGGGATGGAGAAGGTCAAACTGTATTAATTCGAACTAATGGTTACGTCGAATTAACGGAGCTATATTGGGTTAATTCGAACTAATAAGTTCAAATTAAACATTAATTCAAAGTTAAGCAAGGTGTTATGATTTCAAAGTAAGCATTCAATACTTTGAAGTAGTTCAAAGTAATGAAAGCCAGTGTAGCCATAAAATTAATTTAGTTCAAATTAATCCTCGTTAATTCAAATTAAATTATAAGTGTAGACACAGCCAAAGTGACTGAAAACACAGTTCTAAACCTTAAAGATTTGTAATAACATGTCAGGTCTTCATGACATTTCCTTCTAAATCCAGAGTCCTGCGGAGAGACTGTGACAACTCAGATTCCAGAATCCTTGACAGTGTCTCTAGGAGGCAAAATCACCATCCACTGCAAAGCCAGATCTCCCACTGGTATTAACATGGCCTGATACCAACAGAAACAAAAGTGAACTCTACAGCTACTTAGCTATGGTGCTTCTGACCACATGGATCAGTGGCAGTGAGTGATGGACTAATTTCAGCCTCACGGTAAGTTCTTTTGAAGCAGATGATGATGGAAATTATTTGGCATAGAGCAGGGGTTTCAAACTCAAATCACCACGAGGGCCACATGAGGACTAGTAGAGGGCCACATGAGGCTTAGTACAGTAGCCCGAGGGCCACACCACTGAAACTTTTCCATACAATGATATTGAAAATATCAGTAATGGTCATGTCACTGCGAGCTGCAGGAAATAGCTTTAGGGGCCACGTGTGTTTGAGACCCCTGCCATACAGCACATGGGGCTTCTCAACACACGTGCCACAGCTAGGTCTCAAACTATTGTCTTATTCACTGACTTCATGGCAAATCAAAACAGGAAGGATCTTGGGTATTTACGGAATTTGGAACTGAAAACGATAATGCGAGTGTGAAATGTTCTTAGTGGCCTCACTCCTCAGCTGGAACAAGGGCAAAATCCTACAACACCCTGGCCTGCGTTGTGTCTAGATACAGCTGAGATGTCTGTCAGAAATTCTAATACTTGGACTACTTCTGGGCCAGATTCTCATCCCCTTTCTGACCCCACAGTTCTGTCTTTATACAGCTGTCATACTCACAGTCACAGAGTGTAAGAGCAAATCAACAGATCCGACCTCCTACATATTGCAGGCGACCAACCCAACCCAGCACTCACACAATAAAAACAACACTTGAAATTAGCCCCAAGTATTACAGTCCCCAGCTGAGTATTATAGCTGAGGAGTATGAAAGGCAATTTAATATACGTCTACTTCCATACCCTAAGGATCAATGCTCCATCTAATGCAGTATCCTGTCTTCTGACAATGACAGTCCTGTGGCACCTTGTGGACTAACAGATTTCTTTCAGCATCAGCTTTTGTGGGTTTCAACTCACTTCATCGTATGCATGTCTTCTGACAGTTGCCAATCCCGAGGGAATGAATAAAATGGGCAATCATTGAATGCTCTATTCTCTGTTGACCATTCCTAGCCTCTGGCAGTCAGAGGCTACAAACACTCAGAGCATGGGGTTGCATCTCTGACCATTTCGTACAATAGCCATTGATGGATCTGTCCTCCATGAACTTATTAATTCCTTTTTGAGCCTTACTATAGTTTTGGCCTTCACAATGTCCACTGTCAATGAATTCCACAGGTTGATTGTGTGTTGTGTGAAGAACTACGTCCTCTTCTTTCTTTTAAACTCATGGCCTATTAATTTCTTTGGGTGACTCCTGTTCATCTCTTTTATGAAGTTGTAAACCAGTGATTATCAACCTTGTGCGGGTCATGACACACTCGGGGGCATATAACGACTCTACAGGACACACCAGCCCACTGCACCCTGCCTCTTGCCCCCAGTCCAAATCCAGCCATCTCCCTGACTCTCCACAACACACTTACCATTGTATGGCAACACAGTAATCTTTACCGACACGGTGGTTGAGAACTGCTGGTGTAAACAACACTACTTAGGTCACTTTCTCCACACCATTCATGATTTTAGAAACTTCTGTCACATCCCCTCCTACTCAACTCTTTTCTAAATTGAGAAGTCCAAGTCTTTTTAATTTCTCCTCAGTGGAAGCTTTTCTACACCCTTAATCTTTCTCTTTGCACTTCTCTGTACCTCTTCCTACTGTAATATATCTTTTTGGAGATGGGGTGACCAAAACTTCACGCAGTATTTCAAGTGTAGACATAACATGGATTTATGTAGTAACATGATGATATTTTCTGTCTTCTTATCACAGCTGCACTATTTTCATTTGAGGGCCACAGAATCCAAAAATCTGCCCTAGAATTCAGGCTGAGCTTGCCAAAGAGTACACAGGGCTCCATTCAGATCAATGGCTCATGGAAGAAAAAATGAGACCAGCTTATTTAAATGGACTAAGTGTCAGTGTCACTTTCTTTGAAAAATCTTTTCAAATGTTCCATTTCCTTTTATTTCCAATGAGAAGTCTCTCCACAGTCCTACTAGTGAGCCTGAATACAGTCCTCAGTCAGGTCTAGATTCCGACAGCCTGATTCACGGGGAATAGTGCGCTGCTCTGTGAACTGTCCCAATGATTTCAGTTTTGCTATCTGAGGAATCAGACTTTGTGGTAAACATAATATCACAGACCTTAATGATTCCAGGCTCCCAAATCCAGCTACGCCTTCACACTTGGACGGGACTGTAAAGAGGTGTTTATAAAAGATTGTGATTTGGAGGTGCAGTTGTGAGTGTGGGAATATGAAGATGTGCCCTGGATGTGGGGGTTGGGAACACCTTCACTACAGAAGCCCTCCAGTTTGTTTTTATTAAAATTTTATATCTTTCTTATTCACTGGTTTGTTGTGTAACAAACCCCAAGATCATTACAGCGATATTTGCATAATTATGTTTATTTTGCATATGCTGGCATGAATGCCATTTCCCTGTCGCTCAGAGGAGATATAAAAGCTCCAGTCACAGGTCACAGTGCACTCAGCACCACCTGGCAGTCCACAGCTCTCAAGATGAGACCAAACACTCTGCTTATCTGGGTGCTGGTTTTCCTTATGGAGGGTAAGTGCCTGATAATGGATTTGAAATTAAAAAAAAAAAAATCTAGACTGATCAACAAGTTATGGAGTGTCACCAGAAGGAAAGTCAGGCATGACTGCTCAAAGAGCCATGTTTCCATATGATTTGTCTGTAGCAAAAGAACTGAAATAGTTTCATATTAAATAAAATCCCAGTTTATAGCAATGCCATGGCAATATAGACTATCAAGTACTATTACAGACATACATGGATTTATGCTCTGATTTCTCATCCAGAAGCCAGGGGGCAGATTGTGATGGTCCAGTCTCCAGCATCCCTGGCAGTGTCTCCTGGAGACAGAGTCACCATCAACTGCAAAGCCAGTAGAAGCATCAGGGAGATATCCTGGTACCAACAAAAATCAGGACAAGCGCCAAAGCTTCTTATTTATGATACATCCACCCGTCCCCCCGGGATCCCAGACCGGTTCAGCGGCAGTGGATCAGACACTGACTTCACTTTAACAATCACCACGTTCCAAGGTGACGATGCTGCCAGCTATTATTGTCTACAGGACTATTACAAGCCTCTCACAGAGTGATTCAGTCCAGTACAAAAACCTTCCTTGGTGTTCATTTATTACTTCTACTGCAGCTCTGTGCTTCAGTTACTTTGTCAGAATCTTTCTAGGTTTTGTAGCCCAGCAGTGCAGAACAAATTACATTCTGACCTAGATGTAAAATCATTACACAATAATGAGAAATTCGTCTATCTGTAAAGAGTTCAGATAGATCAGTTTAGAAGGAACCTCAGTAAATGAGGACCCTCCAAGTTGGAGGCTGTGGAAACATTCCACCTTCTACCTAGAATATAAGAAGTTGGCCTAATGGATGGAAAAACTTCTGCAGAAATGTGCAAACTATTAAGCACTGAGCTGACTTCCTTAACAGCTTGGAAATGTAATCTTGGTTCATCCAAAACTTACTGACAAAAATGAATAATACAGGTCCCCTTCTTTCTGCCTTATCTGTCTGTTTACCCCACCAGTCATCCATCCTTCAATGGCTTTCTGTAGCAACCCTTGTGGAAGTATTTTAGTGAGTACAGTCCTCCTGGTTGCCCGTTTAAAGTAATGAAAGGTGGACAGGGGTGCAGGGGAATCCAAAATACTTCATCATGTATAGATGACCTCTAATATGGGCTTCAAAAATCCTGCCATGTTTTAGCAGCACTTATATGGGATCTAGTCTTCCAGTTTACCATGGGATTTTCTGTGACTCCTAGGGTCCCAGCAAGCTGGGAGGTATTCCTTGAGAGTTAGGAAGTGGGGAATGGAGTCTTCAGCTGTGTGTTGTGTTTGTAAAATCTGTGGGCATCTATTTAAAGAGATATTTAATAAACAAAATACTGGCCCTCCATACTCCCCAATCCCAGCAGTGCTGGAACTAGGTATTTTGGCACCTGGGGCGCAACCAGAGCAAACAGCATTAAATGCACCCTCAGATAGAGTGCTGAAATGGAGCCGCTCGATAAGGCAGCCAGCACAAAACCCTGGTTTCTCCACCCTCATTATGGCCCTGCCTAGCACTGAAGGACTCCTCCCCATTCTTCTCAGGCACACATCATGAGAGAAAAGTACCCTTCCCTTCTTCTGTCCTGTGCAAGGAGGGAACGGTGGTCCAGTACCAGGCTCTAGTCTCAGCTTTAGGAGACCAGACTTCATAGCCCTCCATGGACTGCTTACATGACCCTGGACAAGTCTCTGGGCCTGACTCCCCCATCTGTAAAATGGGAATGTCAACATAGCCTTCCTATCGCACAGGGTGTTGTGAGGATAAGCACCTTAGAGATTGTGAAGATCCTTGAAATCTAGTGATATAAGGCAGTAGGAGAAACAGGCATCATTATTCTAGTACATCCACAGGAAAAAGAGCAGCTTTTGGCCCATGGCTTAATCACTCCAGCCTTGAACTGCACCAGAAGGCAATTGATTACCAAAAACAACTAATATACAAGCCTTCCACAGCTTTAATGTCTTGTTGCTACACCTACAAATTCAACTGAATGGGAATTCACATTCACAGAAAACCTAATCTGAGAGTTACTATGTCTTTGTCAATTAGTGGTCTGGCCCAAGTGCAGTGAAGGCAGTGGAAGGCTCCCATAGACGTCTGGGGGCTTTGGATGAGGCCACCGAGTCTTTAGCTCCAGCTATCTTTACAGTTTCTTTGTATGGAGGGGAATCATTTGAAGTCATTTGAGGCAGGAGGAATGAGAACAATGTGGCCCACAGGCAGGGGCTGCAGGAAATTTGGCTGTACACAGAGATCTGGAATTTTAAAGGACATGGTTTTGTTCCATTAAGCTACATTAGATGTCTTCATCCGCCAGAGGGGCGGACTGCACAAAGCCCACTCGCACGAGCAGGGAGTGCTTGCCCCATCCATCCTCCAGTGACCAGTCACCTGGAAGCAGTGTGGAGGGGATGACAAATGAGGGGAAGCAATCTGCTCCATTATAGAGGATGAAATTAAGGACCCTAACATAGATGCGGTCTCATATCTCCTGTGGATGGGGCAGAGGGGAAAATGCAGCTGCACAGCACCCCGTATAGGTGACACACCACCCAGTCCTGGCTGTAAAAGGGGTGTCTATATTTAATGCAACATATTCATAAACCTTTGTATACTTGTGCATTACATTCATTAATCTGCATCATCAAACTAAAGCAGCTGAAAATCCCCCAGTGAGAGTAGGGAAGCACAGACACACATCATATTTCCGCTGAACTTGGTGGCACTCTGAGTACAGGCAGAAGTTTATTATAAAAGACTCCATTGAGTGACTCTGTTCATGTGTTATATGAAGGTGTAATCCGGTGGTTCTCAACCTTTTGTGGGTTGCGACACGCTCGGTGGCATATCATGACCCTGCAGGACATACCAGTCCTGCTGCCAGGGCTCTCCACTCCAGTCCAAATCCAGCCACCCACCTGATTCTCCACAACACACTTAACATTGTGTGGCAACACAGTGGCTGCAAACTGCTGATGTAAACAACACTTTCTTATTCACTTTCTCCATGCTGCTGATGATTTAAGGGGCTTCTATCATATCCCTTCCTACTTGTTTCTTTTCTAAATTGAAAAGTCCAAGTCTTTTTAATTTCTCTTCAACAGAAGCTTTTCTATACTCTTAATCATTCTCATTGCTCTCCTCTGTACATCTTCCAATTGTGATATATCTTTTCAGAGATGGGGTGACCAGAACTGCACACAGTATTTAAAGAGCAGTTTATGTTGTGGATTTATATAGCAATGTGATAATATTTGTTATCTTATTATCTACCTACTACCTAGCGGTTGTTAAAAATTTGGTTACTGTTGCTTTTTAGACTACTGCTGTCACTGAGTGGAAGGTTTCAGACAATGATCCTCAGTTGATTCCAGATCTGTCTCTTAAGAGGCAACAGTTCATTTAGAGCCCATTATTTTGTATGGAGAGCTGGGACGATGTGTCCCAATGTGCACTGTAGGAAGGAGGAATGTTGTGTTTGCCGTTACAATGCAATTCAGGCTGGGATAGCTGCTCAGTGCTTTTGTTCCTGGATCTCCAGTGGTACCAACACCGGCAGAGAGAGTGACCTGCTAATTCAGCAGACATCAAAAAGAAAGGTCACAGGCACATTTTGGTGACAAAGGAAGAGATATTTGCATAACTACCTTTATTTTGAATATCCCTGCATGAGTGTTATTTCCCTGTAGCTCAGAGGAGTTATAACAGCTCCGGGTCACAGCTCACGGCGCAGTGAGCAGCACCTGTCAGTCCACAGCTCTCAAGATGAGCCCACACACGCTGCTCATATGGGTGCTGGCTTTCTTTCTGGAGGGTAAGTGCCTGATAACAGAATTGTAAAAGCCCTAGAAAGTGATGGAAAACAAGCTATGGAGTGTCACCGGAAGAAAAGTCAGGAATGACTTCTCAAATAGACATTAATTTTCATTTACTTGTTTCCATATGGTCTGTCTATAGCAAAAGAATTGAAATAGTTTCATATTAAATAAAATCCTAGCTTATAACAATGCTATGGCAATATGGACTACCAAGTACTACTACATACATACATGAATTTATGCTTTGATTTCTCATCCAGGGGCCAGTGGGCAGACTGTGCTGACCCAGACACCAGAATCCCTGGCAGTGTTGTCAGGAGACAGAGTCACAATCAACTGTAAAGCCAGTTCCAGTGCTGGAAGATGGTTGGCCTGGTACCAACAGAAATCAGGACAAGCTCCTAAGCTCCTTATCTATGATTCTTCCACCCGCCCCACTGGGATCTCAGACCGGTTCAGCGGCGGTGGGTCGGGCACCGACTACACTTTAACAATCACCAGTTTTCAAGCTGACGATGCTGCAAGTTATTATTGTCTACATGACCACAACTGGATGCTCACACAGTGATTTGGGCCCATACCAAAACCTTCCGCGATATCAGTTTATTACTTCTACTGCAGCCCTTGGTTTCAGTTACTCTGTCAAAATCTTTGTAGGTTTTGTAGCCCAGCAGTGCAGAACAACTTCCACCCTCTGATCTAGACATAACAACATTATACAGTCAGGGAGAAATTCTTCTATTTATACAAAGTTCAGAGATACCAGGTGAGACGACACCTAGGTAAACCAGGAGACTCCAGCTTGGAAGCTCTGGAAACATTTCACGTTTCATCCAAAACATCAAAAGTTGGCCAAATATATACCTTACAAAATCCTTCAAAAATGTACTATTAACCACTGAGCTGACTTCCTTAAGAGCTTGGAAATATAGTCTTGGTTCATCCAAAACTTACTGACAAAAATTAAGACCACAGGTCCCATTTTTTAACTGAACTGTCTGCTCACCCTACCAGTCATCCATCCTTCTAATGGCTTTCTGTACCACCCCTTGTGGAAGTGTCTTGTTCCATACAGTCACACCTGTCTCTTTAAAGTTATGAAAGCTATGGAGAGGAGAAGCCAAAAGACTTCATTATTTATAGGTGCCATCTAACATGGGCTTCAGAAATCCTGCGGGGGGGGGGGGGG
>VOCP01043865.1:0-12439 GCA_007922195.1 Podocnemis expansa
GGGGGGCAATCAGTTGCAGCTACCATGCCTGGCCCTGAACCTCGTGGGCATGCAGCTATAGCCAAAATGCCCATCCCCAACTCAAGTGAGCCTGGCAGATGCAGTGACCACTCCCAGCCCTGAGTCAAAGGGGCCAAGGCAGCCATGGTCAGAATACTCAGCCCCGAGCAAGGGCAGCCAGGAAACTGTGGCGAAAATGCCTGGTCACAAGCCAGGGGCAGCCACATCCAAAATTCCCAGCTTTGAGTCAATGTTCCCTCTAGGCTGTGTGTGTGCACATGCACTTAGGAACCCTGACTCCCCGGCGCACTCCTCACCACAGCTGCGGCTCCTTGCCGGCCCCAAACACACATTCTTTCGGCATGCAGGGAGCTGTTCCAGGGAGTTTAAAATTTCCCCTGAACATGCTCAGGGCGGGAGATTTTAAACTTCCCAGTGCAGCTTCCTGCCACCCAGAAAAATGACGGCAGTGAGAGGCACATTCTTCATGGGACCAGTCCTGGCAGAGAGCCGGGGGAAGGGGTGCCAAGGTGTCTCCAGAAAGCTGGCTGGAGGGTGCGTGGAGAAAGCGCCCCAGCTCTGTAACTCAGAGAAGCTGCCCCAGCCACCCGCCCACCCACCAGGAAAGTGTTCAGGGGGAGCAAGCAGGTTCCCCAGGACTAGGGTTGCCACACGTCTGGCTAAAGGGGGACATGTTCTCCTTTCTACCTTCACATCCTTCATCCAGGAGGCATTCTAAACATAGGTGATTCTTCCTACTTCTTACTTTATGAGTAGAAGGCTTTAAAAAAACCACACCCAACACAGGGTTCCAACCCTTGAACCTTAGAGTCTGTTGTACACATGGGGAACAAAACAACCTGCAGCAAAATCAAGGGGGAGCAGAATATACCATTTCCTTTATTCTTAGAGCCTACTACAGCAATAGTTTCCGTGGCTCAGTTTGATCCCCATGCTAGGCAGTTTATTTATTTTTTTTCCAGACTCTTGCTCCCTACAAAAGGGCTAAGTTGGGGGGAAAATATAGCAAACCTTAATAAAATGAAGGAAAATAATGTACCTTGTGAATAAAATTACTAACAGTGACAAGTTAAGTAAAACAAATAAATGGGCACATTTGAATTGGTTAGAAAGAAAATTGGACAATTTTTTTTAAATTATAAAACGGGCTGCTGTTGAAAATGAAAAAGCAGCAAGTCAATTTTTTTTTTTAACTTTTTAGGTGCTTTTCAAGTTTATATTTGCAAATTTAGTTTAACTTATTTTTAGTTTGATGAATATTAATAAAAGGGTCATGAAAAATTTCATTTACTGAAAAAATGAGTTTTCAGTAAAAGAAAACATTCTGGTATTTTTTTAATTTTAAAATAATTTTAAAAACACCAGATTTTGTGTTGTTTTAATGTTGCATTCATTATCATTACCATTTTCCATGACACAATATGGTAATAATAGCAATGTTGCCTCTAAGGTGATGATGCACCTGAGCAAGTTATGGATATGCTTGAGGGGGCCAGTGGGCAGCAGGGAAGGGGCCTGATATAGGTTGAGGAATTTGCTTAGCTGCATCCATAACTTGCTCAACTGCATCCATATCTTGCTCAGATGTATCATCATCTTAGAGGGACCATTTGCCTTGAGCCAAGAGACCTGGGCAGCCACAGCCAGAATGTCTGGCTCTGAGCCAGGGTTGGCCAGCCATGTAGCCATCACTGCCAGCCCTGAGCTGGGTGCCAGGGTCAGCTGCCACCATGCCACTGGTCCCAGGTTTTCAGCCCCTCTCCCAATTCCAGTTTCCCTCCCTTTTCACCCTCCTTCTCTTTTACCCTCACTCATCTGCATTTTGCCTCCTCAGTACTTACCTGTGCCAGTCTAGTTCTCGGTCGAGCTACAACACAGCTGCCTGCCTGGAAGGGATTGTCAGGGGAACTGAAAGAGGCAGTCAGTGAGCCATAAATAGCCCCGGAACCAGGGGTTGCTGACTCCCATTCTAAGACAACAAGAAAATAGGAACTAGACAGAACATTTCTCCTCACTTACTGGCTTTTTCAGCTTGCCAGTCTTCAAAAACAGCAGGACCCAGGACCAACAAGTTTATATTTCTTGTGTGTAACTAAATATTGAAGAAAAAAGTTACTTCCACCAGCATGAAATCTCCTAAAACAAAACAGCTGATTATATAAATAAAACAAAAATACTAAATAGATGTCCTTATTTTCCGAGGACATAATTCCCCCCTTTCCAAAAGAGTGCCAACAGAAGATTTATGTATCGCTTAATCCCATTTAAACACTGTGTTAAAAATCCAAGTGGAATTTAAATGATGTATCATTTTTGTTCTGGCCATCTGACTGTAGTGATCTTCACTCAGAGACAGTCTCTGAAAAGAAAAGAAAAGAAAACTACAATGTAATAGTATAATGCTAAAGGCTGGAAAAGTAAGATATGAATTTATAATTCCCTTTGGATATAATGTATAGCAATCAATTAAAGGCAGTTATATAATAATTCAGAATTTTCCTATGTGGATAGCCAAAGAGCAATATAAGAAAGGGACCTAAATTTCCACTTGAACAATGCACACTTAAACTTGACACTGTCTGGCCTTGATGTGACTCAGTCCTTTCTTTTAGGAAATCTCATGGCTGAACACAAGTGGTAGTTAAGAACACTCAAAAAACAGCTCTTCCTTGTTCAAGTAATATTTTTATTGTGGCTTCACTGATACTTTTTTTTAAATTGACAATGCATGCAGACATGAAACTAGGAGAACCTGAGAAAAACACAAAATTGTCTTTTTTATTATTTTTTTAATTTTAATATAAACCTAAAAGGAGGGATGGAAAATGGAGGGAGTAGGGGGCTAAATTTACAAGGCTGAAAACTTAAGGTAAACTCAGTTAATCCCTGGGCTACTATAGGACTATGCTAGTATCTTGGCAATAGTCTGTTCTAATGTTTATTAACTCCTTAGAGGTTGCTGTACCTGAGTCATATTCCCACACAGCGCACAATATATCATCTGTCTCTCTCTCTGTCCAAATAGTAAAATGTCCTATTTAAGGCTTCCATAAATGAGAATTCAGTTCAGACTACATTTTGAGCTAGCAATGTTTCTCCTTCTCTTCCATCTCTTTCTTTCCTTGACTGTGCTAGGGACATTGGCAAAGTAATCTGTGTGTGATTACTAAAATTGTCTCAGAAAATTAAGGTAAGTGTTTTTCTTTGGTGATCATAGCTATATCTAACTGCGTGAGACACCTTTGCCTCACCGAATGCAGAAAGGCCATAACCGAATAATCACTATAGATTTGCATATAGCCTGTAAGTAACTTTCTGCTAATTAATAAAACTCCTAACTCTCCTCAAAACAGAAATCAGTGCTAAATAAGGAGCTGTGTGACATTTTAAACAAAATATTGTCAAATAAATAAGCAACAGGGCATGACAGACAGTGAGGGTGGCACTGACTGATGCAGACCTTGGATGTGTGACCGAATGCCTCCAGCACACCCAAGGCATGCATTAATCAGAACCACTACACAATCTGAGTTGGTGGATTATGATTTTAAAATAAGCCTGAGAAAAGTAAAATTGTTAAAGGTTAAAGTTCTTTTTAATACAGTACTGTGACAATTGAGGTATCATTGTTCCTACAGCAAATTTATTATGGAAAACCGACATTAAAACAGTAATAATAAATGATTATTAATAATTTTTCTCCTTTTCAGTTCTGCTTACAAGCAGACCCTGATTTCTGTGAATGTTTTCCACCAGGGAGGAGATTTAGTGGGAATGGCGGGTGGAGGTTCAATTCCAGGAGGAGGCAGTCGAGTGCACCTCCACCCTTGCATCTCGAACCATACAAGAGTTTGCCAGGGGGAATGGGTGGGATTCCTGATTGTTGGACATCTTTGCCTGTCAAGAAATGGGGAGACCTTAAGCCTTTGCAGACTGAGCGAGCTCTTGTTACCTTCCTTCTCAAGTATGGGAAGGAGGACAAAAAGATTCAGAGGTGGGCTGAATTGTAGAGGTTAGGATGGAGATACTAAACCCAGAATTGTTGGTTACATGGTGTGAGTCTATTTATTCCCACATTAGATTCCATTCAATGCCTGGTATGTGAAAGGGACTGCATGGATACTGTCGGTTTCCCATTTTATTAAATGGCAGACTGCCAGTTAAAATCTGTCTTTTTGTTCTCATTTCATTTTACCTGCATACCCTGAACAATGTATCTGATATACTTTCATAAGTCATCAATGAATAGCTTATGTAAACACTTTTCAGCTATGGGTTGTTCACAAACTCTTAGCTTTAACTATTCACTCTGTATAACTGGCCACTTAGACTGCATGATATTGTTTCCTTCTGACTAACTGGATGACTGATTTTTAAAAATAAGAGAAGAACAAAAAATAATGGCAAAGAATAATGAATAGTAAACAGTCTTTTTCACACTCAGATGCCCTTGCTTACCTGAGAATATTGTGGATGATCTCACATCTCCTATTGGTTTCAATGGATGTTTGATGAGCAATACGTAGAACAATAGTTCCTGAAACATACGTGAACAAAACTCATTTAGGAATAGCAGATACCAAGAGCAACCAACCAGTTTGCTAGAATTCAAACAAATTTCTGTGGACATTATTTCTGAAATATCTCATCAGTTCTTTAGGCCAAATTGTAAAGTGCTATGGTTTTATTGTTGTATTAAGTGAATAGGGGTCACAAAGAAGAGGACTAATTCAAAGTGAATGTCAGAGAAAATTCATCAAACTCCTGTCTACAGCATGATATATTTAATTGTGAAGTGATCAGGTATGACAATGCCACACTGCACAGTGTGTGTGTGCACGTGCGTGCATGTGAATTTTCAAATTCAATTTGGTTCAAACCTCCACCACAACTTTTTGGAAATTCCAATGAACTGAAAAAAATCAGTCATTCACCCAGATCTTCATGCTAGGCACAGTACAACCCCATATAGAAGGGGAAAGTAATGGCTTCAGAGAGTTTATGATCACACTGACAAAACTGACAAAAAGTGAGAGAGAAAACAGAGAGGATGTACCTTCTGGTACCTAGTATATCTCCTGAATCCTATGTTATTAATCCTATGTTCACTGGGATGTGGTGCCTTTCAAATTCCTACTCTAATGTGAGCTAGTTTTATTTTGAATAAATAGTTTTCAAACAAATACTTATGAAGTCAGAACTGAAAAAAAAATAGATTCTGAAGAGTAAAACAAAATGTTTATTCTCCATTTAATACTATTTGTTTCTATTCGTTAAAATGAAAGTTAATGGGACCTATGTGGACTCATCAGGGAATCTGCTTGCAGGATCAGATGTGAAAGCAGAAGAGATATGTTACAGCAGAACAGGGATTTAATAGCAAATCAAGTTAAATGAGATAATAAGCTCCATGCTGTGCTCTGTGCATTTACAGATTCATACAAGTAATCACAGGAGAATTAAAACAATGACATGAGATAATAGTTTATGCATCTGAACTTTCAAAATTACAGAGGTGGTAATGTTTAGATTTTTTGTTTCACAGCAAAAACTTAAGTAAAGGAAGAAGGAGTACTTCTGTAAAAATTTTAAAAAATATATAATTTATTTTACACAACTGATTAAGTGACAAAGAATATATACAAGGATTTTTTATATTGCTTTACTAATAATGCTTCAGTAACAACTGCAAGATAACTTTATAAAAAAAGGCCCTAGAGTCCGATAGCATATTCTACAATGCCTTAATATCGTCTGATAAAATAAATATACTTAAGGCAAAATACTCTTCTCTCGCTTAAGAGCTAAATTAAATACTGTAGCCATTTGTAACAGTGCATGAAATAGATCTTTTGATTTTATGACTTTAAACATGTCCAGAATCTCTTTTCTTTTATTTCACCATACATGGTGTGTAGCCAGGAATCAGTGGTCAGTTTCAAGAGATAAAATAATTTAAAAATATATATAGAGAGAGAAATTGACATTGGTTTCCAAAACAACACTGAACTGTTCAGGTTTGAAGCATTAATGGCAGTCACTCAAGTCATCTCACAGCTGGAATCCAAACCAAAAGTTCAGATATCTTTGATCTGAAAAGAGAAAATAATCTTCTGGATATTAAAGTTACTCAAGTTAAGTACTCAGATGGTAACCTACCAGAAGAGAAGATTTTACAGCCTTTCTGCTTCATATTCAGACATAAATCACTGGCTATACCCAGCTAAAACAGTGCTCATAAAATGCTGGTTGTCACATTTGGCATTTATATCATATTACAAGACTTTCTTTACCCAACCAGTATAACTTCTGAAGTTTCTCCTCAAATCTGCCACAGATCTATATTCCAGGATTGTTTTTTTCTCCCTCTCCCCATCCATGAAGTTCATAAACTGACTGGTAAAAACACAACAAAACACTTTCCTCCTATGTCTTAAAAGATTGAGACACAGCATCGTTGTAACCAGCTGATACTATAAGATTGTGTTTTAAAGGGTAGTACTAGAAAAAGAGCAAGGTGATAAAGAAGTAACTTAGGAAATAAGATTAGCTCTTGTACTGTTTTACTAGTATAAAATGACTATGACAGAGTACATAATAGTTTGAGTTCATCTCTGTACAGAAGCTGAGTTTGGTACAAAGGGAGGCAAGCGTGGCTGGGGTCATAAAATTCTGATTCAACCACAGTGCAGTTAGAGTAGCATCAGGCGTACCCAAGTTTACACCTGGCATTGTGTCATTCAAACATCTTAGACTAGCTGGAATGTGTGAACTTGCTTAGCCGGGATTCTTGTCCTTTAATAGTGCACTTACCATGGTCCTCAAGATCCTAAGCATCACAAAGATGATATAGAGCCAGTTACACCGACCAAGGCTGGGCAAATAGCCTTGTCAGTTTGCTGGCAATTGCAGGAAAACCTTTGAAGTTGTTTTGAGTATTTAGCATTATTTAACATTTTCAAAATTTTAAGTAGAATTGAAATGAAAACTGTAAATATTTATTTTAAAATGTTAGTGAAACTTTTAATTTCTGATTTTTTTTAAATCTGTTTTCCTAGTTCATGAAACTGACACATATTCATGAAATGTTTTAGAGTTGCCAAATAAGCAATTTTCACTAGAGAATGTTTCAGCTGAAACATTTTGCTCAGCTCTACTGATGACTTAGCACATATCAAGAACTTCATCTAATACTTAATGGGTCTGTTTTGCCACAGCATTAAATTAGTTATACAATGTTGAATAAAATTCAGTTATACCCTGTTATAATATGCTTGCAACAAAATATTACTATCATAGCTTGGACTGATTGTCCTCAGCATTGTTTAGTTCAGTTAATAGGCTTTCTTATTCTTTTATTGTCTATAGTTATGAAGAAAGTCTTGTATGGCAATCTTTAGCTAAATTCTCCTGTCTTTATGCACTGCCACAGCTTGATTGGGCAGGCAGACAGGCTCCACATCAGTTCCTGGCAGCCCACCTTTGCAGGTGGCAGATAAGTTCAGTGGCAGGAGACAAAGCAAAGAATAAGGAGAGGAGAGCAATCAATATGGGTTGTTATGTCTGATTCTGAAAATCTGGGAAGTTTACAACCTCACTTTGTCTCTTAATCTTTGCATATCTGTTTACTTTAGTAATCTAGTGTATATAGTGGTGAGAGTATTTGAGTCTACACACTTTGTTTGTATGGCATAAGAAAAACTCTTGTCATCTGATTCAGATGCTTGGGCTATAAAACAGGAGTGTAGAGTCTAAGGTTTTGGAACCTAGGCTCTGGTATCCTACAAGGGAAGAGAATCTCAGAGCCAAGGCTCCAGCTTGAGTCTGAATGTCTACACTGCAAATTTACAGCCCCACACTCATAAAGTCATGGACTAGATGACCTCATAAGGTCCTTTCCAACCACCTGCTAAAAGCAGGACCAATCACACTAAATCATCCCAGCCACAGTTTTGTCTAATTGGGCCTTAAATGTTTCCAAAGATGCAGATTCCACCAGGTCCCTATGTTACCCATTCCAATTCTTCACCATCTCCTAGTGAGAAAGTTTTTCCTAATATGCAACATCAACCACCCCAGCTGCAACTTGAAAGCATTGTTCCTTGTTTTGTCCTGTTACTACTGAGAACAGCCTAGCTCCCTCCTCTTTGTTCCTTCAGTCTCTCCTCATAAGTCATGTGCTCCAACCCCCTAATCATTTTTGTTTGTCTCCACTGGACTCTTTCTAATTTGTTAACATCCTTTCTGTAGTATGGACCCCAAAACTGGAAACACTATACCAAAAGTGGCATTACCAGTGATGAATAGAAGGGCATAATCACATCCCTCAATAGTGCTGAGAACACTCTTAGGGTATGTACACACATCTCTTTTATTTAGAAATAACACTGGTTATTTCAAAATAAAAAAGATTATGTCCACATGACGTTTTCTTATTTCCAAATGACGGGCTCTGTCATTTCAAAATAAGAACCGTCATTTCAAAACAGCTTAAACCCCATTCATTTTGAAACAGATATTATTTTGAAATGGTTATTTCAAAATAAGGCCATTTGGACATGCTGTTTCGAAACAACACCGTTGTTTCGAAACAACTATTTTGAAACAACATGTCCAAACAACCTTATTTCGAAATAACCATTTCAAAATAACAGCTGTTTCGAAAGCAGGCTTTCCCTTAATTGGAATTTACATTTTCTTAATTCGGATTAACTTATTTCAAAATAAGGACTTTATTTTAAAATAACTCATTTTGAAATAAGTTATTTCGAAATAATGATTTATGTGTGGACATAGCCTTACCGATGCAGCCCAATATTCCATTGGCCTTTTTGGCAGCAAGAGCACAGTGTTGACTCATATCCAGCTTCCCATCCACCATAACCCCAAGGTCCTTTTCTACAGAGCTGCTACTTAGCTGATCACTCTTCAGCTTGTAGCAGTACATGGAATTTTTCTATCCTAAGTGCAGGACTTTGTACTTATCCTTGCTCAGCCTCATGAGATTTTGCATGACCCAGTGCTTCAATTTGTCTAGGTCTCCCTGAATCCATTCCCTGCACTCCAATGAGTCTACCATTCCCCTCAGCTAGGTATCATCCACAAATTCACTGAGCATGCAACCTATCCCATCATCCAGATCATTAATGAAGACATTTAACAGACCAACTCCTGGGGCACTCTACTGGTTACAGGTTGCCAGCTAGATATTGAGCCATTGATTCCTACTCACTGAGCCCAGTGATCTAGCCAGCTTTCTCTCCAGCTTCCAGTCCATTCATCCAAACCATACTTCCATAACTTGCTGACAAGAATCCCATGGGAAACCATATCAAAAGCTTTGCTAAAGTTGAGGTATATCACATCCATGGCTATTCCCACCTCCACATATCCAGTCATTTCATCATAGAAAGCAATCAGTTGGTCTAACACTATGTGCTCTTTGTGAAGCCATGCTGGCTGTTCCTGATCACTCTATTTTTCTCCAAGTGTTTCAGAGTGGATTCCTTGAGGGCCTGTTCCATGATTTTTCCAGGGACTGACGTGAGCTTGATTGGTCTTTGGTTCTCTTGGTCTTCCTTTTTCCTTTTCTTGAAGATAGGCACTATATTTGCCTTTTTCCAATCATACAGGTCCTCCCCCATTTTCCATGAGTTTTCAAAGATAATGGCTAGTGGCTCTGAAATCATATCAGACAATTCCCTCAGCATCCTTGGCTGCAGTTCATCTAGCCTTGTGTACATCCAACTTCTCTAAGTAGTCCCTAACCTGACCTACCATCACCGATGGCTGCTCTACTTCTCTCCATTCTGTGTTACCCTGTGTAATAGCCTGGGAGCTGACCTTGCCTGTGAAGACTGAGGTAAAAAAAGCATTGTGTACCTCAGCTTTTTCTACATCATCCACCAGGAAGATATCTGCTTCATTCAGTAGCAGTGCAAGGGGTTTTTCCGTCTTAAGTGCAGGACTTTGCACTTGTGCTTGTTGAACTGCATGAGATTTCTTTTGGCCTACTGCTCCAATTTGTCTAAGTCTTCCTGAATCCTGTCCCTGCCCTCCACCATGCCCATAATTACCCCCTGCTTGGTGTCATCTGCAAACTTACTGACTGTGCAATATATCTCTTCATCAAGATTGTTAATGAAGATGTTGAACAGAACGGGCCCAGGACCAACCCCTGGGGCAGTTCACTCATTAAAGCCCTGCTCTCTAGGTTAGCCAATCTGCATCCAAATATGCCCTCCTTATTGTGTGGAGTCTGTCTCTGCCTAGTAGTCCTTCTTCCTGAAACAGCACTTCCCATAGTTGAGGAAGCCAAAGCTCTCCTGGTAACACCATCTTCACAATCAAGTATTCATCTCCAGGATGCATCTAGTCTCTGCTCAGGCCCCTACCCTTAACCAGAAGTGTTGAAGAGAACACTACCTGCTCACCAAACTTCTTCACCCATGCTTCCAGAGCCCTGTAGTCACTTTTGATCTGCTGAGTGTGGCATCTCACAGTATCATTAGTGGTCACATGGATGAGTAGCATGGAGTAGTAGTCAGAGGGCCAGATGATTTTGACAATTGCTCCATAACATCTTGGATAAAAAATGACAGGGGGTGAGGGGCAGAGGGGATTACTCTCATTTCTTTGAAAAAATATCCCTACATTATTTTTCGCTACTTTCGTGTGAACACAATTTTGTGTCATATTTACAATTCAGGATTTATAGACTATAAGGAAGAGTAATATGATAATGGAAGAAAAGTTTATGTTATGTTTCATGTGAAAGTCTATTTTAGGGATCTATTTGTCTTTCAAATATTTCCCTGTCAATTATTGGGCAAAAGCTCATTTACTTCAAAAGTATATATTTGTAATGAAGGAAATCCAGGTTTATATTATAGAAACATGCATTTCTGGACATTAGAAATATAAAATGTTTTTTTTGTTTTCACTAACCTTAATGCAAATGTGGAATTTATTTTCTTATTAGTATCCCCAATTGATAACAAGTGTTTGAGATACCTAGGTCTTTTTTTTTTTTCATTATAGCCATTTGGTATTTCTATTACTAAGGGGTGTAATGATGAAGTATTACCAATGTCTGGCTTGGTAAATATCCACTACCACTGTAAATTGCTAACAAATGTAATTTTGTGCACAATCTTGACAGGGGTTTCCATCCCCCTTCAAATAATGTTTTCCTAAAAAATAAAAATTCCAATATATTAAAGTACAGCAGATTTATGAGCTCTTATTATTGTTCATTATTTAACATTTTATGTGACACCAGAGGTGCAGATTGCACTGTTTAGGGTAGCAAAACTATATGGTCTATGCCTTAAGGAGCTTGCAATTCACAATGAAAAAGAAAGAAATCATGCACATTGTTAAGGTTAGAATTAAAATACTTACATTAATTTCCTGTACAATCTGTGATTCTCTGGAAAAAAAACAAGTGAGATGAAAGGCAGTAATTAAAATACAGTTTGAATCTGAATTAGGCAAACTTTAGAGTTATGGTCAAAAGTGATTTTTTGGATTGGCTATGGTGAAACATGTCTCATGAATGGTTATTAGTAATAGAACTTGCAGCAAAACACATGAGATTCTACTTAAGCTAACAGACTAACTCTTGTAATTCTTAACTTGTATCTTATGTGTACAAGCCAAGAAGAGAGATGCTGAGTAGTGTTTTGCAAATGACACCTGGTTGGTGTTAGTGTCAGTCATGAAATATTAATCCTTTTAGCTCTTTTATTTTCTGCATATTTGATTCATTTATTTATTAACTATTCCTTAGAACTTTATCTTCAATAAAGTTTATATATGAATTCTAAGGTCCAGAACATTGGTAGACAATCCCTAGGACTTTATTTTGTCTGAAACACTAGATAATGGTAAACAAGGAGTCCTGTGGCACTTAAAGACTAACAACTTTTATTTATTGCATGAGCTTTCCTGGAAGAAAATCCCATTTTTTCCTCCAGGAAAGCTCATGCAATAAATTAATTTGTTAGTCTTTAAATGCCACAAGACACCTTGTTTGTTTTACTGAACTAAAATAACACCACTGCCCTTTTGAAACTATATAATGATACTGATATGAGAGAATTAAGAGGGGTGGGTGGGGTGAATGAAATTTGTATGTCCTTTCCAGATTAAGGAGAGACCTATCTAACCCTCCATCTGACAACAATTCTCTTATTTTCTGCATTTTATCTAGTGTTGTACTAATATCTAATTCATAGTTTTGGATTAAATAATCCCAACTGAGCCTGCTATTTTGACAATTATAGATTGATTTTGGTATGTGACGTTTGGAAGTTCTGTCTTCTGGCTAATTGTGGCCTTTCACGGAGAGATTTGAATTATTTATTAATTTATTATTATTATTATTATTATTATTATTATTATTATTATTATTATT
>VOCP01043868.1:0-10355 GCA_007922195.1 Podocnemis expansa
TTTGTACATTTGAGTTTCCCATTACTCCATTTTGCCAAAATATGGCATTGGTTGCTGATGTTTCAGCTATTTCTCTGCTATGCCCTAAATT
Source organism: Podocnemis expansa (assembly GCA_007922195.1). NCBI lineage: Eukaryota > Metazoa > Chordata > Testudines > Podocnemididae > Podocnemis > Podocnemis expansa. The sequence goes on from VOCP01043868.1 coordinate 92, forward strand.
GTTCCCAGTGACTCTTTTCTAAAAAACAATCTCCTTCAGATATATTCTAGCATTATGGAAACCATCCAAGATTTCCAGTGCCTCTGGATGGGAACTCTGCACTTTCTAATTGTGACATTAGTAGATAATTGTAGAAGGGAAAGAAAAACACAGATACAGTCAGTGTGAGTTTCTCAATTTCAGCAATCTCCTTAAACACCTGCCAAGTCCTTTAAATCATCAGAACAGACCTGAGCAGAGAACACCTGCATCCTCTTTGTGTCTGCAGTTATGCTGGCCCCAGCCACTGGAAGGACAGGCCCAGAGATCAGATTCATTCCCAGAGCAGTTCACGTCATCCAGCCAGATCTGCCCTGATCCTTGCCCATAATGAGCAGAGACAGTTGCATTGATGGCGTGTCCACATCCCAGTTGTTTGCAGACAATGTTGGAGTCCAGTATGTCCCAGCAATCATCACAGACTGTGCCCCAGGTGCCATTGTAATAAATCTCCACTCTCCCAGCACAGCGACCTGTCCCATTCACCAGCCTGATCTGCCTACTCCCTGAAGGGATAAAGTCCAGTTGTTTATATGTGTTTTCCTAAGGAACAGAATTTTTTTGTCAGATTTGAAAGTGAATCACCTGAGCAAATGACACCAACGTCCTCAGCAATTCCTCCTTGGGCTGTCTCAGACATGGAGATGTTGCAGAGAGTCAGGTTAGCCTCATTTCCTGCACACTGGACCCTTCTCAGCCCCACAGGGCCTGTTCCTCGCTCAGAGTGAGAAGGGTTATAAGCTTTCTCAGCGACTCCACACTGGAGCTGCCTACACACCACACTGGCATCGTTCATGTCCCACTGGTCATCCAGCACTCTGCCCCACACGCCATGGAGGGAAATCTCCACTGTCCCATCACATCGGCTCTCTCCATTCAACAACCTGAGTGACTCCAAGAGACCTAGGCTCAGGAGAGATGGGACAAAAGCTGAACAGACAGTGCACAGTGGGAATAATACAAACTACAGTAGGTTACTGAAGAAAATGACACACACTCCAGGTGCTACAGGGATATAAGGACCTGTGGCTCAAAACTAGGGAACAATGACGGGTGTGATGGGGCGTGGCAGTGGTATGAGCAAAGTACACAGCACTACAACTCATGTCTGCTTCTTAGAGCCCATTTTAGACTATGTGGAGTAAAGTGCAATTTAGAGCAGCAGAAAGAAGATCAGAGGAGCCCAGACACAGAATAATACCTTGTGAGGACAGCTGAATAAATGGAGAAACAAATACTCCTATTCTTTTGGGTAAATGTTAATATCTTCAGTGAAAAAAAATAGTCTCTGCTAAGCAGGGAAACCTGCTGAAGTTCCTGCTTGTGAAAAAAAGGATATTTTTCTGGAGGTAATTATAGATTTGTTATGTAAGTGATGAGCTAGGACATAGGGTAGGTCTGTGCCCTGATATTCCCCTGCCCTGGAAGTCAGTGTCACACACTGCGGGGTAAATCTCCTTGACCCAGCATCTCTCTTACACTTACCTGAGCAAATCACACTGGCGTCATTGTCATGTGAGCACTGAGAGGCCCCCAGGGCAGTAACAGGGCAATATTCCAAGTGAGGCTCAGTCCCTTTACAGTGAAATGTGTCTGTCCAGACAGAGCCATTTCCCTTCCCAAAATACCCTGCTCCTGGAGCTGTTACAGCCACTCCACAGTTCAGTTGATGACAGAGAACATTGGCATCTGGTAAATCCCAGAGGGAGTCACAGATGGTTCCCCAGACACCCTGAAGCTGGATTTCCACCCTTCCTGAGCACTTGGAGCTGCCATTCACCAGCCGAAACCCTGTGGAGAAGAGTGAAGATGCTTAGAGAGGGAGCCTTGGAGACATTTTATACCAAATAGTTAAAGGAAAGTCAGGGGAATGTGATCCAATTCTCATTATCATGGTTCAGGGTTGTTTGTTTGTTTGTTTGTTTGTTTGTTTGTTTGTTTAATCAGAAGCTTAGACAAACCCTATTATCCAAATCCACTACACGGCAACTTTCTTTATCTTTCTGAACCCTAATCTAGAACACACCTCACTGAGATTCAAAGACTTTGCACTGAATTCTTACGTGAGCATATGACTCCAGCATGTGAGCAGGTTTGACTGATGTTCTGTATCCTAGGACAGTACACAAGGTGAGACTCATTTCCCTCACACTGGAATGTTTCTTTCCAGATTGGTCCATGTCCTTGTCCAAAATGAGCTCCTCCTGGGATAGATAGAGCTGTTCCACACTGCAGTTCATTGCAGATAATGCTGGCAGCTTTGAGATCAAAGCTGGCATCACAGACTGTGCTCCATGTATTTTTATCTGTTGTTAACTCCACACGACCCAAGCAGTCATGGTCTCCTCCAACCAGCCGGGGCTTAACGTGTGCTAGAAAGGCAAAGAAGGTGAACATTTACAAAGGGGCCTAGGGATTTAGGTGTTCCACGGCCACAGAACTTTTGCCAACATCCACCTTGGTTCCACAGCAAAGCTTGCTCAGCAATCACACACACACAAAAAGCAATATAACACAAATGGAAGACAGTAGGATTAGATAGCAATCAATATACATTAGAAGTTTTGATGCACAGAAAATTCATAAGGCAAACTAATGACATCAGGGAAAAGCTCATGGGTGACAAGACTAAGGCAAATCAGAAGGATTTTTAAGGCATATTAGGAACAAAGCAAAAAAAAAAAAGCCTAACAGAATTAGAGATAGTATAATTAATTATAATGATGTAGAAAAAGCAGAATTATTTAACAAACCTTTCTGATTTTACATAGAAGCAATAGAAGCAAAATATTTATTCATATCATGTGAAGATGATGAACTACTCTTCAATATATTGAGAATGAAGGGGGAAGTTAAACATCTTTACCAGGTAAGAAAAATCTTATATCAACGAGATGGAATAGCTTACAAAATCAAAGTACAATTAAAAACACAAGGTTGGAAAGAATTTCAAGAGATCATTGAGGCCATCTCCACACATGAAAACAAACCTAAGTATACTTAGGCCATTCCTAACCAATGTTTGTCTTAAAGAAAAAAAACCACCAGTGACAGGAATTCCAGAACCTTCCCTGGTAATCTCTTCCAGGACTTGAATATCTTTATAAAGGTTTCCCTGGTATCTGACCTGAATTTCCTCTGATGTAAGAAAGCAGACTACTTTTTGTCCTATAGACAAGGATGAGTAATTGATCAGTGACCTCTTTATAACAATCTTTTCTGTAGCTGGAGACTGTTACCAGGGCCCCCAAGTCTTTTCTTCTCAAGAGTAAGCATGCCCATTTCTTTCAAAATTTCCTCACAGGGGATGTTTTCTAAACCACTTATCATTTTTGTTGCTCTCCTCTGGATACTGCCTAAGTTTTCATTTATTCTTAAAGCATTCATTCATTCATTCATTCATTTATTCTTAAAGAATTCATTTTTAAAATATGATGCCCCAAGCAGTCAGACTGTGGCTTCAGAGCAGGTGATGCAGTGGTCGACAGCACTGTGTATCCAAAGATAATGTTTGTCATGGAGTCTTGAACAGTAGTGTGATGTTGAGCAAAGGTATCTGAGGATGTCCATGTGGCTGCCTTACATATGCCAACAATGTTCCAAAAACCCATAAATTCTGAAACTGTGAATGTGGAGTGTGTGCTAATTGAGATGGGAACTTCTGCATTATGGAGTTTATATGATGTGTAGATGCACTTTGAAATCACTTTGGAAAGAAAGTGTTTTAAGATGGTCTCATCATGGATCTCTCAGAAGTGGGGGGGAGACAATATTTGGAATAGTCATGTCCTATCAAAGTAAAGATAAAATGTGGCTGATGTCTAAGGTGTGGAGAGCTGCTTCTTGTAAGTCATGATGTGGCTTAGGAAAAGAAAAGGAAGATGTATTGGGTTGGTTCAAATGGAAGAAAGTTATATCCTGGGCAGTAATTTAGGATGGAGCCAAAGTGTGTTGTGTCTCTGTCAAATATTAGTGTCTGGCAGATGAGCAATAAGTGCTGAGATTTCTCCACATGTCAGTGTGAAATAATGGCAACAAAGAAAATGATTTTCATAGTCAGTTGCAAGAGTGAACATGTTGCCATTGCCTTAAAGGGGGAGGTCTCAGCTACTGGAGAACTAAGATGGGATTCCAGATAGGAGCATGTGCTTATACACGTGGGTGAAGGTTCTGAATGCCTGTAAGAAACTTTTCATGAGTGGATGGGTGAGTACAGAATGCCCATCTATAGGTTGGTGAAAGGCAGTGATGGCTGCTAAGTGCACTTTGATAGTACTGAGAGATACTTCACCATCTGAGATGCAGAAGGTAGTATAGAATAAAGAACAATGACTATCATTTTCATTTCAATAGGCTGAATGCGCTTTGGTGCACACCAGTTTTGTAATCCATTTCTGGGTGTAATGTCTCACTTGCTGTGTAATAGGATACATTTTACTTAGCTAGAAACAATCTGTTTCCAGACCGTGGAACCAAGACGGAGACAAGCCTTCAGAAGGAGTATTTGTGGATTGGAGTGACAGCCATCCTCATTGTCTTGTGATAGGATCCATGATGCCTGAGGGAGATTGATGGGTTGGCAGACTGCTGTAGAAGATAAGATTACCACACCTGCCAGGAAAAGTTGGAGCTATCAATATGATGTGAGATTGATTTTATATCTTGCATAGGACCCTGTATAAAAGAGAAAAGGGAGGGAATATGTTTTGTGGAGATGTGTTTCCCAACCAGTGTGTCATGGAACACTGGTGTGCCATCAGGCCTGAGCAGGTGTGCCACATTTTTTTTTTGAAAAAAAAAAAAAAACCTACTCAAAGAGCTCTGGATTGGCTCATTGGCTCATGAATATTCATGAGTTTATTTGGAAACTATATGGTGGTGTCCTGAAATGAATTAAAGGTAGCAAGGTGTGCCATGGCAAAGAAAATGTTGGGAACCACTGATGTAGAGCCCAACTCCAAGCAATGAGGAACTCCATCCCCATCAATACTTATTTTGATCCTGCTCTGGAGCAGAAATATTAACAACAAGAATTGGTGAATAAAACTTTTGTGAGGTGGCCCCTTCAGCGAAATATGGGACTTAAATCTCCCATTCCCCTTTGTGCCCTTGGGGAAAGGCAATGGTGTTGTTCTGCCCTACTGGCCAAAATGGATATGTTGGGGTGAATGCTAAAATTCCAGAGATTGATTGCTGTGGAGCAAAGAAGATGGGACCTCACTCATCAATGCTGATTGAAATAAAATAGACAGGCACGGTTGTCCATCATTACTGTTACTGCTTGGTGTTCAAGAAGTGGCAGGAAATGTTGGCAAGCATTGAAACAATGACTGTTGTTTCAAATTAAAGTGGTCATGTCTGAACGACATTTCTTTATTTCAAAATGGCAGGACCCCGTCATTTCAAAATAATATCTGTCGTTTTGAAACAATAAAACCTCGCGTGAAAGCAAAATAGCCGTTGTTTCGAAACGGTTGTTTTAAAACAATGCCATTCGGATGCATTGTTTCAAAACAATGGCTATTTTGATTCCAGCATGACTTGATCTTCTTGCTCCCAGGGTGCTCACAGACCAGGAAGTGTCCTGTCACCCCGGTGCCTCGTGCCTGCATGCAGCGAGCAGCATGGCCCATGCTCAAGGTGCTGGAGCACAGGGGCGATACCCAGCTGCCTGTGTGGTCTCAGGAAGAGACCCTGTGCCTCCTGAGGATCTGGGGCACAGAAGCTATCTGTGCCAGGTTCCAGGGATGTCACAGAAACTGTGATGTGTACCGAGACATTGCTGAGGCCCTGTCTGCTGAAGGCTACGAGCGTACCACAGAGCAGGTGTGCTCCAAAGTGAAGAGCTTCCGGCAGGACGAAACCCAGGCCAGGGAGGTCCGGCAGCTCCAGGGGCCAGCTGCTGCCACCAGCTGTCCCTTCTATCAGGAGGTGCATGATTTTTTGGGCCAGGAGCCCAGCAGCCTCCCTTCCCAGCCAGTGGAAAGTGGTGGGCCCCACACCATGGCCACGTTGCCTGAGGGAGCCCCCTCAGACTGTGAGGCTTCCCTGGATGTGGGAGATATCTAGGCCAGCAATACACCACCTGCCAGCCCGGAGCTGATCCCCGCCGAGGAGGAGAGGGCCAGCAGCCCTGAAGAGGAGCCGGAGGTGGAGATGGAGGAGGCAGCTGCCTTGGAAGGGACATTGAGGCAGACTTCAGGACTGCCGGTCGGTGAGTGCCCCCACCCAAGGCAGACAGGCCCAGGAGTGCAACACATGGGTACCAAATGGGGCACGGCCCTGGGACGGTAGGGCTGGGGCCCAAGGGGGGTGCACATGCTCTCCCATGGATGCAGGTGGCAGGGAGCCATGTGGAGACAGGGTCCCGGGTCCAAGCAGGATGGGAGTCCCTCAACACAGGGGTAGCAATAGCCAGACGTGGCAGCATGCAGAGGCGGAGAGCCTGCAACCACACTGTTGTCACGTGGCCTCAGGAGACTTCCCGGGCCACATGCTGCTGAGCACAGCTCACTACTGTGGGCCACAAGGCCACGTGCCCCGTGAGTGCAGTGTACACAGCACACAGATTCGGAATCCTGCTGGCTCTGAGGGCAGAGGAGTTTGCACCTCACAGGCTGCACACACCCAAGGCCAGTAGGCTGACAGTAACTGTTCTCACTGCTGCTCTGCAGCTTGTGCACCCACCCACCGGCCTACTCTGGGGAGCCTGCCCAACACCACGAGGACAAGGAGGAGACCCCACTGGACCCAGGATGAGATCCTCACCAGCCTGCTCGAGCTTGGCCAGTGAGCAGAAGACTCCTCCTGGGACTGGCAAATGGAGCAGGGGGAGGCACCAGGACGCAGACCTCCAGCAGCTCCAGTGAACCACAGATGCAGACGAGTGCATTGTGGCAACAAGGGAGTGGCAGGTGGTGGCAATGGAGTGGCAGACTACAGCCCAGGGAGCCCTGACTGTAGCCATGTGGTGCATTGTGGACCACCTTGCACACCAGGATCCTGAAGGACCTCGACCACAGCACCCCCACTGTCCATCACCGCTGGTGCCCCCAGACCCGGAGTGGCCACAGGGAAGAGTGTGCAGCAGTAGCCCATGGCTCAGGGGTGGCTCCCCCATAATATGACCACACTTCACTGTCCCCAAGCCCCTACCCCACATCCCTGCTCCCAGTTAAGTCCCCCCCCAGTTCTGTCCCCACCCTAACCTTGCTGCCTCCCAAGCCACCCCCTTCCCTGACCGCCTTCTTTTTACAATTAAAAGTGCACACATTAACAGCTCAAGCTGAGTGTTTTATTGATTTGGATTCAGGGTGTAGGTGGGGTGGGTGGGGGCTGGCCGTGGCAGAATGGGGGAGTGGGCGGTGTGGTGGGGCAGGCCTGGCCCTCAAATGTCCAACTGGACAAACACATCCCTCAGTGCCTCCTGCACAGCCCTTGCTGTGGGCGGCACTCACTCCCTCGGAGCCAGCACCTCTGGCTGCTGGAACCAGGCACCAATGATCTCTGCCTCAGCCTCCCACATGGTGGGTACTAGCTCCCTTTGGGGCTGGCAGAGGTTATGCAGTGCCACGCAGGCACTAATTGTCTCCTCCATTCTGGCCTCGGAGAGGTGTAGGCATGCGAGGAGACACCTCCAGTGGGCCTTCAGTCTGCCAAAAACCTGTTCAACCACCAGGTGGCAGCGGCTGACGCGGCAGTTAAAAAGCTGCTGTCTGGCATCGAGGGGTCCCCATGTAGGGGCTCATGAGCCGGGGCAGAGGGGGTAGGCCACATCAGCGACAATGAGTACGGACACCTCAACTTCCTCCGCAGTGGTTTTATGGGGGGGGAGGGAGAGAAGGTGCCCACCTCCATGCCCCAGTTCACAGAGGAGTTTCACAGAACCTTGGCACTGTGCGTGCTCCCTGGCCATCCAACATAGCAGTTCTGAAAGATGCCCTGATGGTCCACAAGGGCCTGCAGGATGACCGAGTGGTATTCCTTCCTGTTCCTGTACTCTGCTGCCCGTTGTGGTGAGGCTCGCACAGGGATGTAGGTGGCATCGAGTATCCCCCCACAGTTTGGAAAACCTAGGGCAGTGAGGACAGTGATGGTGTCCTGCAGCGCTCCCTGGGTGACGAGGCGTGGCAGAAGGACTTGCAGCAGCACTTCTCCAACCATGGACCTCCCAACACCAAAGAGATGGGCAATGGACCTGTGGGACTCGGGAGTGGCCATCTTCCAGAAAGCAATGGCCACTCTCTTGTCCACAGGGATAGCTGCCCTCATCACCGTGTCCCTTTGGTGCAGGACCGGGGTGAGCTCAGCGACTAGGTGGGCGAAGGTCTCCCTGCTAACCTGGAGGATCCTCCTGCACTGCTTGTTGCTCCAGGTTCACAGGACAACCCGCTCGCACCAGTCTGTGCTAGTGCCCAGATGCACTGTGCCACAGAAGGTGGACGGGAACATACTACTGCTGTGAAGACAACTGAGACAATAGTCCAGGACTCAGCTCCAGGTTCATCTGGCTCAGGGAAAAGTGCGTCCCACAGCAGGGCTGCAGGCTAGCAGCGGGTCTACCAAGCTCTCAAGGATGGTATGGGAGCTGGGGAGCATCCGTAGCCATCTCTCTCGCAAGCTCTTGGGAGACACAATGGACAGGAAGGGGAGGTCAGTTCCTGCTTTTATGTGATTGGCTGGCAATATGGCTGCCAACATGGCCCTGCCAGGGGGCCATTTTGTCACACCTCCCATGCTGCCCCTCTCCTGAAGTGAAATAGCAAGTCCTGTGGTCCGGACATGCTATTTCATGTTGAGGTTTTCCCTTATTTCAATTTAATATTTGCTTATTTCAGTCTAAGTTATTTTGAAGTAAGGATTTTATTTCAAAATAACTCATTTTGAAATAACATATTTCAAAATAAGAGTTTACATGTGAACATAGCCAGTGTGTGTCCATCTGCCTGAAGCCCTGTCTTGTAGCAGGTGGGTTCCCAAACCAATGAGTTGAGGTATCAGTGGTTAGAATCGTAGTAGGTGATGGTTGAAAGAAGGCGACCCCTGTGCAAACATTGCTGGGATTCATCCACCGGAGTAAGTTGTCTCTAACTCATCTTGGTGCTGATAACACTTGTAGGAGAAAATAAAAGGTTAAAGTAGAAAAGACAAATAGAAATGTCTGGGTGCTGGCCTAAGGGCTAACAAAGTAATCTAACACTGGGCCTGAATGGCCTGTAGAGTGGGCCTGAACTGAAGGTACTAATGAAACAAGTTGTGAAAGTTCAATTTCACTAAAATTGGCAAGAAACAAACTGATATTATAAAAATAATTTTGAAAAATGGAAAAGTATCTGAAAGGTGGGAGGTGATAGGTAAGTCTAATTGCAAAGAGATAAGGAGGTATTATATAAGTGACCCAAACAAAGGTAATGCTTTGATCACACCTGACACTGATGGATAGAGATGTCAAGTGATCTGGGGACCTATCAAGTTGACGGGTGAGAGCAAAAAAAAAAGGATATGTCAAGGTAAATTTGGATCCAAAAGGGGCCGAGTCAATAGGTCTGAGTAGGTTATAAGTATAGGAACCCTGGAGCCCAGAATTCATGCCGCCAAAAAGGGCTGTCAGTTGAGCTGTTTCTTTGCATTGAGAGCACCAATGCTGCCGACAAATTTGTTGATACAAAGTGTTTACCATAGTGTGGTGTCGCAATAAAGCCTAACCTGGCACCTTCATTTCTACAAAGACCCATGGTCATGTTGGTTACCTCGATTGTGAGTGTTGCCTCAGTTTACTCTTGCACACAGGGGCTATGTTCACACAGGGTATGCTTGTTTCGAAACAGGTTTTGAAACAAGCTGTTTTGAAATAACTCTTTATTCCGAAAAACCTTATTTCGAGGACAAAAAACTTTGTCCTCAAAATAAGGCAGCGAAATAGCATGTCCACAGTGTGGACATGCTATTTCGCCAGGGGAGGTGATTGCAGCCACCCGAGGGGTAAAGCGCGGCTGGGCGATTTACCCCATGGGTGCCTGCAGGGACTGCAGGCACCCGTCAGGTAAGGCGCCGCAGGGCACCTCACCCCGGGGGCTTTAAAGCCCCCAAAGCTGGGGGCACAGCCCTGGCGCACGGCCCCGGCGTGCGGCTGGAGCCCGCTGCTGCTGGGGCCTGAGGGAGCCCCGCCCCTGGAATCCCCCACGGCACTGATGTGCCTGGCAGGGGCGGAGCTGGGGCATCCCCT
>VOCP01043870.1:0-12838 GCA_007922195.1 Podocnemis expansa
GAACCAAATCATTTTATTTTAGCATGTAATTTCATTTTAAAGGAGGGTTTTGTTTTGTTTTGTTTTTTGAAAAGTTATCAAAAAGCCAATTATTTAAAAAAATGTATTCCCCTCTTTCCACACACAAAAAAATTCCACCCAATTTTTATCCACCCCTTTGTGGTAATATCTTTCTTTTTTGGGAAGGGGTGGGGTGGCAGGGGGAAACAGGCCACAGCGTTAAATCTCTTATATACTTCTTGTTCTTCCTTGCTGTTGTGCTGCCTTCAAAATGGCTGCTGCTGAGTTGCGCCTGATTTTCTGAGATGGCTGCTGCCCCACTTCCCCTCCTGGCTGCCACAGTACGTTCATGCTACAGTCTAGCTGCACTCATGCACTGTCTCCTTATATGATAAAGAGAGTCCAAATGAGCATTTCTGTGCTCTGCATCTGGCTGTGCTGGTTTATTACCCCTCTGAGATGAATCTGGTAGCTCTACTCACCTCATCATCCCCTGGCTTTTCAAAGCTGGTTCCACTGGTTAGTCTTATCTAGGGCAGAGACCTGCAGGTTCAGATTAGAGCTGTCCTTTCTGTCTTATATCACTTTCTCATTTATTTCTTCAATCCATTTTTACAAAAAATTGGATGAAGCCACAGTCTTATTGGCAGCAGACAGTCCCCTGCTAGGGTGAGGGTGGTAGGGGAGACCTTGGCTGGCTGGGTGTCGGCATTACCAGCCCACTGAGATTTATGGACAAAAGAAGTGAGTCTGCTACATATGCTACATATATGGATTTGCTGAAATAATCTGACCCTATGCAGTGAAATGTAATCACAGGATTTATCTTTCCCTCCCATACTGTTTTAAGTTTTTTTCAATGTAGTTTTCTCTATTCTGGCATCTGATGAAGTCGTTCTTCACCTACGAAGGTTTATGCAAAAAACAAATTTGTTAGTCTTCAGAATGCCTCAAGAATCCTTATTTGTTTTGCTACATAGGTGTCACAATATTAAGGCGCATATTCCTGTGCTAAAAATGCTAATATCCTACAAATGTCCTAAGCAAATTACAGGTAACAGCTAATACTTTTACCCAAGCAAGTTGCTAACACAGATATCTTTGATCTTCAGTAACACTGTAAAGCAATTTTTGTAAAATCTTTTTTATGTTAAAATACTCTCAGCTTGCCCTGTTATTTTATCCCGTGCAGCCAAGCAAACAGCAGTGACAAAACAATTTTTAAAAAATCAAATGTCATCAAAAGGAAGCAACCACCCAACCTCCCATGGCTTCTGCAACTTGCCATCACTGCAAAAACCTGTTTTTCAACCAAAAGTTTTGAATTGTGTGATTAGTCCTTGGTAACATTTTTCTGCAAAAGAAGAAACTGTAGTGACCATTGACAATTTGCTTGTCTTTCTTTAGGTTTTATTTTTTCTTACTAATATAATGTCCATCACTGTCTGTAACTTCAGATTCCTCCAGGGCATGTGAAGACCCACCTGTGGCATTGGTGCTGCTCAGTGTTGCCAGGGCTGCTCTTTTCGGAGCTCTGATATTATTGCTCTGGCAGCAAGTGCAACATCTAGCTTTAGCAGCCTTCATAATTTTCATAGGCTAGATCAATGGTTTCAACCAGTGTGCTGTGAGAACTGTCCAAGTGTGTCATGAAATTTTGTAAGAAGGTAATGAAAATCAATGTAAAACAGACATTGGTTCCTCTTAAACAATAATCTCTCCAACGAAAAATGACCATTCATAAAACTTGTGAAAATTAATCATCAGATTAATAGGGAGGTATTGGTCTATTGATTCTAAAATGCGAACGTTCTAAACACAGGCAGCCAAAAGGCAAAACTGAGATGACGTGTATTCCCCCCCCGCCCCCCAGTGGATTTGAAACACGAATAAATTTGATCTTTCTTTAGCTTGTCGTGTGCACTATGTTGCAAAACCTGTCTAGCAAGACCATAACCACAGTAAATGGAAGTAAATGTGGTGTTTATGAGCAATCAATTCAGCTGAAAAAGTGGTAGTGCTGTGGAATTGTCTCATTGAAGTGTGCCGTGTTACTGAAAATGTTGGGAACCACTGGGATAGGGCACAGGCTCAGTTCAGGAGTGAAGGCATTTGAGCAGGTTTGTCATTAACAAGGTGCCCTGGTTACTGCTACACTAACACGTGTTCCGCTGTTACCCCAGAAAATCAATTCCCAGACTGTCCAGCAGTCTGAGTCTTAATTTTCAACACTCTAGGGCTATGTCCACACATACATCATTATTTCAAAATAACTCATTTCAAAATGTTATTTTCAAATAAAGTCCTTATTTCAAAATAAGCTAGTTCAAATTAAGGGAAAGCCTGGTTTCAAAATAGCCATTGTTTCAAAATGGTTATTTCAAAACAAGGCCGTTTGGACATGTTGTTTCGAAACAGTTGTTTCAAAACAGTGGTGTTGTTTCGAAACAACGTGTCCGAACGCCTTTGTTTTGAAACAACGACTATTTCAATTAGATGTGAGGTTTAACGGTTTCAAAATAACGGCCGTTATTTTGAAACAGTGGGTCCCGTTGTTTCAAAATAACAGTGCATCATGTGGAAATGCCGCTTCTTATTTCAAAACAACCTCTGTTGTTTTGAAATAAGAAACCTGTGTGGACATACCCTAAGGCAACAAGAGTGGAACCATTCCTCGCCTAAATGGACAACTGCCCCGAGTGGAGAATACGGCTACAGCCCGCTGATCAAGCACAGACCAGAAGCAACAAAAGACTTAGAGCCAAAGGTTCTTCAGAAACAAACATAAGGTTTATTACAATATTTACTCTGAGGATTGACAAAGAATTCCTACTCATTTCACATGTAGCCTAACGGTAATATAACACATTAAAACTATTCTATGCAAGTAAAACACTAAACATCTCTTACATTTACAAAAGGCATTCAGCAAATGGGGATCAGTCACTTGCAGAATGGAAAGATCTCAGATTTTAATATTACTCCTTTTTAAACCTGGTATGGATTCCTTATCTTAAACTTTCCCTGCCGGTTCGCCTATCACCACAAACTACATTGTAAGGATTGGGCCCCTCCCTGTCAGTGGTTAACACTTGAAAACAAATTGTTTGTTGGTCTTTAATCTTAATTAGTGATGCCCTACCCTCCTTGGGACCGTCTTCTTACCACAATTTTAGAAGATTAATTCTCTGTACCCAGTCTGGTCTTTGATGTCTTCGCAATCGCTGGCTGCCTTCTCCTGCTCTGCTACAGTCTCCATGGCAACTGGAACAATGGTGGCTCAGAAGGTTCTGGAGAGCTCACAGGTGCTGTTTGTGAGGCTTGCAGGGGTTCTGACAATGCCAGAGCTTCAAAGCCTCAAGCTTTTGAAGTGGGACTCGTGTAGGACTAATGTGAGAACAGGCTCCTTCGGAAGTGTGCACCATGAGCCAAGGCTCAGGTGTCGAATTGGTGCAGCCTCTTTTGGATAGCCTATACCAGAGATGGTGAGACATGAAGTCCCTCAACTGGGAACATGTCCCAGTTGCACCCTCTGGCCGCTCCTTCCCAGAGATGGTGAAACCCGAAAGTCCCCCAGCAGAGACTTCACTCTGCTGTACCCTCTGGTCGTGGAGTGTGCGTGCAAGCTTTTGGCTGTGTGATATTCGTTGCTCAGACTTAACCGCAGGACTCAGTTATCTGCCTGTCTGGAGAGCGTGTAAGATAGATTATTTGAATGCCCTTCTGAGACTAAGTCCAGAGACCTAGCCCAGAGACTAAGTTCTGAGTCCCTACTCAGGGACTAAGTCAGGAAAATGCCCTTCTGAGACTAAGTCCCACAACTTAGCTCACAAAGTTCCACCAGGGACATCACTGTCTCTGGGGTCGAGTGGTGGTGTGACTCCTAGTGCAGCAGGAACACAGCCACAGGCCAGTGGAACCCAATAAGGAGTGGGAGAGCTCTCCGAAGTTCTGCTGCTGTGCAGCTTCTTTTATACACTATCATCACTTTCATCTCCTCTCGACCACTCACAAAAGAGGTGATTTTATCCTCTCACAATCACAAACAGTATGATTTCATGCAACACCTCCACAGTGCTGCAATGGAGATCAAAGGGTTTTGGGGGTACCTGGACAGTGGGAAGAGAACTCAGAATACTTGATGGGAGGGGGAACGAGGGAGTTCAAAAGTTTAAAATCATCCTCCATCTTGACCTACTTTTCCTTAAAGAGATATATCTATTGGGTGTGTCCCCCCGTGATTCATAGGTATGGAAATCAGATTCACTTGCTGGGTGCATTTTGAATACTAGCTTTGTTTTAACACTTGCAAATGATAACTTATGGTTACTTTATCACTACTTATTACATATTATGCTATTTCTAACTTTATTTTAACACACAGTTTCTGTTAGATTGCCTTACACTATTTTCCTACTCATATGTGTCTTTATCCAATCAAGATTTGCTGTGATACTAAAGAGATGGCAAAAATCTCAGGCTACACCACCAACAAAATAATGGGTCAGTCACTATATAATGCTGTTCCCTGCATTGGTACAAAGGTGCACCTTTGATGACCTCTCTTTACATTCACTGATTCAAACAGGTGATGTTTGGCATCCTAGATATTGTTAGTTACACCCTTCTCCTTTTACTTCAAACTAAACATGCTCTGCAATCTCCTGTCACCCCTCTTTATCTTCAGAAGGGGTCACTGTATACCATGGCCATCTCTTAAGGGTGTGTTTACAGAGTTACTTGAGAATGGAGTGCCTCTGCCCCATCCTCACATCCTGACACATACCAAAGCTTGTTCTGGTTCGTACTTTTAGCTACAGCAAAGCTGATTGAAATAGTACATAGGGAATTGTGCTGGGGTCATTTGCCTGAGTTAGAATCAATAAGAGGGATGTTACCAGAGCTACCAATCATAGCATCTCCAAACTACAGTAATGGCTGTGTCTACACTATAAGGCTCAGCTAATCTTAATAAGATTGACTTAAAGTCTAATTTAAGTCAACTTAGAGAGTCCTCTTTTGCTTAAGTCGACTTTATTAAGTTGACTTTAATGACTCTCCTGCCTTAAGTCAACTTTAGTAAGTCGACTTTAATGGCCACATTTTGTTAAGTCAACTTAATAAAGTAAACTTTAAGGGTGAGAGTTATTAAGATGACTTAAGCAAGTGTGTAAGTTGACTTAGGGTATGTCCACACATCTCTTTTATTTCAAAATAACACTGGGTATTTTGAAATAAAAAAGATTAGGTCGACATGACATTTTCTTATTTCAAAATGATGGGCTCTGTCGTTTCGAAATAAGAACCGTCATTTCGAAACAGCTTAAACCCCATTCATTTCAAAATGGCTGTTATTTTGAAATGGTTATTTAGAAATAACGCTGTTTGGACATGTTGTTTCGAAACAACACCATTGTTTCAAAACAACTGTTTCAAAACAACACGTCCAAATGGCCTTATTTCAAAATAACGATTTTGAAATAGTAGCTGTTTCGAAAGCAGGCTTTCCCTTAATTCAAATTAACATTTTCTTAATTCGAATTAACTTATTTCAAAATAAGGACTTTATTTTGAAATAACTCATTTCAAAATAACTTATTTTGAAATAATGATGTATGTGTGGACATAGCCTTAATGAACTCCAGATGTGGCCCTGGAGTTGCTTAAGTCGACTTAAGCCTCCAGTGTAGACATACCCAGGTAGAAGAATGAAATTACTATATGCTCAGTACCCTTAAACAACCCTTTCATTCCAGGTTCCCTCCAAAAACACCTTAAAGAACTCCTTTGCATGGGTTATGCTGTCATCCTCAGGAGACTGGCATATTGCAGGAGTAGATGGGGAAAGTTCTGTGAACCGCAATCTGGAGGAAGCCAGACATGATGGTCATAATGGTCCCTTCTACCCTTAAAGTCTGAATTAAAAAGATTTTCTTATTATAAAGCTAGATCTTCCTCACTGCAACATGAGACCATTGCTCCATGTTCTGTTATCTGCTGCCAACGGCTATGTCTGCACGGGGTGGGTGGGGGGATGCTTGCAGTCAACCTAACAAGATTCACTTTCAGTCTAACTTGTTAAGTTGATTTCAGGGTTTGTTTGTGAGGACAGGGAGCAGACCTACCCAGGGCGCTCCACCTCTTACCCCATCCTTGGTCCAGTCAGCTCCAGAGGCCGATCTGGGCCAGGGCCCGAACTGGCTCCTGCCTGCTGGGGAGGAACTAGGAGCTGGATTCCACTCCCAGCTCCTCTCTACAGGCAGCAGGGTGAGAAAATAGGGGCTCCTCTGATCTTGTTCTGACCGCCTTTTACTGGTGGTGGGGGCTAGGAGCTGGCTCTTGCCAGTGGTCACAAGTGACCTGGGGCCAGTTTGGATGCTGGGTCACTAGTCACCACTACAGGAGGCTCCACAGCCTGGTCAATCTCACAGGGGTGAAACTGACCAGAATGCAGAGTTCCTTCAGCAGGGGCTCTGCAGCCTGGTCAATTTCAGTCTTGGGATATTGACCAGGCAGCCAAGGTTCCCGTCAGCAGTGCCAAGTGACTCAGGGCCAATTTGGTCCCAGGCCACTTGTGATCATTCGCAGGAGGCTGCTCCAAGCCCCTGCCTCCCATGGAGAGAGGGTGGGACCAACATCGGGATTCTAGCCCCTTTTTGCCGGCACCTACCCATGGAGAGGGGTTTGGAGTGTGATGGCACCCCCCAGTCCATCTCAGCAGGTGATGGGGCCAGAGAGGGACTAGGAGCCCAACCTGGCTCCAAGCCACACTCTGCATCCAGGGGTGTAGGAAGCTGGCATCTCCCCTGGCTGCGTCCAAGCGACCAAGGGAGATGCTGGGTCTCCGCTTCCCTTGACACTTGTAAGCAGCCAGAGGAGATGCCGGATCCCCCCTTCCTTGACCACTTGCAAGTCAGCCCCAGCCAACCGCAGAGAGGGGCTAGGAGCTGAATTCGGCTTTCAGCCCCTTTGTAGGCTGTGGGGGCTAGGAGCCCACTGGGAGCCTGTGTGGCTCCCAGAGGCTTGCTGCAGGGGTTCAAGCTGCTCAGACCCTAGTGAATTTCACAGGCTTGGAGCCTGTGAAATTGACCAGACTCTAAGCTGCAGGCTCTGTAGCACAGGCCTCTGGGAGCCAGATGGGCTCCCAGCCAGCTCCTATTCCCTGCAGCCTAGAGAGAGGGGCTGAGAGCCCCATCCAGCTCTCAGCCCCTCCCTGCAAGCTGCACAAACTGGTTGCCAGCCCCTCCCCCACTCAATAAGGCCCGCCCTGTAAAGTCAGCTTCAAAGCTTTAGCCAATTTACAGAGCAAGAGTTATTAAATTGACTTAAGCACTTGGTTAAGTCGACTTAATGATTTCTAAATGTAGGCTGGGCTTTACTTAAGTTGACTTAAGGGCCCTTAAGTTGACTTAAAGACACAGTGTAGACAGAGCCACTAAGAGCAGCCTGGCTCCATCTTCCCTGGAACCTCCATTCAGGTAGTTGAAGGCCTTTATCAAATCCTGCCCTCACTCTTCTCTTCTGCTAACTAAACAAGCTCAGTTTCCTCAGCATGTCCCCATAAATCATATGCTCCAGCCCCCTAATCACTTTTTTTACCCTCCAGAAGAGGGTGGTGAAGCACAGTAATGGATTACTAGGCAAGTGGTGGAATCTCCATCCTTAGCAATTTTTAAATCCTGGTTTAATCAAGCCCTGGCTGAGATGGTTTAGTTGAGGTGGGTCCTGCTTTCTCAGGAGTTGGACTAGATATCTCCTGAGGCTCCCGCCAACCCTCATATTCTATGATTCAATGATAATAATGGACAGGCAGGGGCAGCATTGCTGAGCAAATGGTTGGGGCACACAGAGATGACTGACTAGTGGCATGTGTGAGTGTGTGAACACAATAAATCAGTGCTTTTGGGAAAAAATCTTCTGAGCTGGGAAACTGGACAGTCAGTAGAATGTCTTAGTGTTCCCATAAGTAGTAGAGGCAGCTTGAGGGAGGGTTATCTGGACTGTGTGTGATGCACACATAACCTGCTAGGGTGGGCTCAAAGTTATTTATCTGCCCCTCTCCAGTGCCTCACAGAAAGCAGAGACCTGCAAAAAGCAGCTGGAGAGCCAGGATCTAGTCTGTAAAGGGGCTCACAGTGAAGACTATTCAGAATTCATAAAAAAATAAATAAAATAAACAAAGCAATGTACTATATTAAACATTAACTTTATAAACCTTCTGATGAAAGCAGAAGGAATGATTAATATAGAGATCTATAATACATAGTGGCTGTTTAGCAGTATCCACATGAGTCTGTTATGGTCTCAAATCAGCAAGTCTGAAGGCTTGTGCTAGAAGAAGCAGCTCCCTCCTCTTTGGCAGCAGAAATCCTCTGTATGAGTCCTGGAGAAGCTTTCTTCTTCTGCTGGGAGCATGCCTGTCCACTCAGTTTACTCAGTCAATACTCATTTACATACACACATATATTAAAAAAAACAAAAACAAAACAAAACGTTACTGTCAAGGCTTTTTCCCCACTCTGGCACTCTGAGTGCAGAAGGTGGGGGCCTGCAACAGGCCTTAAAAGCCACTGGCCTTAAAGCCTGCTCTTAGAAGTCTCCAAGACCTCCAATTCCTGGCCTTGGAGTGGTATCGCTGCCACCACCCAAATGCCAAAAAACCTCTTGAGACCCAGAAAGGCGCGCTTGGGAATTCCTCCCTGTGAGGTACTTGCGATCCTGTTTATTCCTCCTTCAGGAAAGTGACTGGACCCTAGCTGCAATATGAGCTGGAACTGGAACAGGGTTCCCTCTAGTAGCTGCCTGTGCAGTCTAAGGCATGGACACACAAACCTCTTGTCTTTCCAGGAACAGAACCAGAACTTACTTCAAAAGTAAAATCTTTAATAAAAAAAGAACAGATAATAAACACAGAGAGTTGCTTCTCTGGGAATTAACTTAGGTAGTTACAGGGTAGTGGGGGTGGGGGGTTACATGTGCTCAGCACAGAGAAAGCCAAAAAACAAGCCAAAAACAAAGAAAATACCCTGACTGCGTCTAAGTAAACATTCCCTGTTCTACCCATGCCTGGTCAGTAACAAATTTAACTTATCTCTGGTAAGGATGTTGCTGGATTGTCCCTCAGGCCCCTCTGGCCTCCTCCTGATCCTTCCAGGAGCTCTGCTGCATCCAACAGGCCCAGGCCAGGCTGCTGTTACAATTCAAAAACCTGTGCTTTGTTCCTATTGGCTGTCCTGGGACTCACTGACCAGAGCGTTAACCCCTTCCTCCGCAAGGGTTACTACAGTTACAAAAGAAAAATACATCTCTGACAATAACAAAATATAATTACCTCTTTCCCCTTATTACACAAAAGAACTGTAGCTAAGCCCATAACCCAGAGTATAAAGTTAAAAGGCAACCACCCTTCTTTTCCCAATAGTTGCTTCTCGTACCCACTGCCTCCAGACTTTCCTGCTGGAAGGTTAACAAGGCTCCTGACCTGAAGCAAAAAGCTTCAGAGGTGGGAGAAACAGCCTGCTCTCTGTTCCCAGCTCAGCTTCTCCCCTTGCACAGAGCACCAGTACCTGCTTGATCTCCCAGACATCAGACCACTGTGCTGGCTAGGAACCTCGCTGAGCACGCTCAAAGCTACACAGAACATGCTGGAACTTCTGGGTCTAGACAGCTAAATCTGCCCAGCAACAGTGACACAGCAAGAGCAACTCAGACACCAGCAAAACTCTTAAAGAAACACTCCTCCTTTAAGCCCATGGGTTACATTCTCCCCTGCTTAAATCACTGACGTCCCAGCAGTGCACCTAAGACAACTATTCATATCAATCGTGAATCTACAGTTTTAGAATACTAAAGGTCAAGAATGTAATCCTTATATCTAACAGGATTACTTCAAATTCTTCCAGTCCTACGAGGTTCCACAAGCACTTCTGTAGAGGTTGGAGGTACAGAAGACTCTACATCATCTTCTGGGGATAGCTCTTTTTCTGAAATTCCCTCATCTTGCCTCTCTTCCAAATCAGTTTTCTTATGAAGAAGACTTTGGTTTGGATCAAACTCCCTTGCCAGAGGGTCTAGTTTAGATTTCAGAGTCAGACCAAGTGAAGATTCATCTTCATCTCTACCTGAATTACCACATCAGTGGTTTTCTGTCTTGTTCTTCCACTCACAGGAGTCTCTGACTGATTATCCTTCATTGTCTCACAAGCAGAAATGTATCCACATGGTCTTAGCATGTCCCTATGAAGAATTTGGATGGGGCCATCTCCTGATTCAGCCTGCACCTTATAGACAGGAATATCGTTTAATTGCTCCAATACCACATATACTACTGGCTCCCATCTATCTGCAAGCTTTTGCTTTCCTCTAAGACTCAGATTACGTACTAGAACCCTATCTCCTGGTTCTATTGCTGACATAATTATTTTGGCATCCCATCTTAGCTTGTTGGTTAATTGACTCCTTTCACTTTCTTTAGCAGCTAGATCATATGCATAACGAAGCCTGCATCGCAAATCTTACATATTCCTGGTGAGTCACTTCTTGTCCCCTGACTTTAATCCCAAAACACAAATCAATTGGTAGGATAGGTTGTCTCCCAAACATCAGAAAATATGGAGAGTATCCTGTAGTATCATTTCTGGTACAGTTATATGCATGAACTAGGGGCTTAACATACTTTCTCCAGTGGGTTTTCTTATGCTCCTCCAAAGTACCTAACATATTTAGTAAAGTCCTATTAAACCTCTCTACTGGATTTCCTCTGGGGTGATAAGGAGTTGTGCGTGATTTTACTCTAGTGATTTTACTTAGCTCAATAATCAATTCTGATTCAAAGCTGGCACCTTGATCGCTATGGATCCATCGGGGAAAACCATAGTGAAGGATAAAATTCTCCCATAACACGCTTGCTACAGTTTTGGCTGTCTGATCTTTAGTTGGATAAGCCTGAACATACTTAGTGAAATGATCAGTCACTACAAGAATATTCTTAGTGCCAGTAGCATCTGGCTCTAAGGTTAAAAAGTCTATGCAAACCAGTTCCATGGGAGCATATGCTTTAATGTTCACTAGCTCAGCAGCTTTTTCAGCTCGAGCTTTTCTTCTAATACAACGCTCACAATTTTGACATTTTCTCTCTACTGCCTTAGTCATTCTAGGCCAGTAAAATCGGCCTCTAGCTAATTCCAAAGTTCTCTCTGTTCCAAGGTGACCCATTTCATCATGGATACCTTCTAGTGCTCGATCCCGATGTGTATAGGGGATTACCAGCTGTTCTATATTCTCTCCTTGCCGTTGTGCTTTCCGGTACAAGACTCCATTTGAAAGAAAAAGCTTGGGCCATTCCTGTAAATATATACGGGTCTCATATTCCTCTTTCTTTTCCTCCTCCAGGCTTGGTCTATAATTTGCCTCCAGAAAGTGAATTACATGTGCTATGTACTTGTCGCGTCGTTGTAAGACTTTCCAATCAATAGGAACTGAGTCTGGAGTTCCAAGTCTTCCTGGCCAAGGACTTGGATATTGAAACTCTAATGGTATGCTTTCTTCATTACTAGGCAGTGTCTCTACTAAGCCTGTAGTGACAGGCATCAATTTCTCTTCCTCCTGAGATTCACTGTGGATGGTATGAATATTCATAACGGCTTTACAGATTTCCTTATCCCATGCATCCCACACGTCTGAACTAGACTGAATTTGAGAGAACATTTTGACAATTCTCTCTGTCTGTTCCACATCATCTTCATCTATCCCTGAAGTATCATGTGGTCGCCGGGAAAGAGCATCTGCATCAACATTGGTCTTGCCAGCCTTATAAATGATATCAAAGTCATATAGCGACAAGGCTGCCACCCACCTATGACCAGCTGCATCTAACTTTGCAGTCTTCAGGATATAAGTAAGAGGATTGTTATCAGTCATTACCTTAAATTGGGCTCCATAGAGGAAATCATGGAACTTATCACAAATAGCCCACTTCAATGCTAGGAATTCTAACTTGTGAACTGGATTACGTTCACTATGGCTCGGGCCCCTGCTGGCATATGCAATAACCCGTGGCTTCCCATCTTGTATTTGATACAAAGCTGCACCTATCCCAGTAGTACTAGCATCTGTATGAAGAATATATGGCAGCCTCCAATCGGCAAACCCAAGGACTGGTGCTGTAGTCAACTTCTGTTTCAAAGTTTCAAACGCCTCCTGGCAAGCTGCATACCATCTACTTCCTAGTTGCTGTTGGCCACTCCATTTGCTTCTTTTAGGGCCACCAGCAAGAAGAGAATTCAAAGGTTTGGCAATAATAGAATACCTCTCTACAAATCTTCGGTAGTAACCAGCAAATCCTAAAAATCTGTGAAGCTCTCTGATAGTAGTTGGAATTGGCCAAGTAAGGATAGCATCGGTTTTTTTCTTTATCAGGACAGATCCCATCTTGAGAAATGACATGACCCAAATATTTCACTGAAGTTTGAAATAATTTACACTTTGATGGTGCAAGTTTTAAACCATATTCCTGAAGCCTTTTCAAAACTTTTAGGAGACGTTCCTCATGTTCTTCCAAAGTGGACGAAAAGATAATTATATCATCCAAGAATGCTACTACTTCTGTGAGATTAATGCCAGACATAACACGTTCCATCATTCTTTGGAAAGTAGCTGGAGCATTAGTCAGACCTTGAGGCATCATTCTGAATTGCCAGTTACCAAATGGTGTAGTGAAGGCTGTCTTTCAACGATCAGCAGGCTCTACTGGAACTTGATAGTATCCACTCTTTAGATCCAATACAGAAAACCATTTGGATCCTGCCAATAAGGCAAAGGTCTCTTCTATCCTAGGTAA
>VOCP01043873.1:0-11240 GCA_007922195.1 Podocnemis expansa
AAGATGAAGCATCTGAGGAAGTGGGATCTTCTCCCACGAAAGCTCATGCAAAAAATAAATCTGTTAGTCTTAAAGTGCCACACAACTGCTTGTTGTTTTTTTACTGGACTAGACTAACATGGCTATCCCTTTGGAAATTGCTTTATATGGACTCTAAATCATTTGTATGTTCATGAGTCACTTTGACCCTTAAACAGCTCACATATTTGTTTCTTTTCTTTTTACAGTAAACCTTTAGCTGTAGTTACTAAAGAACTGGCTGACAGCCTGGTATTTTGGGTAAGATCCAAGCCTATATTGTTCTGGGTGGTGTGTCTGGGCCTTTGGGGTTAATTAAACCTATTTCTTTAAGAGACCCAGTGGCTAAGTGGGGACCAGAGGAGCTGATGTGCAATAAAGGGGGCTGTTTCTATTTTGTTATGCTTCATGATGACCAGTGTGGAGAATGTGAAGCATGTTGTGTTACCAGCTGGGAGACTGGTGTAAGTACCATCCATCAGTGGTTTGAGGGTTTGGCCCCTGGTTTTGCTGCTTGCCCTGATTTTTGCACATTCAGGAGGTCACCCCAGGCAGCCTGGGTCACAGTAGGGACCAAGCCACCTTTGCAACAAGGTTAGAGCCTGACAAATTGTTACATTTCAATGAGAAAATGTTTCAACCAGATTTTTCTATCCTCATTGGTCAAACAGTGTGATGTTCCCTTCCTGCATTTTGAACAAATGCAGCTGGGTCACTCCAATTCTCCACTCCAGAGTCCAGACTTACCCTGCTTTTCTCTGTGATCCCCCTACTCCTGGATCATCTTATGCTCAGCCTCCTGCGAGTAACTGGCCCCTCACTCAGTGGAGGAGCATTTCTGGCCACCCACCCATGGGCCAGACCCCCAGCAAACACCCCAATCCCAGACGCAACCCTGAGAACTACCATCTTGCAAGATGAAGTACCACCCATTGCACCCTGTAAACTCATCTATGAATGCCCGCCAATTTAACAAAGAAATTGTTATGCACCAGCTCCATCACTCTAAGTGAGGTCTCTGCACACACCCAATCCACACTCATCATTTTAGATGAAACAAACACACATTTTATTGCCTGCAGCAAGATCTTAAGTGATTATAAATCAGGGTATTATGAACACAAAAAATTATTAAATCAAGGAGGTCATCATAATCAATATGCTGTTGGGTTGTACATGACACTATTGTATGTGAAGTTATGAAACAGCATTGTAAAAGCAACTGAAACATGGCACAAGGTGGGAACCGTTAAACCAGCTTTTCAGGCACAGCCAGGGGGTGGTCACACAGTGTTAATGGCTCTCTCACCCATTCAAGAATAGACTCCACTACCAGGACTTGATTACAGGGAAGGTTTTACTGTCAGAAGCATGCATGCAATGGGTTGGAATTACCAATGAATACGATACGACCCCATAGGTCACTAGCCCCATTGCTCTAGCAAGATGGACTGGGCTATAAAAGGGGTGCGTGACATCCTAGCTTGGTTCCACTCCCACACAACTGAAGACTGGAAGGGTCATCTGGAAAACAAAAGGATTTTGAGGGAGGGGAAGGGGAGTCCCAGGCAGGGAAGGATGCCCAGCCTGTGGTTAAGGAAGTTTCTACCAATTAACTAGGAGGAATCACTGATCATTCGATTCCATTAGCATAGACTGTGACCTTGTGTTTACTTCTCTCAGTAACCCTTTTAATCTCTTTACACATGCTCCTTATAATCCCTGGAAAAATCTATTGGGTAGTTAATAAACCTGTTTAATGGTTTATCTTAACCCATGTGTTTTTGAGTGAAGACTTTAGACAAACTGCTTGTCAACCAAAGCTGGTGCAAGTTTCCTCCGGGCTGAGGGAAGGGAGGACTGAACAATAATTTTCACTGACCTGGCTGCTTGTCTGGGGCCCTGGGATGAGGAGCCAGCTGGAGTTTCTCTGTTGTTGGTTTGTGAGTGGCTGGAAAGCATTTGTCAATCTGTGCTCCTGTGGTTCTGCCTGTGGATGGCTGTTGTAACCTTTTGGTGGGTTAGGATTCATTCAGTAGCCCCTCTCCAGCACCCAACAGAGATAAAACACTGGGCTATGTCTACAGTTAGAGTTTCAGTTTGAATTACTGAATTCAAATTAGTCAATTTGCACTAATAATAATTAATTCAAATTCAGTCAATTCAAATTGACATGGGCCACACTAGAAAGTCCAATTCAAACTGGGATGCCCATGAACAGGACTAAGTAGTTCGAATTCGGTAGGGGGCACTATTGTAAAGGGAAAAATCAAGCTCTGGCTAATTCAAACTACCAGTGAATTCGAATGGATGTGGCCCTACTGGGTCAGTCCGAATTACTCAGTTTGAATTGACTTTGACTTCAAAGTCAAACAAGGTTTGACCAATTCAAAGTCAGCTTTAATCAATTCAAACTGAGGAGTTCCTCAATTCAGACTCAGGAAAGCCAGCGTGTCCATGCACTTAATAGAATTTGAATGGATGGCAATCAATTCGAATTCAGCTCTAAGTGTAGACATACCCCTGGAGAAAGCAGCTGGAGAGCCAGGATTCAGTTCTAAAGGGACTCCCAGCCAAGATTGCTGAGTTACCATCCACATTAAAATACTACTCAGAATAAACATAACAGTGACTTTCTTAACTACTAACTTAACAGATCTTATCCTAAGAAACCAAAATGAATTTAAAGTGAACACTAAGAAACCCAAGAGTCCCAAAATTCAGGTGGAGTCACTCTTATCTCACCTGCAGTCTCTTTTCATGTCCTTCAGTCTTGATGGGAAAGAAGTCACAATCCTTTTCTTCTCTGGCTGCAGCAAACTTCAGGTGAATGCCATGCAGTCCTTTCTTTCTCCTCTGCAACCAGCACCATGCACTCTGTCCTCTGGTCCCCCAGCTCTCAGTCCCATTAGAGACACTCTTCTGCAAAATACTCCACAGCTGAGACAAAACATCTTGCAGTCCACTCTTGGCTCAGCTTCTCTCATGAACACTGAGCACATGGACTCTGCAGCGCTCTGTGGTTGCTCCTCTTGGGCTTCTGTTTTCCACCAACAACAGAAACCTTGAGGACCCTGCTCAAAATGCTGCCACACCTTGTTACCAGAAAGTTCTGGCTTCTGGACAGCCAAATCTGCCCATAAACAGTAACCTATTTGCAACTACCAAGAGCTAAAGCAACACTGTGGGTATGTCCACACATCTCTTCTATTTCAAAATAACATCGATTATTTCGAAATAAAAGAGATTAGGTCCACATGACGTATTCTTATTTCAAAATAAGAACCTGTTCCTTAAATTAATAAGCATTCATTTAGAGAGGTAATGCACTCTTCATACACCTAAAAATATATTATTTCCTCTTACCTCAGTCCCATTTATGTTCTGCAGATTAAAATGTTTGAGTTTAAAGAGAACATAGTATTTCCACAGAGTAAAGTTGACAACTGGATTTCCCTGAGGATCAGGGGTCAACTGTTCAATGTGCTGTACCAGTGCTAATGCATTAAATTGCTGACACATGGAAAAACAACCCCCCCCCCAACAGTAACCCACTCTGAACAAGTCTCTAAGAGAGAGCCTGTTTCAGGCAGATGGGTTACACGTGCCAATGCAATACTCACCATGGTTTGTGGCTTGTCACAGCACGGCAGGATGAGGAAAAGCCCAAACCGGTCAGACACGGGGCTCAGGGGTACCCCAGATCCCAGACGGTCCCCCAGGGGTTCTGCAAACGATGACGGGTGGAAGCCTCACAAAGTCTCTGCACTTTGGTCACCCGGCTTCTTCTCAAGCCAGATGCTCCCAGGTCTCCTTCTCCATCTCCTTTGGCCAGGTGGAGGATGGTGCTCGGCTTCTGGTGACCGTCTCAGCTGGTAGCCTAATGATCCTTCCCTCAGACAGGGGGTTGGTTACTAGCTCCTTCCTCTTTGCCAGTCAGCCCCAAAATGAGGCAGCTGCCCTCCTTTTCTCTTCCCTAAAGGCTAGATATTGGCTGCAGGTACAACGTGGCTGGGCTTGCTGGCCCCAAAAGGCTCTTTTTAAACTCTTCCATGTTAGTGAGTTTTTTCTTTTCCTCCCCACTGTATAGATTTTAGGGTTTATGCACTTTCTCATGTTCTTCATTTTGAAGGAAAATAACACAGATCTACTTAGTGTCAATTTGGGTGCACTGGAAATGCTGTGCTGCACTGGCTTATTTCTGGACTGCTAATCAGTGGGAAGAAAAAGGAGAGAAAGAACTGAGGGAAGGAAATCTGAGACTGCTCAGTGTGTTAGTCTTACCGTACATACCAGTGCTGAGTTTCTATGACACACTGATTTGCTTTATATTTTCCACCTGACAGCATTTGGAGGGCCTCTTGCAAAAAACCCAGCTGTAGACCACTGCCAAGATACAAATCCACAGTCTCTGCAAACATATTCAATCAGATAGGGAGCTCAGTAGTACAGAACGGGTGGGCAAATCACAAATGACAAAAGGTTAGACTCTCCTTACTTCTGTATTGGTTACATGGCCATTCTGATGGGGAATTGTAATGGAGGCCTTGACACCCTGCTCTGTCCCATTTAAGGAAAACTCACTCAAGACTTGGCTATTGGAAAGACTTGGTCCTCCAGAGCCTGGAAACACTAGGAGGAGGCAGCGACCAATGGGGAGCCTGCAGGCTAGATAAGGCTTACCTGAGTCTTCTGCTGGGCACTTCTGAGTGAGCCTGGGAGATGAGCTGAGCTCCTTAGCACTAATTCAGGATGAGGACGTGTCCTTTTCTTAAGCAGAGTGACTAACCCCCTCTCAATCCCCCCTACATTTCCTAATAAGACCAGAGCTGCTTCCCCACCACATGAAGGCAAGTTTGAGCAGATTGCCCTGTGCCCCCACAGACCGTGCCAGACTCCAGAGGCATTGATGGCTGAGATAATGACCTGGGACATGGGCCCAGGCCCCGCCCCCACCCACAGGCCCCACCCCCAGCCTGCAAGCCCCACCCCCTGGCCAGGGCCAGGGCCAGGTGCTGCCGCGCCACCGCAGGCGGCTGGGCCCAGCATCACCGGCCAGGGCTGGGGCTGGAAGCGGCTGCAGGAGGCTGGGCCCTGCATCCCTGGCTGGGGACGGGGCCACCGCGGCCGCTGGTGGCTGGGCTCCGGTTCTCCAGCCCAACTGGGCCAGAGATCCAGGGCACCAGTGCTGGGGTTCAGGCCACATTCCCCGGGTGCCCAGCGCCATCAACGCCTCTGCCCAACTCCTGATTCCAGCACAGCCCCACCCCCAGACTTTGTAGCTGGCACACCCCACTGTATCCCCTCAGAAACAGATGCCACAGAAACCCCCAAACCACTCCTGCTCCCTCTGCATGTGTCAGATTGCTCCAAGATACTGGGACATGGGCATGGGGAGGACCCCTCCATGCCCCAGCTGCCTACCCTTGCTTTAGGGTTTGCTGGACTTGGCTGCAGGCTTCCACGCACAGAATATCTTTTTTTGTGTTTTGTTTTGTTTTTACAGTCTCCACCAATGACTTGCTGATGTTCCCAAGGATTAAATTAATTCTTCCAAACAAATGATCAGTGGAGCAGAGTGCTAAGAGCGAGCGCTCATTACAGTTCTTCGCAGACATTTGTTTCCCGGGGAATGGTTTTGGCTCCATGCTGCTGCCACGACAGGTGTTAATTCCACCAGGTTGGCATCCACAGCAGCTGGAGGATTACTCTTTGCAAACTAAATTTCCTTGTGTATTGGCGCTTGCTTCCACATATCCACATTATGGCAGGATTAATTACATTGAACCTGGGGGACAGGATTTGGTTCCAGCATCCCAGGTGTCTACAACTGTATAAGATTTTGGACCCCCGATCCCATTATAAACAATGACTCAGTGACTTAGGCCAATATTTCACCCCCATGCCACTTTCTCACCTTGGGTTTGGCCACCCCTCTGCTGAGGGCCTCCAAGCCCACTTAACAGTATGGGTGCTGCGTAACCCACAGGATTTCAATCACAGTCTGGCACTTTCTGGCCACATCAGACCCTGGGCTTGGGAGTCCTCAGAAAGTGGGGCCAGGCAGGGGCTGGTACAGGAGTGGGAGTTTCCCATTCATCCTCCTGGGTCTCTGAGCTGGGGTTGGTTCAGTGGTGCCCTGCCCTAGATGGCGGTCCGAAGAGCCCTCACTGGAGGATAAAAGATCTTGCTTCCAGCTCATATCTAATCATTTAGACCACTCGAGTTTAGGTGTCGTGGCTGCCCCGCCCCGCCCCCCATGACCCCAAGTCTTAAAACTCCATCAGGGGCTCTGATACCCACAGAAGGAGTCCCCAGCAGCAAACTGGGCAGGGAGGAAGTCTTGGCTTCGGTTTTGTATGCTTTTCATGGGCCTCACAATGGGGCACATCTTCTAATAAAGGCTCCATTCATGTCAGCTAGAGCCGCCTGTGAGGTTCTGCGAAAATCAGTTCTAGGCCTGATGCATTCTACATTTTTATCGGTGACCTGGAAATAAATATAAAATCATGTCAGGTAAATTTGTGGAGGACATAAAGGGTGACTGAGCAGTTAAGGTGCTAAAAGCAGTCCAGCCATGGAGATGAATCTGTTTTGTTTGGTAAACAGATACCATACGAACTTTTTTAATACAATTTTTTTTTTATTACTCTAGAGACCCAGCCCAAGCAGCTCTAGGCACACACCAATGTTCCCTCTAAGCTGATGACGCAGCTGAGCAAGTTATGGTATTTACTGAGCAGCAATTTATGAGGCCTGGGCAACAGTTTTTTGGTGCTGAAAGTATCAGCTTGCCTAAGTATCTTAATTCAAAAGTAATTCATAGATGTCTTTTCATTCAAACTTCAATAAAAATGTTAAATTGATGTACTGTAGTTTTATTAATTTACTAAACAAATGTGAGACAATGAAACTTGCTGCCTGTCTAGCCTCTACCATCATCTACACCTCTCAGTTTTTGTTGCCTGGCTTTGTCAGATTTCCAGAATACATATATAGACAAAGTGGGATTTTCTCCCACAAAAGCTCATGCAAAAAATAAATCTCTTAGTCTTTAAGTGCCACAAGACTCCTTGCTTTTTTTGCTTTACTAGACAAATTCCAAAGGGGCAGCCGTGTTAAAGTCCCTCTTATGCTGCCCAACTGGGGTAAAAGGGATTCAAAGTGGATCAGGCCCTAAATGTCCAAAATGGAGATTGAAATTAAGTAGGTAGCTTCACATTTGATCATGAGACTGACATGTTGAGGGGATTGTATTTAATACCTAGCTATCAACCTTGAAAATACACCTATTCTCCCCTCAGTAAACATATTAAATTACCATACATTGCAAATCACAATCACTAGGTAGCAACTGCTTCCCAGATTCCCTCAGGGCAATACCTTAAGTAAAGTTATCTGAGAAATTCAAAACTTTTAAAGGTGGCAAGGGCACAAAACATGTTGCAAGACAGTTTTTCACAGCATCACATCTCTGTAACCAGGGCCATCTTTTGTGCCTAAAGAATTGGCATCAAATAGAGCTAGGTTAGAGTCTGTTACATTATCATGCCCAAAAGCTAAATACGGGACAACAATCCTCTAAGCGAATGACAAAAAATTGATCAGGCATACAGAAAACTTTAAACATTGTGAGTATCTTCCTTTAATATAAAGTGTCTCTGACATCTCAGTTTTGGAGTTTATGGGGTTTTTTTTTATCCAAATCATTTTCAACAATAAAAGGGAGGCTATAATTAGTATGCCTGGAGTGTAAAGGATCTCAGAACTAAAATAAGCAAAATGAGGTATAATTGAGATTTGTGTGTCTGGTAGTGGAATATAATAAATGTAGTTTAATAATTTTTAATTTTTGACAGTTAAATCAAACCTAATCAAAGCTGCAAGAAGCAAGAGCATAAATGGATTCGTGAAAGAAAATGATTATTTTTCTAACAAATTTTGGGGGAAATAGAAATACAAAGTCTTTTTTTTTTTAAATTATTGCACCACTGGCAATATTTTTTTCCTTCTGCCTTAAATGACTTTTTATCCTTTCAGTTTTTCATTTCATTTTCCTAATCATTAGGATTTGTTTCCTTCCATCACAGGAGTCTATACAAAGTTACATTGTAAAGCCCCACCTTGACAAACTGATTGTATTAGAATCTCTCACAGAAAAGAAATCTAAAATTAACCCAACTTGTTTTTGCTTATTTTAAAGGATTGTTTTTCTTTTAAGAGCTTTTGTATATTCAAGCCTTTTAGCAAGTGAAAAGCAGAGCAGTCACCCTTGATAGAGATGCTAAATGGCTCAAAACATTTTTGCTGGGTCTTTCAAGTCCCAAGTCCTCCTCCAGCTCCAGCCTGGCTCCCGTCCCCTGCCCCCACAGAGAGCCCTGCGTCCCTGTGGCCACTGCATGGCTGCCTCTGGGAGCCCCACAACTTAGCCTTGCCATCTCTCAGCCCCCCCCCGCTGCCCAGGCTCAGGGCTGCTTACTTGCTGGGGCCCACACCGGCCCCAAAGATGCCACCACCACTGCACAAGCAGCCTGGTGCAGAGGAGAGGGAGGGATTTAAATTTCCCTCCCCCTCTGCTCCTTCCCTGGCTGCGTGCAGGAGGGCAGGGGGAGAGGCCGTCACTCGCACCGCTCTCGCAGGCAGCCTCTGCGCACATGGGGCTCCTCCCGGCTGCCTGCCCTGAGCTGCGCTGGCCCATGCATTGCCTGCGCTGGTGAGGGCGGCCACTGCGCCCCTGCCCACTAGCGCAGCTTACAGGGAACACTGGCACACACCCTGCTTTGGGCTGAGTACGACCACCAAGCTCTGAAGCTCCCTCCTCGAGTAAGCCTCCTGCAGTCTCGGGAACCCCAGGAGCAGTTTTGGGCACACCAGGAACAGTCACCAGTCGCTTTCAGGATCAGCCATGTGTTCACACTCTCCAAAAGGAGATCCCCTTCTCCCTCTGTGCTCCCTGGAGGGGCAGGAAGGATCTCTCTCCCTTTCCCAAGAGGTCATGGGAATTATACTCTCTCAGTGGAAGAAATTACGGCACATAGGAATGGCTTAAATGTTAATCTACTTGAATTCAAAGGCTCCTAACGTACAGGGGGCCTACAGATGTAGAAATGGAAGCAGGGCATTGGAGATGGGGAAAGACTTTATCCGGGTCCGGGGCACTAATGAAACTGAACCTGGAATATTGTGTCCCATTGCAGTATTTGCCTTTCAGAAAGGATGTTGAAAAATCACAGAGAGTGCAGAAAAGAGACACAAAAATGATCCAGAGAATGAAGAAAACACTTCACAGAGAGAGCCTTAAAGAACTTAACTTCTTCATTAGAAGGACAATCAGGAGGAGACTTAATTGCATATGTTCTTCCAAGGGGGGGAAATGGTGGGTACTGAAGGTCTATTTGATCAAGCAGGGAAAGGCAGAAGAAACCCGTCACATTCCCCTCCTGTGAACTGCATTGCTGTGCTGTTGTGTCAACCTCATTCTCCACTCCTGAGCCCTGGCTCATCCCAAATTGCTGTGTGAACCCCTACTCCAGGGTCAGCACATGCCCTGTCTCCTGCATGTAATCAGTGACACAGAGTTGAGGAGCACTCAGGCCTGCCATTCAAGGGCTAGACTCTCAGCAAACCCCCACATCCAAAGGTGAAGGGAACTACTGTACTTCAGATTGTACCCTGCCAGCTATTTACACTGGTCTGTCACTTTATCAAAGAAATTGCTCTTCACAAGCGCTCTCATG
This sequence comes from Podocnemis expansa, assembly GCA_007922195.1. NCBI lineage: Eukaryota > Metazoa > Chordata > Testudines > Podocnemididae > Podocnemis > Podocnemis expansa. The sequence continues at coordinate 9,756 of VOCP01043873.1, forward strand.
CTAAATGAGGTCTCTGCACACACCCAATCCACATGCACTGCTTTAGATAAAAAAAAAATGACTACAGTATGATTAGAAGTGTTTCCAAGTCAGAGTGATACACATCAAAAGATTAAATAAAGATGTTAATTGCAGTCCAATGTAAGATAACTCTTATTCTAAGCTAAAGTTAATGTTGCCGTCTCTGTTCAGTTTCATGCACCGGCCGGCAGCACTGAGTAGGACGGCCAGACTCTCCTCTCCCACCCCTCACATCAGACCACAGGTCAGCCCCAGTCCTTGATCTTGCTTGGGACTAAGACTGTAGGGGGAGGGCCCCTGGCAAAGGCGGGTCTCTCTTTTAACAAGTGTCCTCATCCCCCGGGGAGAGGTGATCGTCTGTGCCCATAAACGGGCATGATTCCTTCCACTTGAGCCAACGTGTGCTCATGTGCTTAGCCCTGTCCTTTGTACCTGTATGCATGAAGTCCCAGTGGACCTGATGCAGCTTGTAGGTCCAGGCAACAGATCAGGCATCAGAAGAGATTCAGAACAAACTCTCACTATCTAACTCCCACATGGAACTTGGGTAGGGATTTTTGTAGGGAAGAAAAAATGGTTAAAGGCAGGTCACTAGACTTCTTTTTGGGGTAGATAATGACTTAAGGGAGCATACCTGAGCCATTTTGCTTAGGTGGGCAATACAAGTTGATCATTCCTGGTGATAGGTGGCATTCCTCTGAGGAAGCTTACAATGCAATCAAGCAGATTCACTATGTTGGATATCAATCGAAGATTTATTGACCAGAATTGATCTGATAACTGTTAGGCTGCGTTTGTGCAGAGAAGAGTTCATTTTTCTCAGGAACGGTGACCACTCCAGGGGCATCTCTGCCCCGGGGGGTGTGTGCCTGGGGCATAGCCCCAGGCCCTGTTTCCACCCCACAGGCCCCACCCCCTGGCTGCAGGCCACGCCCCCTGATTGGGGACCCAGCTGGAAGCTGTCGCGTGCCATGGAGGGCAGCTGGGCACCTCATCCTCGACCAGGGATGGGCAGGAGCAGCCACCGCTGCTGTGGGCGGCTGAGCCCTGGATCCCCGGCTGGGGTGGGGCTGCTGCGGCCGTGGGTGGCTGGACCCTGGATCCCCCACTGGGGATGGGGCTGCCATGGCTGCGGATGGCTGGGCCCTGGATCCCCGGATGGGGCCAGGGCCAGGAACAGCCTCTACGGTTGAGCCCCAGATCCCCAGCTGGGGACGGGGCTGCCATGGCTGCGAACAACTAGGCCCCGGATCTCCAGCCTGACTGGGCTGGAGGCCGGGCAGGGGGCCCGCCAGACCCAGGGCACAGATGCTGGGATTCGGGGCATGTGCCCCAGGAGCCCAGCGCCAACAACGCCCCGGACCTCCCCATCATGCAGTGCCTCTCTGCTTTGCCAGTCCCAGAGTTCAATGCGACTCCTGCCTCGGAGCTCGGTTCTCCATTCAGGATGCTAATTCTGGTTCC
>VOCP01044128.1:0-23787 GCA_007922195.1 Podocnemis expansa
AGACAGAAACAGGAACTGAACTTAGGAAAACAACCAGGTAGCAGACCCCCATATAAAGGAAGAAGAGCATCTCCTTATTATGGAAAGATAGTACAAGCGTCACGGGCTTGGAGAGAAGCGAAGTCACACTAGGTGATATACATGAATACATTATAATAATATATTACCTATATAAGGTAACCCCATCCTTTGTTATTGGCTCTTGGGTCTTTGTTTTGGCCCCAGAGTCCGCAGCTGTGTATAGTTTTCCAATAAACTTTCTCTCTTTTACTAAGTGTGGCCTCCACTGACTGAGCACCCTTAAATTTCCTTCACAATCTGGTGTCAGAAGGGGGATCAGCGGAACACGGGATAGCCTGGGGTGCAGCCCATGGTAAGTGCCACCACCTACTTAGCACTAAAAACTAAGTTTCAGGATTTCCTTGAGGCTTCTGGTTTCCCATGGGTTTTGATTCAAGTTTGGTTTCTTCGCAGTCTGGTAAATCTGGTTTACCCTTCCTCGCCTGTGTAACCTGCTAGGGTGGGCTCAGATTCATTCAATTGCCCCTCTCCAGTGCCTCACAGAGAAAACCCCTGATGAAAGCAACTGGAGAGCCAGGATCCAGTTGTCAAAAGGACTCACAGCGAAGACTGCTCAGAGTTTCCATCCTACATTAAACTATTACTCAGCATAAACATACAATGAACTTTATTAACTAACTAAACACACGTTATCCTAAAGAACCATAATACATTTAAACAAAAGAGTAAGAAACCCAAGAGTCCCAAAGTTCAGGTGGAGTCACCCTTATCTCAATTGCAGTCTTTTAAGTCCTTGGGGCTTGAATGCAGAACAAAAGCAATCCTCATCCTCTTTAGCTGCAGGAATCTTCAGGCAGATGCCATGCAGTCCTTTCCTCCTCCTGTGTAGCCAGCACCATGCAATCAAGTCACTGGCCATCCAGCTCTCAGTTCTGCTGCAGACAACTCCCCTGCAAAGCAGTCGAAAGCTGGGACAAAACATCCTGCAGTCCACTCCTGCTCAGCTCCTTTCACTGAGTCCCTTAGCCAATGTCCTCTGCAGCTCTCTGTTTGCTCCTCTCCAGGCTTCTCTTCTCAGGCTTCTCCCTGGGCATGCAATTCCAGCTCAACAATAAAACTTGTGGAGCATGCTCAGTGTGCTCCCTCACCCTCTTACCAGAAGTTTCTGGTTTCTGGGCTGCAAAATCTGCCCAGCAACATAACCCAGCCATAAGGATCCCTAAAAGAGATTGCACCTATTTAGGCACATGGGTTACAACTGCACTTGATTATGTCACAGTAAATGGCCTCCAGGAAAAGATTCACATTGCTTCTCCTGACTAATCTATCCTCCAGTTTGAACTTTGTTGCTCTGCAGCCATCTTCCCCTCCCCCTTATATGTCCCAGGAATTTTTGAAATTCCACTTCCTGCTTCATTGTCATGGAGAACTCACATTGCATCTTCCTAGTTGATCATGGCAGCTACTTGTACCAAATGCTCTCCTATTTGGAGTACACTTGTAGCTTCTGGATCTGATTAGGCTTTGGGTAGGGGAGGCTGTTCAATCCTAGCTTCATTCCAGCTGAAGCAACTTTGTTACATATGGTCAAATTTCATAGACTGATAGAAGATTTTGTTTGGAAAGGATATCAGGCCATTTAGTCCAATCCCCTGCTTAAAGCAGGACCCAACCCAGTTAAATCATTCTAGCTAAGGCTTTTTGTTTAATGGAGAAGGGCTATGAATGGGACATACTGGAGTGCCATGTGAAAATCCAAGAGTTGTGTCACAGGTACCAAAAATGCTAGAGAGTCAAACCATCACTCTGGTACTGAACCATTGACCTGCTGTAGCTATAAAGAGTTGGAAGCTATCATCAATGGAGGCCCCACCCTGCCCCATCTCCACCACCATGACACCTGTGGATCCCTCCATGGGCAGGGAAGAAGCTGACACAAGACTGGACTCTGACAAAAAAGATGAGGAAGTTGGAGTGGAGGACAGTGCAGAACAGGGGACTGCGTCATTTGCTGACATGGGGAACCAAGACCCAGAGGATTTGATTCCAGAGGTTTTGAGCCAGTCCCAGCCCTATATCTCCAGCATGTAGGATGAAGGAGAGTGTAGCTCAGGTAAATGATTTTTTTGAGTTAATGCTTGCATGAGGTACAGCTTTCCTTTGGCTTGTTGCATTACACAGCAGTTTGAAGAGACAGAAATGTGCAAGAGTATCATTGTTTGCATGTGCTTCCCATTCCTCTATTCAGTTAGGCAGTGCACTGGAGAAGTGTGTTAATGCATATCGAGATATCATAGGAATTCTCCAGAGCAATCACTAAGAAACTTTCCTGGAGGTATTCGCTAATCCTATGCCAGAGATTCCTCAACATATCTGCTTCCTTTCTTCCTCCATTGTAGGAAACTTTGCAATGCCAGCTGCCAAACACTTGTGCAGGGACCATAACAATGCATGTGTGAGCAACATAGGGACATGGTTTGAAGATGCTCACATTGAGGAGCTGCACCTGATTATCTTTGCTTATTCTTGGGAGTGAGATACTGGCTTCTGTGGTCCCTGCCTGTGGAAAATGGTGGCACAATTTGAAATTTTGTCCATATCATGCTTAAGTCAGGCCAGAGGACTACAGAAGGGTACTTGAGGGCACATATGTCAGCTCTAGAATGGTAAAAACCCTTTTCACTGCTGACAGGGGAGGGTGATTGCAGCCTGACTAGAAACAGCTGATACTAGGCAAAAGCTTCTTTAGCCCTGTTAATTGCCCCACCTGTGCTAGATGTGGGGGAGAAAAGAGAGACAAGTTACCAAAAGCTTGCAGAAGAAGAAGAAAAAGACTCTATAAAAGTCAGAGGATAGTATCCCTTCCTGGAAGGAGAACAGTATAGCAAACTCAGGCATTAGCCTGACAGAAGGGCTAAAGCTATTCTTATCCAAGCACCACACCACCCCTATGATCCTAGTGAGGAACCAGAAACAGGTACTGCCAGTGGGCTGGGTCTCACAAGCTTACAGACTCATCTACTCTGGGATGCTACACCATCTTGACTAAGGCATCCTGGAACACTGTGGCTAAGAGACATAGAGGGTGGGACTAGGAAAAGACTTATTTAAAGTGGGGTTCATTTATCCCAGGCCTATTTCACCAGAGGAAGAAGACTGTTATCAAGTAAAGCTGAGAGGGGACTTTGCCATGCTATCTGCACCAATACTCCAAACAACCACACAGAACATTTTCCTCAGGTTTAGTGCTCCCTCCCTTCATGCACAGTTCACCATGCCTTGGTTGATTGTCAAGTTGTGCACTTGGGTTGCTAGCAAACCATGAGAAAAAGGTGTGTTTTCCAGGAATGCATCAATGCTGTTACTGCATTCACAGTTCTGCTTCTGTTACTGTACTTCTACAGATGTGTCATTGATGGGGGGAAACCCTCCACATCTGCACCTTCTGTTGATAAGAAAATGACTACAGAGGAACAAACGGGAGATGTTCCAAGAATTCCTCCAATCCTCTGAGATGAAAAAGAAAAAGGAAAAATGGCTGTGGGGAGACACTGTGTTCAAAAATCAAAAAATTGATAGGCATGTGAGGAGGAAAAAGCAGGAATGAGTGATAGCAGGTCATGAGTTCATGATAAAAGTCATGTAGGAGCAAACAGAGCTGCTAAAGTCATTTGTGATACTATGAATTGAATTTGTGCATGTTTGCTTCCTGTTGCTGCCAGTACAGGACTGCTTTCCTGCAATCCCCAGACTCCACCCTCACATCCCTAAAAAACTCCTGGTCTGTTTCAATATCATCTTCACAGTGCAGTGCTCTCCCTGTAGGTGCTAGAGGAACTAAATGTGGATGGGCTTCAGATACAAAATGATTGCTGTGTGCACAGGTACAAATGTAATTACAGTGGTTTTTGATTGTTGCTGTAACTTATGTTGACAAAATTTACAAGTGTAGACAAAGCCTAATTCAAAGTGCGACTGCTAAGTACAAAATTTGAATAGATTGTTTAGCATAAGTAGTTAACAGATATTTCAAGGGACCATTCAAGATGAAGTGGCTCATTAAGACCGCTCTAGCTATAGCAGAAAAGGCAAGCATTTACAGATTGTAGTTGTAAGCCATAAATTCAGTGTCTCTCTTCAAGTGCACTCTTTTAAGCACCTAGGTATGAATCTGTAAATGTTGCACAGGTTTCCTTTGAGGATGAGGACTGCTAGATCAGATATAGAGTGATCACTTGTGAAAAGTGTTCACACACAGGTGGTCATATTTTGTCTTTTATCATTTTCCTGTGTGAGCTCATCTGAGAGTGTAGTGATTCTCTGATTTCACCCACATGATAGCTAGTGGGGAACTTAGTGCACTGAATGAACTACCACCACATGTAATAGGCATGAGTAGGATCTATAGATTTTGCGAAGTGTGTTGTAGGGAGAGTTGATCCTTGTAGCAGTGGAGATATGTTTTTAGGTTTTCCATCTATTGGTCTGGCAGGTTATGGTGCTGCTTTGAGTTGGTATTCTCTGGTCTGTGGGGTGCTTGCTTCTGATGATGAGATTGGGAGTTATTTTATGGCCAGAAGTAGGGAGAAGGGTCAGGAAAGATTTATTTCAGGAGGGGGTCCCCATTGAGTATAGGTTGTATTTGTTTAACAATGCCCTTTATGGGTTCCAGTGGGGAGTGGTAGATAACAACTTGGGGATGTTCAGTTTGAGGGGGGGTTATTTTTGTACTGAATCAGGTTTTCTCAGGAATTTGGGTAGTCCATTCCATGATGGGATCTACTTTTCTCATACGGTGTCCTTGTCTAGTGAAGGAGATTTGAAGGTGTCTTGATATATCCTGTACTTCATCCTCAGAGCATAATCTGTGGCATCTTGAGAGCCTGGCGGTAGACAACAGATTTATTGGTGTGCTTGGGATGATTACTGGCTCTTTGAAGTAGGTGTGGTGATCCAAAAGTTTCTTGTATATAGTTGTCTATAGGGTTCTATTGTTGAAGTTGATGCTTATGTTGGGTTGTTACTGAAAGTTTAATAGGCGTGTGGCAGTTGTGGAAGTTGTGGTGGAATTCATGAGGAAGATTAAGTATCTAGAGGATAAAAATATCATTACTGTATCTCAGGTATATAACTGATTTTATGGTGCATTTGTGCAGAAATTCTTCATCAAGATGACTCATGAAGAGGCTGAAATATTGGGGAGCCATTCTAGTACCATGACTGTTTCCATGGTTTGGACAAAATGTTTGTTGTTTCATGCAAAATTATTATGGGGGAGGTGTTTCCTGATGTGTTTGGGTGGATATCTGGGGGTTGTTCCTTATCTTGTAAATATGTGAGACTGGCACCATCTTTGTCACTATAGACCAGTGATTTTCAGCACACTAGTGTGCTGTGAGAACTGCTGAAGTGTGCCATGAAATTTTGTACAAAAGTAGTGAAAATCAACCTTAAACAATATTCTACCCAATCAAAATTACAACACATAAAATTCATGAAAGTTAATCATCAGATTAAAAGCGAGGTATTTGTCTTTCAGTTCTAAACTGTGAACATTCTAAATGCAGATGGCCAAAGGGCAAAATGAGATGTTTCTTTTTCCAGTGGATTTGAAATATTAATACATTTGATGCTTCTTCATTGTATTCACTTTGTTGCAAACTTTTAGAGTAAGACTATAACTGAAGTAAATGTAAGTAAATGTGATGTTTACAAGAAATCAATTCAACTGGAAAAGTGGGTGTGCCATGGGATTGTTTGTCCCATGGAAATGTGCCATGTTACAGAAAACGATGGGAACTACTGCCATAGATATCAGCTTCCTATATACTGACATTCCTTACAATGACAGCATAGTTATCTGCCTCACATATTTACAAGACAATAGACATCTCTCAGATATCCACCTCAAACACATTGCTAGATAAATTCATTTCATGCTTTCCCAAAGCAATTTATGGCTTATTGGCAAAAATGTATAACCACTAATAAACCCTCCTCCTAGGTGCATCCCCCTTCCTTTCCTCCCTATGACTATAGTGGTGTTAAGAGGCTGTTTCACCTTGAATGGTCTGTTGAAGTATGTGTTGACTACTTACACTAAAGCATCTTTTCAAATCCTATATTTAGCAATGACATTTTGAGTTAGTTTTCCAGACCTGAAGAAGAGTTCTGGTTAAGCTCAAAAGCTTATCTTTCTTACCAATAGCAATTGGTCCAACAAAAGATATTACCTCATTCTCTTATCTCTTTTGGAACTTGATAACAGCCTCCAGATATATAAAAGGCTATCATAAAGAGAAGAGTGACCTATAGTCACTGTATATAAGACAAGAAATAATTGGCCTAATCTGCAGCAAGGGAGAGTTAAAACAGATATTAGAACAACTTTCCAACTACAAACAAACAAGGAGGTCTATGGTACTTAAACACTAAAAAAATTGTTTTTCAAGAGCTTTCGTGGGAGAAAAATCATACTTTGTCAGATGCTTCTTCAAAGCATCTGATGAAGTGGGATTTTTTCCCATGAAAGCTCATGCAAAAAATAAATTTGTTACTGTTTTAAGTACCACAGAACTTCTTGTGTGTGTGTTTGTTTTTAGTGAACTAGACTAACATGGCTACCCCTCTGGATCTTTCCAACTGTAAGAGCAGTTAAGTTTTATAATATGTTTCCAAAGTAAGTTGTAGAATCCACATCACTGGAGGGGTATTAAGAACAGATTAGACAAACAAGTGTTAGAAATGGTCTAGGCTAGCGGTTCTCAGCTAAAGGTATTCATAACCCTGGAGGAACCCAGCTGTCTTTCTAGGGGTACTCAATTCATGCAGATCAGTGTTTCTCAACCTGGGGCTGCAGTCCCCAGGAGGGAGGGTGCCACATGATGGGTTTAGGAGGATCTCAAGTGCTGGGATGGCATTAGAGTGGGGCATGTGAAGCAACTCCCTGAGGCCACAGGGGGCCCTGTGAAGCTAAGTTACATACATCAGCCCTGGTGCCTGGAGCTTGGGCTTCAGACAAGGCTCACAAGTGAAATACAGACTGAAGTATCACTTAAATGTCAGGATAATATTTATACTTTGATTTATTTCATAATTATATGGTGTAAATGAGATGATGTAGTCTGGAAAGGCTGAGAACCACTGTTCTAGGTTTATTTTGTTCCAGCTCAGCACTTGGGTCTAGACTTGATGGCCTCCTAAAGTTACTTTCAGCCCTAAAGTTCACTTTCAGCTGTGATTTGTCATTCATTATACCTAAAACTGCAGGTCTGAGGTAAATCATTGATGCAAGAGTGTTGGCCAGTTTACCCTGGAGAATAGTCTGCACTTCATTTATCCTTAGGAAAGAGATCAAGAGGAGCTGCAGATTAATTCTCTTGGTATAAATGGTAAGCAGTGCATCAGGAGATGAGTCATTACTAAGACTGCAGTACTTGTGTGACAATGTCACTGTATGGTAATCAGGCAATGTCACTGCATGGTAATTCACATGGCTGTGACCGATATGCTGTGCTGTCTAAATATGGGAACTTTTGAAGATTAAAAGGGATGCTACTAATAATTAATCTGCTAGTGCTAGATTAGAATAATTACACATGATAAGAAGAAAATGAGGCATAAGAATAAAGCTGAAGAAAAGATACATGAATCACCCTCATGTGTCTTCCTCCTCACAGTGTAGAAGGGAAGATGATGTAACAAAACCAACTTGCACTTTTAACCTCTAGTGTCTGAAAGCTGATAAGTTAAATATGGAGAACTGGTTCTACAGCTAGATGTTTGGCTGGAGCTCTCAATCAAATAATGACATACAGAAAGTAAATTGTCAGGGAATAGTCTCACTACAAGGCTAATGAGAGCTACAGGGCAGCATTGAGGAAGACAGACCCCTGTAACAAGTCAGAGTTACTTTTACCTTTGTATGCTGGATATTACTTCAAAGGTTGTGTGCTCATTTGTTTTGGCAGCTTCTGTATTCTGGCAGCATCATGCACTGAGAATCTGCAGCTTGCTTTGAGCTGCAGGAGCTTGAGTGTAGAAAACCTGAAGACAGATGCTCCACAGGGGCAAATGATACTGACAATTTTGCAGGAGGAGCTCATTATCTTGTGGGCTTGGGGCTTTACTGTCTAATTCAGAATATTATCAGCATTAGATTTGACAGTGGCAAATAGGCATTATATTAATAAGAATCAATTGGACATTAATTTGGTTTTATTACTCTGCCTTGCCTCCTGCTAACAACAGAAGCATGAGAGGACTACAGCCGCACAAGAGTATATGGTACCAGTGAATAGCATCTATTATGCTCCTGACACATAAGGATCACTTGCAGCACATTTTGAGAGCTCCTTCATATGGAAAATTGGGAGCCCATCTCCTGGAAAGCCTGAATCATTTTTCATATCCTCTCCTTTTTCCCATTGATCCCATTTCAGACAATTCCCAAGCATCAAGCTTGTTTGATGGACTTTCTCAAATGTTGTTTTGAATCAATTTTATAAATGGGTAGATGGCAACTTATTTGCAGCACGTACTTTCCTGAATAAAAAATTCACTGTAGTAATTGCTTCATTTTGTTTTCTTCCTCTCCTTGTGCTCATATTATGTCTCTCTGCAAAGATTCTTCCATCACCTCACCAGTCCCTTGCCTCCTTTTATGCTTTCCTACATCTTTGTTCTGCTTACTCTCTCCTTTTTCTCATTCTCCTGTATGTACATCTCCTCCCTTCCTGTCTTGCTTCTCTTCTTTGTCAGTACTTTCCACCTCACTTCTGCTTCCTACTTATATGCTTCTTTCTGTTCCATGTTTCTATTTCTTGCTGAATGTATTTGCATTGCCACCTCTTACCCTTTGAATTGAGCAATTTTTCAGTATATACATCCTAAGTTGAAGCAGACAGGGCTTCCAGAATATACATACATCAACAATATACATTATGAAGACAGAATATTTTGAGAAAACTAACTTCCTCATGACTTTCCTTTTTCTATAGGTTGTGACCATTGTCAAAGAGCATTAGTATTGTTTTTGAAAATGTTTCTAAATAATGGAGATTAGAGCAGAACATTTACTTTCTTAGTACATTTATTTGTTTTACAGTTTAGTGTAATTAGTTAGTTATATTTTGGTAGCTATGGAGGACAGGAGCAAAATTATAATAGTTTTCTATGAGACTTCTTTCACCCTCTAGTGATCCACATATAGTTTTATAACAAAAATTCGTCAAGATCCCAGCTAAAAGAGCTTGCATTATAATGTAAAAGTCATTTCCAAAACTAGAATATTTTTTAAATTATGTTTCTCTACTTATTGCTCTTTAATTATGTTAGACCAGGTTTAAATGCCAATTTACTTTTTACAGTAGTGAAACAGCCTTTTGCATCAAGAATGTATTTTAAAAGCTTGGTTATAGTCCCATGGCACATTTTTAACAGTCACACTGTAAATAACAGACTGCCTAGACTTTGTGCTAATTACCTTGTACAACTGAGAACATATAAAATAAATTCATGCTCTTTTGTCATCAAAAGCTATCTGAAGGATCAGTTTTTAAGTTTTATCTAACAGTTAACTTGGCAAGAGGCTTAAACACAGCACAGATTTATTCCAGGGAATGATTTCTTCTCAGTGAATGAATGTTATCAATTATCAGTTTTAAATACTAGCATTATTTGGCTGCAAGTAATGTATGATAAAGAGACTTGAAAGCTATCCTCTGATATAGAACCACTGTGATCTGGATCATGATTGGAAAAATATTGTAAATGCTACACTTTCAACATGCACCCTTTCTTTTTGAAGCAGAAAGTAGACTGTTAGTGGAAGACACAACCTAGGAAAGGGAGGTTCAGAAATGTTAATTTTTTACTTTTTTATATTTGGAATACCCTTTAACTTTATAACACTATGTGGGATACATTAATTTGCCAGAAAGCAACTTAAGATATCACTTGTATTGTCATCATGATATGTATATTCTATGGGGAAATTCAATAGCACAGTCTGTTCCTTAATAGCAAGTGCTGTACACATTTATCTTTGGCATTGGACGAAAACTGATGAGAAAAATTTAAGATAACAGATGTGCCAAATTGGAACTTTCGTTTCAGCTCTCACATTCCACAGATATTGACTGAGTCACAGTTGCAAACCCGTGATTGCAGTCTACTCTCTTCAATTTCTGATATTTGAAGTGATATATTGCAAACCTGTATGAACATGAATGCTACTTGTGCAGCTTACAAGTTTAATAATTTCCCTGGGATTTAAATGGAACTCAACTGGCACTGTCAGTGTCTTTGATTTGTGCCTTTATAGTAAAAATAATTTACTGCTGTAATTCCATTTTTTAACATTTTATTGTATGCCTTTCAGTATCTCCTCCTCCTTTTATAATGAAGGTTAAGAGGTGAAAATGGACAATAACTACTGATGGGATTTTCAAAAGCAACTATGTGACTTCAGAGTACCAGTCCCATTCACTTTTGATGACTGATTTTCAGTGGGATTTGTGCTCCTGTGTCTCATAGGTGCTTTTGAAGATATATAGGATGGGATTTTCAAGTAAGTTCAGGATAACATGTTACTAGCTGGGAGAAGTCTGTGTGTTGATAAGGTCTTTTCTATGATCATCTCATCTAATTAAAAATGGGTATTGATGTTTTACTGATTCCCTACTCTATGGTAAACAAAGATGGCATTTCACACACTGTGGGGTGACTATAAAAATATAAACAAATATATCTGATAAAAATATCTGCTGTTACCATCTGTTAGTATAATGCATCAGAAATATCTCCTTCTAAGCATCAGAAAGTTGAGGAGGTTCGAAAGGCAACAGAGATTCAGACTTAAAAGTTGCATTAAATTATCGCATATAGAGCCAACCCTAGAAAAACTGGTGCCCAAAGAAAGGAGGGTCTTTGGTGAGCCCCTCCTCTATTTGCTAAGTTTTTGAATACCTTATTTTTTATTGTATTTGCAGCCCACTTTACGACTTTCCTGCCTGATTTGCCAATGGCATTCTCAGGTAAAAAACAGCAAATTATGTCAGTCTCTCATTGGTCACCATCAATTAAAGATATGTTTTAATGATCCTGAGCTGCAAAAAACTGCTTTCACTTCTTGGGACTTTGAGCAGCATCATGAGCAGAATACTCTTATTTTTTCACACATTAGGAAAAGCGTCCTTCAGCTCTGCATCATGAATGAACTGGAGAACTTGGAGTGGAGAGTGCATCCCATGTGACGAATATTGTTCATTTCACGTAAACATCTTTATCATTGATGTTTGAATATTTCCCCTACATCAGTGTCTGATGAAGGTTTGTACACTTGTTCAAGAGTGCTTTCCTGTACTCTGGCAGCTTATTATGATCATGCAACTGTCTCACTCCCCTGCCTGATCTTTTCATGGTGCTTCATTTCTCCAGACCTGTCTGTAATGGACACTCAAGCAGAGTCCATTGGTGAGCAATCCCCCGCCCCTTAATTTTTCTTCTGAGCTTCTTATTACCTTGCCTCTGCTTTTGTAACCAAACTCTCTCTTCTTTTGACAAGTTTGAACTTCCTTCAGTTTTCTTGAAGACAAGCTCAACTCTTAAATTTTTTGTCACTTATTTGGCAACAGTGATGATATCATCAAATCTGCTATTTCTGTTGGCCCATGGCAAAAATCAAGATTCTTATCAAACTATTAGTGACCATAATGTCCATCAACTGAGTTTGCAATGCTCAGTTTTACAACATTGGCTTGGAATATAGTATTGTGCCAAATATTTTGTATAATAATGGATGCAGGATTAGCCCCTAGATATAATAATTTAGTAAAGAAAGATGCAACACAAAATCATTGAATCAGCATATTCTATATTCAGTTATTCTTATTCTTAAGACTAGTGAATAGTTTTCAAAAGACATTGGAAAACAATGATTCAGTGAAATAGAAATTAATGTGATCTAGCATGGAGAGCTAATGACAACTAAATTCTAAGAAAAAGCATCAAGATTTAATCAGTGATTTGAAATGGCTAATGATGAAGCAATTGCTATAAGTGATTTCTTTGAAAAGTCTGATGAAAGCATTTATCATGAGACATTCTAGTTTTCAAATTATAAAAATTGGCAAGGTCTTAGGTTTGAAATAGTCTATTAGGAAGAAAATGTATAAATCAGTCTATGTCTAAAACCAACATATAAAGAAGAAACAAGTTTGAGCCTGTCCTACTAATGCTGAGCATGTGTAATCCATGCCTATGTCTACAGTGGAGGCTTAAGGTGACTTATGCAACTCCCTGGCCATATCTGGAGTTAATTAAGTTGACAAGCAGTTGCTTAATTTAACTTAATAACTTTCCCTTAAAGTCAAACTTATTAAGTCGACTTAATAAAATGTGGCCATTAAAGTTGACTTAATAAAATCAACTGAAGGCAGGAGAGTCATTTAAAGTTGATTTTGTTAAGTTGACTTTAAATGGGTCCCCTGGCTTAAGTCAACTTAAACAAATGGGGACTCTTTAAGTCAACTTCATAAAATTGATTTTAAGTCAATCTTATTAAGTTGACTTGACTGACCCCTCTAGTGTAGACAAAGCCCATATGCCTAGAGGAGGTATCCCTTTTAGGGATCCCTTGAGTCTGCCTTATATTGCTGGGCAGATAAGGCTGCTCAGATCCAGAAGCTTCTGGAAATTCAGTGGTTGCACTGAACATGCTTCACTAGATTTTCTACAGCTGCTATGGTCAGATACCATGAGAGCAGCAGCCATGCAGAGAGTTGCAATGAGAAAAGCCCATGTGCTCAGTATGGACTGGGAGAAGCTGAGCCAGAAGTGGAGAGCAAGATGTTTTCTCCCTGCTGTGGAACATTTTGCAGCATATTTTTCTCCTCTGTGACTAATTGCTGGTTACCCAGTAAACTGAATAGATGGTGTTGATTCCAGAAGAGAAAGAAAAGCCTGCATGAATTCCTAACTAAGGTCCCTGCACCCAAAGAAGAAGATTGCAGCTTCTTGCATCTCTGGTCTTGCACTGAGATTGTAACTGAGATATGAGTGAACTACCTAAACTTGAGGCTCTTGGATTTCTTTTCCACTATGTTTCTGTGGGGACTATTCTGTTTAAATTCTTTTTTTTTTATGATAAGGTTTATCATTGTTAGTAGTTAAAGTTTGTTTGTTCTTAGGTAGTATTTTAATGTAGGGAGGGTAACTGAACAATCTTTGCTGTGAATCCCTTACAGACTGAATCCTGGGTCTCCAGCTGCTTCTCTGTAGGAGTTAGGGCAGATTTTTTTTTTTTTTAAGAAGGCAGAGGAGAAGGGTAATTGAATGAATTCTAGCCTACCGGAAGTTTACACATGCTCACTTTTTGTTGCAGCCAGTAGCAAGTGAGGGCTCCCAAGAATTCAGCCTTTAGTTTGTAACATCATGTGTCATCAGACCATCTACAGAACCAATCATATGCGTGACACTGTCTATAAAATTGAGCTGATCCTGTTTTATTTGCTTCCAGGTCACTCATTAGTACCTTATTCTAGTATATAACTGATTTCCAGATTATACCACCTGACTTGCATGATAGCCACTCTGAGCTTGTAAACCTTTCACAGACAATAAATGAATTCCATTTGGATTCCAGAGTCATAAATGAAACAGTTGGTAAAAGCCACTGTTATGAAAATTACCTGACGAAAAAAATTTGGTGTGAAAAATCTGATTCACTTCTGAAAAGTTCTGCTGATAATTTGAGACAGAGTAAGGTTTTGTTTTGCTTTTAGTTGTCACTTTGAAAATTGCAAACATAGTTTTAACTTAATCTTTAGTTAGCCAGAGTACTGGGAAATTAATTGTTTTACAATGCAGTCCTTGCACCTGACGAGAAAAATATCTTTAACTTCATCTGCCTCTTTCTGACTTTTAAGATATTACAGATTGCTGTGCAATGTATTTGCATCATTTCTGAGTTGTCACCAGCTGCCAGGGGAAGAAGAACCCTCTTATATTTTTGGGACTTAAATATCACATACCATTTTGATGACTTGCCTCTAGTGCAGGGGTCTCAAACTCAAATCGCTATGAGGGCCGCATGAGGACTAGTGAAGGGCCATATGAGGACTAGTATCTTAGCCCGAGGGCCACACCACTAAAACATTTTCATACAACAATATTTCAAATATCAGTAAAAATAGTGTCATTGAGGGCCACAGGAAATAGATTTAGAGGCCGCATGCAGCCTGCAGGCCATGTGTTTAAGACCCCTGCTCTAGTGCAAGCCATTGGCTTTCCAATGGAAAAGATACAGGTTAAGCTAACTAGGAGCCTTTGAGGTGAAGCATAGCACTTTTTCAGTCTTTGCTGCAAACGGACTTTTTACGTTGTTTGGTTTCTTTTTGGTACACCCAAACTCATAGACTCTTAAGATCAAAAGGGACAAATATGATCATCTAGTTTGACCTTCTGCATAATTCAGGCCACAGAATCTCACTCACCTCCTCTGCAATAAGCCACTAACCTATTGTTAAGTTATTAAAATCCTCAAATAATGATTTCAAGACTTTAAAGGTACAGAGAACCCACCAGCAATTGAGTCATGACCTCTATTACCAGGAAAGTCAAAGCCCCTCTGAGCCTTTAGGAATATGCTCTGGTGGAAAATTCCCTTCTGCCTCCACCATGGCAATCATTCCTTCCTGACCCCAATATTGTCTGATATAGTGGAGGACAGTAAGAACGGGATAGGATCAGAAGCTAAAATAGGGAAAGAACAAGTTAAAAATTACCTAAACATGTTAGATGTCTTCAAGTCACTGGGGCCTGATGATATGCACCCTAGAATACTCAAGGAGCTGACTAAGGAGATATCTGAGCCATTGGCTATTATCTTTGAAAAATCATGGAAAACTGCAGAGGTCCTAGAGAACTGGAAAAGAACAAATGTATGCCCATCTATAAAAAGGGAAATAAGGATGACCCAGGGAATAATAGATCAGTCAGCTTCATCTCTATACTAGGAAAAATAATGGAGCAAATAATTAAAGAATCCGTTAGCAAGCATCTAGAAGACTATGTCTACACTTAGAAGGTTAGTTCAAATTAACTTAATATGAACTAATTAATTCAAACTAATAATGATTAGTTTGAATTGTTAATTTGAATTAACATGGCCCCACTAGGAAAGCCAGTTAGAACTATCATGTCCATGGACAGGACTTGCTAGTTTCAATTAAGAGAGGGACACCATGGAAAGTGTGACAAGATGGCCAACAAGAAAGGCCATGCCCCCACCCAATATATAGAAAGAGGAAGGCACTCTGAGAAGAAAGTCCTAAAGCATTATTTCGAACTCATGGTTAGTTCAAATTAACCACAGCTACACTGGGTTAATTTGAACTAATAAATTTGAAATTACCCTTACTTCACAAATAAGCAAGTTTTCATAACTTTGAAGTAAGCTTTCATTAATTTGAACTAAGGAATTCCTTGGTTTGAAGTAATGAAAGCCAGTGTAGCCATGCATTAATTTAATTCAAATTAATCCATGTTAATTTGAATTAAATTGTAAGTGTAGACATACCGCAAAGAGAATAAAGCACCTAAGTGATAGTCCGCATGGATTTATCAAGAACAAATCATGTCAAACCAACCTGACAGCTTTCTATGATGGCATAACAATCCTTCTGGGTTGAGGGGAAGCTGTAGATGTGGTGTATCTAGACTTTAGTAAGGCTTTTGATATGGTCTTGCAGCACCTTCTGATTAACAATCTTTAGGAAGTACAGCCTGGATGGAGCTACTATGAGATGTGTGAAAAATTGGTTAGATAACTGCTCCCAGAGACTAGTTATCAATGGTTCACAGCCTTGCTGGAAGGGCATAAAAAGAAGTATACTGCAGGCATCGGTTCTGGGTCTGGCTCTGTTCACTATTTTCCTCAATGATTTAGATGATGGCATAGAGCGTACGCTAATAAAGTCTGCAGATGATACCAAGCTGGGAGGGGTTGCAAGAGCTTTGGAGGATAGAAGAATAGTTCAAAATGATTTGGACAAGCTAGTGAAATGATCAAAGGTAAACAGAATGAAATTCAATAAAGACAAGTGCAAAGTACTCCACTTAGGAAAGAACAATCCATTGCATATACACAAAATGAGCAATAACTGCCTAGGAAGAAGTACTGCAGAAAGGGATCTGGGGTGTCATAGTGCACCACAAACTACATATATCAATAGTGTAATGCCGTTGCAAAAAAACCCAAATCATTCTGGGATGTTTTAACAGCAGTATTTTCAGTAGGACACAAGAAATAATTCTGCTCTACTCCACCCTGGTTAGGCCTTAACTGGAGTAGTATGTCCAGTCCTGGGTGCTTCATTTCAGGAAGGTTGTGGACGACTAGGCAAAAGGCCGGAGAAGAGCAACACAAATTATTAGAGGTCTTGAACACTTGACTTATGAGGGAAGAAGATTGAAAGAGCTGTGTGTGTTTAGTCTAGAACAGAGGATACTGAGAGAGGGTATAATGACAGTTTACAAGTATCTGAGAGACTGTCATGAAAAGGAGGGAGAAAAACTGTTCTCCTTAACTGCTGATGAAAGGACAAGAAAAAATAGTGTAGTGGCTAACACCTCTGCTTAACATGCAGAAGGTCCTGGGTTCAATTCCTAGGGGGTTGGACTCGATGATCTCATGAGGTCCCTTCCAGCCCTATGATTTGATTTGATTTGATTTGGTACAGCAAGGGAGGTTTAGGCTGGACATTAGGAAAAAAATGCCTAACTGTCAGGGTGATTAGGCAACTTATTTCAGTTGTTAGGCAGGTTGTGAAAATGTTTAAGAGCAGGTTAGACAAGCAACTGTCAGAGATAGTTTAAGAGGGTACTTTATCCTGCTGTCAGTGCAGGAGACTTGACTTGATGACCTCTCATGGTCCCTTATAGTTTCTATGATTCTATCAGTTTTACCCTGAGCATATAGGCAAGACTCACCAATCAGACACTCGAAAATAAAACTGTAATAAGCCAGAACTCATCCTGTTAGTTGTATCTACCACCAGAAGTCAAAGGTCAGTCAACTGCCAAACTAGGCTATCCTATTGTACCATCCCCTCTGTGAATTTATCAGTTTTGGAATTAGCTAGAAGTGTTTTGCCCCAACTGTTCCCTTTGGGAAAGGTGTTCCAGAACTTCACTCCTTTGATAGATAGAACCTGAGTCTACTTTCAAGTCTAAATTTCCTGATGCCCAGTTTATATCCATTAGATTTTGTATCCATGTTGGGGCTGAAGTTAAATAATTTCTCCCTCTCCCTGGTATTTATCCCTGTGTTGTATTTATACAGAGCAATCATGTCTGCCCTCAACCATCTTCTGGTTAGGCTAAATAAGCCAAGCTCCTTGAGTCTCCTCTCATAAGGCAGGTTTTCCATTCTTGGATCATCCCAGTGACCCTCCTATGGACCTGTTCCAGTTTGAATTCATATTTCTTAAACATGGGGGACCAAAATTGAACACAATATTCCAGATAAGGTCTCACTAGTACCTTCTACTGGAAGTTCCTCTTCTGGTGCATCCTAGGACATTAGCTTTTTTCAAAGCCACATAACATGGATGACTCATAGTCAGCCTGAGATCAACCAGTATGGCCAGCTCCTTTTCCTTCTCTGTTACTTCCAACTGATGCATCCACAACTTGTAGGAAAAAATTCTTATTAGTCCCTAAATGCATAACCTTGCATTTTCCATTATTAAATTTCATTCTGTTCCTAATACTCCAGTTGACAAGTTCATACAGATCTTCCTGTATAATATCTCAATCATTTTTTGTATTGGCAATACTTCCCAATTTGATGCCATCTGCAAATGTAATTAGCACATTCCCTCTTTTAGTGCCAAGGTCAGTAATAAAATGGTTAAATAAGACCAGTTCCAAGACTGATTCCTGAGAAACTCCACTAGTAACCTTCCTCCAGCTTGACAGTTTATTTTTTAGTCTGGCTTGCCATAGTCTCCCTTTAACCAGTTCCTTATCCATCTTTCCATTTTCATATTTCATATCCCCATCTTTTCTATTTTGACTAATA
The DNA here is from genome assembly GCA_007922195.1 of Podocnemis expansa. NCBI lineage: Eukaryota > Metazoa > Chordata > Testudines > Podocnemididae > Podocnemis > Podocnemis expansa. The sequence continues at coordinate 18,107 of VOCP01044128.1, forward strand.
ATTCCCCTATGTGGAACTATATCAAATACTTTACTGAAATCTAAGTGAATTAGATCCATCACATTCCCTTTGCCTAAAAAGTGTTATCTTCTCATAAAAGGAGATCAGTTTGGTCTGGCACAGTCTATCTTTTGTAAAGCCATGTTGTATTTTTTTTCCCAATTATTGTTACCGTTGATGACTTTAACTACTTTCTCACTGAAAATTTTTTCTAAGACTCTGCATACGATCAAGGTCAAGCTAACAGGCCTGTAGTTACCAAGATCACTTTTTAACTCTTTCTTAAAAATGGGAATGAAGTTGGCAATTCTCTAGTCATATGGTACAAACCCTGTGTTAACAGATTCTTTAAAAATCCTTGCTAATATGTTCCAAATTTCATGTGCTAGTTCCCTTAATATTCTTATATGGAGATTATTCAGCACCCCTCCCCAATTTACTCTCACTAAGCTGTTCGAGTTTAGTTTCTACTTCAGATGTGGTAATTTCTGCTTCCATATCCTCAGTCTCATTAGCTACCCTCCCACTGTCTCCAAGCAGATCATTAGCCTCACTAAAAACAGAGGAAACGTATTTGTGTAGCTATTCAGTCATGCCCAGATTGTTCTTAACTTCACTATCCTCATTGATTAGAAGTCCCACTTCTTTTTTTATTTTCTTCCTATTTATATGACTATAAAAGATTTTACTATTAGTTTTAATTCCCTTTGCAAGATTCAATTGTACATGACATTTTGTGTTTTCACTTTGGCTATGTTCACACACAAACTGCTTGTTTCGAAACAAGCCATTTTGAAATAAGGTTTTATTTTGAAACACCTTATTTTGAAAGACAAAAGTGTCTTCAAAATAAGGGAAATGAAATAGCATGTCCACAGTGTGGACATGCTATTTCACTTCAGGGGGGCTGCAGACCCCTGTGGGGTGAGAGGAACTGGTGGCTCACCCCACAGCAGTCTGCAGAGGGCTGCAGACCCCCACAGGGTGAAGCAGAGCTGGACGCTTCACCCTGCTGCAGTCTGCAGGGAACAGCAGACCCTGGTGAGGTGAAGCGGAGCCGGGCGCTTCACCCCACAGGGGTCTGCAGAGGGCTGCAGACCCTGGCGGGGTGAGTGCAGCCCAGAACCTCACCCCGCTGGGATCTGCAGGGGACTGCAGATCCCAGCGGGGTGAAGTGGAGCCGGGCGCCTTATCCTGCCTGCCTGCCTGCTGTGGCTCACCCCGCGGGGGTCAGCAGTCCCCCTGTGCTGGCCAGGGGACACCCTTCAGCACCCTGGCCAGGGTGCTGAGGGTTCCCTGGCCAGGGTGCTGAGGGGGTGGCCCTTCGTTCCAGGGTGCTAAGCACCCTGGGAGTAAGGTCAAATGTTGTTTTGGAACAGTTTGTTCCGAAACAACATGTCCCCATGGGGTTGTTTCAAAACCACTGCTTTCGAAACAACTTTGTTTCAAAATGGAAGGAGGTTTAAGCCATTTTGAAACACGGCTCCCAATTTGAAACAAGGGAACCCCTTGTTTCAAAATGGGAGTACGTCGTGTGGACATGCTGTTTCTTATTTTGAAACAACCTCTGTTGTTTCGAAATAAGAAGCCTGTGTGAACACACCCTTTGTCTCTATATTTCCTGACATCTAAGGGAGTGCTTTCCTTGCTGATCCCTTCCGTCTTCCATTCCTTGTAGGCTGTCTCTTAATTATCTATCTGAGATGCCTGTTAATCCATCTTAGTCTGCAACCCATTCCTGTGTTTTTTTCCCCCCTTCCTTGGGATGCAGGCTTTAAATAGTTCCTGCAACTGTGACTTATAGTAATTCTAAGCCTCCTCCACTTTAACATCCATGAGTTCTTCAGTCCAATCTGCTTCCTCAGCTAATTCCCTTAATATTTTTAAGTTAGCCCTTTTGAAGTCAAAGACCCTAGTCACAGATTTAGTTTTGTTTATCCTTCTGTTTAGGATGGTCATGGTTGCTCAAACCAAGGTTGTCTTCTATAATGAGTTCTTCCTCACTACTCACTAGTACCAAATCTAAGGCTATGTCCACATGTACATTGTTATTTTGAAATGAGTTATTTCAAAATAAAGTCCTTATTTCAAAATAAATTAATCTGAATTAAGAAAATGTTAATTCGAATAAAGGGAAAAGCTCAAAGAAACATAGCATGTCCAAACACAGGACTTGCTATTTCACCTTAGGAGGGGGGCACCACGGGAGGTGTGGCAACATGGCCCCTTCCCTGGGCCATGCCCCCACCCAATATAGGCTAAAAGGAAGGCACCCTGGGAAGGAGAAGGGCAAAAGTGTTATTTTGAAATAATGGTTATTTCAAAATAACACATCTGAACAGCGTTATATCGAAATAACCATTTGAAAATAACAGCTGTTTTGATTTAAAGGAGGTTTAAGCTACTTCAGAATGGCAGCTCATATTTCGAAATGATGGAGCCTTTCATTTCAAAATAAGAATACGTCATGTGGACCTAATCTCTTTTATTTTGAAATAATCAGTGCTATGTCAAAATAAAAGAGACGTGTGGACATAACCTAAAATGGCATACCCTCTTATTGGTTCGGTAATTATTCAGCTATCACATCCAGGAAGATCTGGGCCCCATTATTACTACTAGCACATACTCTCTAGTCGATATCTGGGAAGTTAAAGTCTCCCATAATCACACATTTCCCAGTAATATTTTCTTCATTTGCAGCCTCAAAGAGGTCTCTGTCCATGTCCAGATCAAATCTCTGTGGTCTGTAGCATACCACAATCACTTTCTCAGAGGAAACTGTAGCAGTTTTCTTCTAGTTTTCCTGTCCCAGTATGACAGCCCTAATCTTCTTATTGTTCACAATGGCTATGTCCACACTTACACAGTTAAATTGATTTAACTTGTATCAATTTAATAAATTCAATATAAAAATCATTAAATTGATTTAAGTTAAATCAATTTAACAGGTCCACACCAAAAACCCCCAAATCGAAATAGCATGTCCAGACACAGACTTGCTATTTCGATTCAGGAGAGGGGCACCATGGGAGATGTGGCAACATGGCCCCCTCACTGGGCCATGCCCTCACCCAATATATAGAAAAAGGAAAGTACCTGGGAAGGAGAAGGGCAAAAAGTGTTAAATCTATTTAACAGTTAAATCGAAATAACATGTCTGCACTGTGTTATTTTGAAATAACAATTTCAATTTAACCATTATATCGATATAACTTTCCTTGTATTGAAATGAGGGAGCTCCTCATTTTGAAATAAGGGAATGTCATGTGGACCTACCGTTTTTTAAATCAAAATAACCAGAGTTATTTCTATTTAAACAGTGTGTGTGGACATACCCAGTAATCAGAAGAAACTGTCTGAAAGAAGTATTTATTTGTTTTACTAAACACACAGAAGCATTCTTAACTGTTGTTCATAGTTTGATATGATTGTTACAGTTGTTACACAGGGAAAAAAACTCCCACACAGCTCAGTGCAGGATTCCAACCTTGTAATTATATTAAACCAAAAATATTTTTGCTTCAAATCCAACCAGCTGATACCGGTACCCAAGCCATCAACTTCTATTTTTTCCCAACAATACAATAGTTCATCTTTAAATTCCTTTATTTTCCACTCTGACTAGACAGCTTTGGCATTCTGAAGGGATATTACATTTCATTAGCCAATTGATTTTTCTGCTCACACTCTATTATGATAACATGACCTTCTCATTGGGAAGCATTTAACTGTTCTGGAATCCATTTCTGCAACTCCACATCCACTGTTCCAGGGAGTGAATGAGGAGCATTTGTACTTCTGCAGCTTTTGGGCAGAGAGATGGCTATCTCCTCCTGAGTGCATTCGTTCCCTTGGGCAACTGATAGCTTGCTCTCCCGCTGAGGGCAGTTATTGCAGATGGCCTTCCAATAAGGCCAGTTGGGCAAAGTATCAGCTCCATGCTTGCATACCCTGCGTGCCCAGTTTTTCTAACCACCTGACAAGTTTCTCCTTAGGACTCCTGTATCTAAAGAACCACTGTAGGGAGTGCATGGTTTGTCCTGACCACAGCAATTCTCCCATACAAATAATGGTGAAAATGTTCTATAGATTTAACCTGCCATGAATGCTTTTTAAAAGGTGCAATAATTTCACTCCAGAGAACTTAGATGTTTGCTAAAACAAGCCAATACTCTCTTAGTTGCTCTGTGCTCTTGCATCAATATTTCCTGCAAAATATGAACATTAGCATCTGTGTCCTGTATGAAAGGGGTTTTGAGGAACAGGCTAAGGCAGAGTCAGTCAGAAGCCCCAGCATAAAACAGAAACAATCTAAACATTCAAAATCATCATTCACATCATTAGACATTTAAAATCCCAAAGCATTATATAAAAAAAGAAATATTTGATCAAATGACAACTAGGGTTTGTTTATTTATTTATTTTTTTGAGAAAATTATTACCCATACATTCACTAGCAGTCTTTGACCCAAACCTGTTTTAACTAGAGGAAGAATGAGGAAACCATTACCTTAATGCTGCAAACAGTAGCAGAAGTGGCTGTAGCAGGACAGCTCTTCAGATAATTTGTACAGTTTTCATAAAAACATAAACAGGTGTACAGCAACAAACAACATTTGTAACAATGAATTTCTCCCTCCTCATTTTCTGTCAGATAACCACAGATGCTTTTACGTTATCTGGCCAACTATTCTGAACCTACAAGCTACTATGTATAAAATAAAAACGGCTGTTTAAGAGCCTTTGCTGAGCCATCAGTCCAAGCAACAACATTTACTTGGAATAGGTTGGGTAGGAACTCATTAGAGACAATTCAGATGGGCAATTTAAGCAATTTACTTTTTCATTTATGCATCATCCCACATGAACCAGTGGCTGTATGGTGTAATGGTTATTGCTAGGGACTAGGCATCAAGATTCCCATGTCACTTGCCAAGATCTTATGTGTGTGTCTTCTCCTTTGTGCAATCACTATGGTACTGAAAAACACAACCCATAAATTAAACTCAGCAGTTATTTTTCAGATTATTCTTTCTAGCAAGAAATATCCGCCCTCATAGCTTGCTGTGCTGGGATAATCAGGCTATCTGATTGCCTATGCTAATTTCCCTCCCACTGTAATTATCTGGGTGTTTTAATCACAGTCCGTGTTTCTTGTGGAACTATAATATAGTTTATGAACTTTCTTCTTTATTGTCACCTGTCATTTCATTAGTAAGGCTGACAGTGAGATACTGAATGGAAATTTAGTAAAATGATGTAGGTTTGTCAGAATATCTAGAATAAATGCAAGACTTAGTCATCCCACTGCAGTTGATAGCAAAATTCCCATTGATTTCAATGGGAGCAAGACTGGGCCTGCAAGTGCTAGACTCATAAAATACCATATTCACTTACTATCTAACTTTCTGCTTTAACAATGATGCTGGCTGAGCTTCAAACAGTTGTTTAGCTTTCTCAAAGCTCTGCACTTTATATGGTCAGAGAAAGTAAACATGGATGACTATCTAGAATAGACTCATAGGGTTGGAAAGGACCTCATGAGATCATCTAGTCCAACCCCTGGGGGTTTGAACCCAGGACCTTCTGCATATAAACTAGATGTGCTAGCCACTACACTATTTAAAGGCACAAACAACAGAACCTTTTTCCAAAAAGTTTTCTGTATTTTTTAGGTT
>VOCP01044130.1:0-18170 GCA_007922195.1 Podocnemis expansa
GTTGCCCTCCTCTGGACTCTCTCTAATTTGTCCATGTCCTTTTTGTAGTGGGGAGCCCAAAACTGGACACAGTATTCCAGATGTGGCCTCACTAGTGCAGAATAGAGGGGAATGATCACATCCCTCGATCTGCTGGCAACACTTCTTCTGATGCAGCCCAGTATGCCATTGGCCTTTCTGGCAGCAAGCGCACACTGCTGACTCATATCCAGCTTCCCATCCACCATGACTCCCAGGTCCTTTTCTCCAGTGCTGCTATTTAGCTGATCCCTCCCCAGCCTGTAGCAGTACATGGGGTTTTTTCATCCCAAGTGCAGGATTTTACACTTGTCCTTGTTGAACCTCATGAGATTCCTCTTGGCCCACTGCTCCAATTTGTCTAGGTCTCCCTGAATCCTGTCCCTGCCCTCTAGGGTGTCTACTGTTCCCCCCAGTTTGGTATCATCTGCAAACTTACTAAGTGTGCAATCTATCCCATCATCCAGATCATTAATGAAAACATTGAACAGAACTGGCCCCAGGACTGACCCCTGGGGCATGCCACTCATTACTGCTTGCCAACTTGACATGGAGCCATTGATTCCTACATGCTGAAACTGTTGTTCTAGCCAGTTTTCTATCCACCTTACAGTCCACGCATCTAACCCATACTTCCTTAATTTGCCAATGAGAATGCTGTGGGAAACTGTATCAAAAGCCTTGCTAAAGTCAAGGTATATCACATCAACGGCTTTTCCCGCATCCACAAATCCAGTCATCTCATCATAGAAGGCGATGAGGTTGGTCAGGCATGATTTACCCTTGGTAAATCCATGCTGACTGTTCCTGATTACTCTACATTCCTCCAAGTGTTTCAGGATGGATTCTTTGAGAAGCTGCTCCATGATTTTTCCAGGGATTGAGGTGAGGCTGACAGGTCTGTAATTCCCTGGATCCTCCTTTTTGCCTTTCTTGAAGATAGGTACTATATTTGCTTTTTTCCAGTCCTCTGGCACCTCCCCTGTTCGCCACGAGTTTTCAAAGATAATGGCCAACGGTACTGCTATCTCATCAGCCAGCTCCCTCAGCACCCTCGGATGCAGTTCATCCGGCCCCATGGACTTGTGCACATCTAGTTTCTTTAAGCAGTCCCTAACCTGACCTTCTGTCACCAAGGGCCTCTCTTCTTCTCCCCAGTCTACCGTACCTAGTGTAGTGGGCTGGGAGCTGACCTTGCTTGTGAAAACAGAAGTAAAAAAAGCATTGAGCACTTCAGCTTTTTCCTCATCCTCTGTCACGAGGATGCCTGCCCCATTCAGTAAGGGACCTACACCATCCCTAATCCTCTTCCCTGCTGATATGGCAAGACCCAGACATCATGTGCACGGGGGTCCCTTTCAAAGCCCAGAACCCTTCTTTTGTCTTGGTCACAGACAGTTGGACTTAGGCTGGGGAGCACATATCACAGGAGGCCTGTCCACCCAGGAAACATGTTCAGAGGCAGACAGCCCTCTCCACATAAACGTGAAGGAACTGAAGGTGATACACCTGGCCTGCAGGGTTTTCTTGGACAAGGTAAAGGGGGGAAACAATACAGGTTCCAATGGATAACATGGCGGCAATATTTTACCTCAGCTGCCAAGGGAGAGCTTGTTCACCTGCACTATGCATAGAAGCATCATCACTGTGGGAACTGGCCCTGAAGTTTGACCTCCACGCAGTAGCTGCACACCTCCTGCAGGTGAGCAACTGCCAGGTGAACAAACCTCAGCAGGCAATTCCTCCCGCAACACAAGTGCTCCCTACACCCAAGAGTAATGTCCCATCTCTTTGGGACATGGGGTTCCCCCCACATAGACTTCTTTGCAACATGAGCAAACCGCAAATGTGACCTATTCTGCTCACTCAGGGGCAGGGAGAGGGAATCCTTATTGGATGCCCTCCTGATAAGCTGGGGTGGCCCACTCCTCTCTGCCTTTCCCCCTATCCCACTGATCCACAGAGTGATGTTGAAGATCAAGAGGGACCGGGCAGATATAATCATGGTAGCTCTGGCTGGGCCACATCAGCCCTGGTACAGCACCCTACTTGATCTCTCATTAGCCCCGCTCATAATGTTCCCACTCTGGGCAGATCTACTCACACAAGACTGGTCGTCTATGACACCCGGACCTGAAGTCACTACCCTTGAGCATGGAGGCTGCATGGCTGAACCCTGATGAGCAAGTATCCTCTAAAAAGGTCCAAAAAGTCCTGATAGAGAATAGGAAGCCCTCTATAAGGGCCACCTACAGGCCAAAGTAGAAACGCCTCCTTCTCTGGGCACAGGAAACAGGGGTGGCACAGAGTCTGCCCCTATCCAAGCCATATTGGACTATCTCCTAGAACTACAGGAGAGCTACCTAACACTTCCCTCTCTCAGGATACACCTAGCAGCAACCTCAGTGCTACACAACACCTTTGATGGGGTGAATGTGTGTGAGCAGCTCATCTCAAAGAAGGACGTTTACGGGTAAGTAATCTTCCTTTGCCATTAAGTGTGGTGTGTTTTTTTTTTTCCCCACAAGCTGTTGACCACAGGAATGTGTGATCCATCTCAGCCAGGAGCATAGTCTCTATGGGGAGCTCTGTATGGGTTTGTAGTACACCCCATCACAGAGACGTCTAAGGTGGAGAAGGTTGGTTGGCATTAAGACAGCCAAATAACCTCTTTCATGAGTAAAGATTCAGAGTACTGGCAACTGTGAAGACCCTGAGTGGCCCATTCAATTTTAGGGTTGTTCCAAGGGTGTTAAACCTATTCAGATTGTTTCAGGAATACTTCATTTAAGGCTTTCATTGAGCCCTAGTCTAAACTAGAGGGCTTTTTGGCAGCAGCCGACCATCTGTTACGCAAGGAACATAAAATTCCTTGTATAACTGGCAGCCACTTTGTAAGCTGCCGGTACACATCAGGGAAAAGCTGACTGCAAAGCCCTTGCGGTTTTCTTTCCCCTACACCCCCTGACCCCTCGGACTTCTGGGGCCAGCTTCTGGGAACAGTGCAGCAAGTTCAGACTCGTTGCAAACTGCTCCCAGAATGCTGAGCTGATGGTGGCAAATTTGCCACTGTAAGTTTACATGTAGCCCTTGGGCACTCCTTCAAACCCAGAAAATGGTGCAATAGAAAACTTGTTGGGCCAGATTTATCTCCTGGGCAATGCAGGCAATTAAAACACATCTGCCCCGCAATTCAGGCCTCCCTGGGTTTCCCAGCAGCAAAAGTCCTTCACTTAGTCAGAGAACCACTCCTTGCTGTAAAGTTCCAAAGGGGCAGCCACATTAGTCTAGTTCAGTAAAACAAACAAGGAGACCTGTAGAACTTAAAGATTAACAAATTTATGTTTTGCATGAGCTTTCGTGAGAGAAAATCCCACTTCATCAAATGCTTTGAAGATGGGAGAACTTACAGAATGTGAGGAAATAAATGCAGAGAAGTGTAAGTCATGGGATCCAGTCCTGCTGTAACAGCAAATCAAAGCAGTTATTATCTTGCTCTATATGCTGTTCCCCAATGTTTGAATCTTAACAACTGCTATGATTTGATGTTACAGTGTGATCTGATTCCATGACTTACACTTCCCTGCATTTATTTCCTCCCATTCTGTATGTAGGGTAGGCTTAGAAGCTGTGCCTACCAGCTTTTGGGGGGGGGGGATCTAATTTGCATGGGTCCTGTATTAGCATGAACACAAGGAGCACAATTAGGCATTAGTATATTGGGTGCAGGTCATAGTGGGTAATGGTATTTGGGGTTACTTTGATCACAAATCTGTCAATATCTGTAATTCTACTGAAGGGAAATATAAAATAGTTTTTTGTGAATTGCTACTCTCTGTTTCAAATCTGTCTGGGTTAGTTAAAGGGTAAAAGTATCCTTAGTTAAACAAAGATTTGTAGGAAAGGTGATCATACGTCTCCGCCTGAAAGAAGTTGAAAACAGGGGGTGGGGAGTTTGAGGCTATTTTTGCCTCTCCTCCTATTGCTTCCCCTGTCTAATGATAGCTATAACTAGGCTTCTTCTGAGGTCTTTGTCATTTAGATAGAGGTAGCTGTTTGCAGCTACTTAAAGTTAAGAGCTAAAATCACTAGAAAGTAAATCCTCTCTCTGAGATGAGATCACTGAAGGGGAGCCAGCGGACAGTGACAGTGGGTGGTGTGACTGACTGGTGAGCAGAGCCAGTGGATGGTGAGAGCAGCCAGCAGCTAGTTGGGCGGTGTGAGTGACTGGCAGGTGGAGCCAGTGGTCGGTGAAAGCAGCGAGCTGGGCGGTGTGAGTGACCTGTGGGTGGAGCCAGCAGACAGCAGGCAGAGCCAAGGGACGTGCTAGTGGGTGGAGTGAGCAGCCGGTAGATGGCATTGGCGGACAGCTGGCGTGAGAGACACTCCCTACATACCCTAGGGTTGGTTGGGAGCCTAGTTAGCACTGATTCTCCAGATCAGTGCTGGTTTTGCCATTAAGTCTTGTATGTTCTGTTACGCAGTGTGGGGTTGTTGGGAACTTTGCTCTGTACTGATTTGCTGGATCAGCGCTGATTTCTGTTATTTGGCCTTTTACACTCTGTTTTACTACTATTAAAAGTTCTGTTTACTACACTTGGACTCGTGCTTGCAAGTGGGGAAGACTTACCTCTTTGGGGTGCCCAGGGAACAGCGCAGGATTTCCCAGAAATCTGGGTGGGGGTTCGAGCCAGTTGGTGGTGCTACATTATTGGGAAACCTCTAGGTATAGAACCTGGCCCTTGTTCTGCCAGCTTGCCCTTGCAGAAGGGTTACATGTAAATTCCTCCATCTTCAAAGCATCTGTGAAGTGGGATTTTCTCCCACAAAAGCACATGTAATAAGTAAATTTGTTAGTCTTTAAGTGCCACAGACCTCCTTGTTTGCTCCTTGCTGTAAAAGTTCTTCCAAGGAAGTAATTCCCCAGATCAGTGCACTGTATCTAAATGCAGTGGTGGTAAAGAGGCTGGCTAGCCTATTTACACTCCCACTGATATGCACAGCTCTCCAAGCACCAGGACCACACCTTAGAAAGGGGGCAAGCCTGTTTAAACAAAGGGAACTGGAGGGACTCACCAAACAGAGAGCACCCAGAACTCCATGAATGAGTCCAAGGAGTCAGAGGATGCTGTCCTGCTTAGATGTAAGAGTCAGTGAGGGAACAGAAGAAGGCCTCACATTTCCTCAGAACCTCCCTGGCAATCTTTTGCCTCCTGGATTGGTAGGTGGTGCTGTTGACTCTGTGAAGCCCTGGCTGTGGAGCATGGAAAGGAACAGCAGAGCCAGAACCTCAGTCTCAGGCTGTGGAGCAGAAGGGCTGCAGCCTGGCACAAACCATGCCAACGTTGTCAGATGGGTATAGCGCAGCATGTGTGTATCCCTATATAGGTGTGTGCTGGCTCTGTGCACGTAACCAAAACAACACTCACAATTGAATGAATCAACACAGTCATGGATCCACTGAGCAACCAAGGTACCTGGTTTAGGTTTATTGCAATCGTAGCACAATGCTAAGCAACTTATATCTTACAAGTACACTTAAAATATGAGTGCTCACTATGCAATCGGTTCAACACTGTTAACAGTGGGACTTTCCATTTCAGCTAAGGTCGCCTGAAGTTCCTCTCTCTGACATCCTTTTTCGTACACTGTTTCAGACTATTGTTGTGCCCCCTTTGGTGCAAGTGGTTACTACCTTCTTGGCAAAACAAGCAAGGAGTCATGTGGCACTTAAAGACTAACACATTTATTTATCAGATGAGCTTTTGTGAGAGAAAATCCCACTTCATCAGATGCTTTGAAAAGGGGGGAACTTACAGAATGGGAGGAAATAAATGCAGGGAAGTGTAAGTTATGAGATCAGGTCACACTGTTACAGCTGTTACAGCATGACATGATCCCATGACTTACCCTTCCCGACATTTATTTTCCTCCCATTCTGTAATTTCCCCCATCTTCAAAGTGTCTGACGAAGTGGGATTTTCTCGCTCATGCAATAAATAAATTTGTTTGTATTTAAGTGCCATAGGACTCCTTGCTTGTTTTGCTGAACTAAAGTAACATGGCTACCTCTTTGGAATTTATCTTCTTGGAGTTTTCCTGATATTACTCATACCCTTGTATTAGGTCGTTTGGGCAAAACATCTCTATATGTCAGATTATAGAGACGCCTTCATCCATGAAAGTGTTTGAGGGATTCACGTAATCCTTGCCAAGTGCCAGAGGAGTAGCCATGTTAGTCTAGTTCAGCAAAAGAAGTAAGGAATCCTGTGGCACTTAAAGACTAACATTTATTGCATGAGCTTTTGTGGGAGAAAATCCCACTTCATCAGACACTTTGAAGATGGGGGAATTTACAGAATGGGATAAAAATAAATGTAAGGGAGTGTAAGACATGGGATCAGGTCATATAGTAACAGCAAATCAAGGTAACTCTTGTTATCTTTTTGGTATCAGAATGTCCTGGTACCTTCTCCTTAGCACCTTCTGAGGCATGTTTTTAGACTCCTACAACCTCTACTATTTTGGCACTAGGTGTGCTTGAATTATCATCTTACTTCTTGCCAGTTTCTGTGAAATTATAAGGTCACAGCCTGACTTCTGCTTACTTGGCTTGCTTACAGACCTTTTTTTCAATGTACGCCTTTTCTCTTGGCCTGTTCAACTAGGTCTCAGGCTTCATTCCCAGCCTGTTGTGCTAGGCCTCTTGTTTCAGGCTTACTTTCTACTACAGCCCAAACTCATGGCTCCATTCAAGAGTGATGGCAATCTCTCTGTAGCCATACAATGGGTACAGCCAGGCAGACAGCAGTTAGATCTCCCTACCAATGAATGGCAGACATGTCCACCAGTGCCCCCATTTTCCATCAGCAAGAGAGCATCTCCGTCCATTGTTAACTTGTCTGCTGAGGCTGTCATTTGATGGGGCAGTGATGTGATACCTATTCAACATGCTACAGGACAGAGACCTTCCTCCCCCCTGAACCATTTCCTATAGGTTGCTATCCAGTCATTCGGCTAGTAATCAATGTTGGGTCATTCTCAAATGAGGCTGGATTTAAACCAGCACCCTAGAACTTGAATCACATGAATCACCAGCTGTTCAACAGGGAGGATTCCTTAGCCACTTCTGCTTTTACCACATCCAAAAAGGAACCAATTCATCAAGACAAACAAAAAGTCCTGTGAGATTTTTAAAGACTAACAAATTTGTTTATTGCATGAGCTTTCTGGGAGAAAATCCCACTTCATCAGATGCTTTGAAGATGGGGGAACTTATAGAATGGGAGGAAAATAAATGCAAGGAATTTAGTTTCCCCATCTTCAAAGCATCTGATGAAGTGGGATTTTCTCTCACAAAAGCTCATGCGATGAATAAATTTGTTAGTCTTTAAGGATGCTGCAGGACTCCTTGTTTTGCTGAACTAAACTAACATGGCTACCCCTTTGGAAATCATCAAACAATGCAAAGAAATTCCTGTGCTTGCTGCATGCCCAAACAAGGGCACCTGCCTGCTACACATCTTGAAAAACTTTCCTTACTGCTGAGGCACTCAGTTGAGTCACCCCTGGGTTAAGGGATCCTGAGCTGCTCACCTGGCCACTTACAACTTGAAAGCTGAGAAGGGAAGAAGTTGGGCTGGTAAACCTCTTTGAAACACCCAGCTGCTATAAAAATAGGGGTCATGGTTATGTAGATTGATGGCATGTTTCTTCCTGAATCATCACTAATGCAGTTTCCCAGAAGGGAGTTACGGGGCACTATCATTTTGTAAAATGAGTCATACAGGCAAGATCCTGTCCACCTGGGGTCATGAAAAAGCATATGTTCCTCTTCACAAGGGTGGGGATGTGAGCCCTGCAGAGGATAGCTATAATATGCTATTTCAAGCTATGGTTTTAAGTGGAAGGGTACAAGTTCAGTTCCTGCTCCATTAACCTCTCGGCTATTCATTGTCCAGAGTTCTCTGCATACACAGGCAGCCACAGCTTGTAAAATGGATTAGGTACATCACACATGTTTCTAGCCAAGGCTATCAATCTCTTGCAGCAGAACTTTGAATTCTGACTCCCGTTAGAGAACAACTGTCCCAGGTCTGAATGTGTAAACCATGTGTTGACTCTGTAAATATATGTATGCTTTGCCTATGCTGTTCAGCCACTGGGTGTCTCTGTGAGCTTTATAGAATTCCAAAGAGGGCAGCATCCCTGAAAAACAAAGCTGGGACGTGAGCTGTGTGGAAACCTATTTGTTTGTGTCTAGAATCATTTTATTTACCAAATGCCTCTTGTTTAAGACTTGCCAATTTCACATTTCATCATGTTTCTGAATACCTAGGGGTGGGAGGAGTTAGCAAGAGAAACTGAGGGGTTTCCTCTTCCAGAGGCTCATTTATAACCATTTTAGAATATTAACAAAATGCCACCTCACTACCCTCAGAACTGAAATCAAGCCGCAGAACATAAGAATGATCATACTGGCTTGGACAAATATCATATTCTGATACTGGTAATATCAATAGGAGTAATGGTCTAGCCCAGTGGTTCCCAGCCTGTGGTCCATGAACCACTGGAGGGCTGCAGAGGTACTGGAAGTGGTCCGTGAGGGTGGGGGAGATAATCACTGCAGGTAAATGTACTGTGATGAATAGAATATCAGAAATAGCCTTGTTTTCAATAACCCTTGATATATAAGTTTAACATAGCCATAGGCTGTGTTAAAAATGTTTAAAATGTCTTGCTTACATGGTGGGCCATAAGAGCTTTTGATGATGAGGTAGTGGTCCACATAAAGGAAACGGTTGGGAACTGCTGCGCTAGCCCACTATTCTGCTTCTGACAAAGGCCAGTGCCAGATGCTTCAGAGTGAATGAACAGAAGTGTAGTAGCTGGCACCTTTGCTTAACATGCAGAAGGTCCTGGGTTCAATTCCCAGGGGGTTAGACTCAATAATCTCACAAGGTCCCTTCCAGCCCTATGATATGATTTGATTTGAATAAAAATTAATCAGAACAGGGCAATTATCAAATGGTCCATCCCATCATCTAGTCCTAGCTTCTGGCTTTATGGACACTGAGTGTTGAGTTGGGGCCCTGGTACCTGGATCTACTCTCCATGAATGTATTTAATCCTTTTCTTGAACCCAGTAATAGTTTTGACCTTCATAACATCCCCTGCCAATGACTTCCACAGGTTGACAGCATTGTGTGATGAAGTACTTCCTTGTGTCTATTTTGAACCTGCTGCTTATTAATTTCATTAGATGACCCTTGGTGCTCGTGTTATATGAAGAGGTAAATAAGTCTTTCTCTATTCATTTTCTCTACAAAGTTCTCGATTTTAAAGACCTCAATCATATTTCCATCAATTGTTTCTTTTCTAAGCTGAAAAGTCCAAATTTCTTTAATATCTTCTCATACAGATGTCCACCCCACCAAACATTTTATTGCTCTTCTCTGTTCCTTCTCCAACTCCAATGTACCTTTTTTTGAGATAGGGAGACCAGAACTGCACACAGGACTCCAAGTATGGCTGTACATAAGTTTACACAGATGCATCATGTTATTTTCTGTCTTATTACCTATACTTTTTTCTAATGGTTCTTAACATTCTGTTAGCTTTTGTGACGGCCACTGCATATTGAGCAGATGCCTTCAGAGAATGACCCATGAAGAGTCCTTGATTTCTTTCTTGAGTGGTAGCCACTAATTTAAATCCTATCATTACGTATGTTTAGCAGGTTTTATGTTTTCCAGTGGGCATTTCTTTTCATTTTGTCAATATTGTCAGTCATTCAGTTTTGGGAGAAACCTTTTGTAACTCTCTGCAGTCATCTTTGGACTTAGCTATGGTAAGTAACTTTGTGCTGTCTGCAAATGTTGCCACCTCACTCCAGATCATTTTTAGTATGTTGAACAGCAAAGTTCTCAGTACAGATCCTTGGAGGACCTCACTAGTTACCACTGTTCCCTCTAAGCTGTGTGCTTGTGTGCGCGCACACAGGTCATGAAGCCTGCACACACAACAAAATAAAGTGCACAGAAAAAAATTCAATAGTGCTAATATTGGTGCTCACAAAGAAATGTTTTTGCACACACAAAGAAATTGTTTGCACACACAGTCTACAAGTAATTAGAGGGAAAATTGCTAGTTACCCCTCTCCACTGTGAAAAAACAGACCAATTATTCTTATGCTTTTCTTTTCTGTCTTTTAACCAGGTATTGAGCCATGCAAGGATCGTTCCTCTTATCCAATGACTGCTTACTTTGCTAAAGAGCCTTTGATGAGGAACCTTTGTCAAAGGCTTTCAGAAAGTCCAAGTACGCTATATCCACTGGATGACATTTGTTGACCCCCTCCAAAAATTCTATCAGATGAATGAAGCATGATTTCCTTTACAGTTGCCTGCCTATAATTAAAGAGCTAAAAGTGGGCAGTGAGCATGCCCTACTAAAATGAATCCCTTTTATAACTCTGTTAGCCATCGCTTCTCAGACTGGGGATCACAATGTGGTTACGTGGGGGCATCTCAGGGTGCAGCAGCTACGCTGGGCTAGCACCCTGTTGACTTAGAGGAAAGGGGAGCCAGCTGGGCAGGCCAGCTAATGAGCTGTAGGAAGGACCAGCTGGGCGGGCTAAGGTTTGGATAAAAGCGCCCAGGGAGGCGCTAGTAGGGGCTATAGGGGAAATAGGGAGATGGCTAGTGAGCTCCCCATAGCTGAGCTGAGCAAACTCCTGTGAGCCTGTAAAGTTGTATCTAGTTGGTGGTGGGTGTTCCAAATGCAATAAAATGAGATACTGGTGGCAAGAAAGGTGAAGTCCGTGAGTGCCTGGTGGGAACCCAGGGACAGCTAAGCAGGGAGGATGGTGTGACACTGTTACAGGGGGTCATAAGCTGGGAGCCCTAACCCCAGCTATGCATGGGACAGGAAGCCTCTCAACAGAGGAATGGAGAACTGAGGGGGTGGGGAGGGTGGTGTCACATGGTGACATGCTGATACTGTTCATTACCCAACACATGTTCCTGTATGCCTCCCTAGGAGGCTGTGAGAGGGAAGCAAGCAATACACCATGGCTCCCTGCATCAGGGTGACTTTCCCCACTTGGACTGAGCTGTGAGGCAAGCATCAGGAGCTGCAGCTCTTTGGCCTTCCCTTTCAGCAGCTCAGATGGAGAATGTGACCGTGATGTAGGAAGCCCTGACAACATGACTCCTTGCTTCCTGCCTTATAATCCTCTAGGGAGGTGTGGAGGATCAGCATTTGGGAATGAGCAACAATACCAGCCACTCAGTGCCTGGAGATAAGCTTCCCTAGGTGAGTGAGGGCACAGTGCTGGCATAAGGGGTGAGGAGGGCACAGTGCAGACATTAGAGATGAAGGGGGAGTGGGGAGCACATGGAGGCTACTAGGCTAGGCAGTGGGGCACACTCAAACGTTTGCAGTTTGGAAGAAGTCCGCAAAAAGCATTTGAAAACCACTGGTTAGGTTTTCTTTAAAAATTGTTCATGCAAACTTATGGTGATCATAGGTCAAAATAGCTTTGGTCATCCTGTTTAAGTGTTTATCTGGGATAGCCCTTGTCACTACAGTTCTTTACCATGTGCATTCCTGCTTTTATCCTCACAACAGCTCTGTTAAGTGGAGAAACACTAGAATTCCATTTTCCATAAAAGGAACCGAGACCCAAAGGCTGTGTCTACTCTGTGAGCCAGGGGATGTGGTTCCCTCTGCCTACAGACACGTGCTTGTTCTAGTGCCCTTCCAATAAGCCTGTGTATAAATAGCAGAGTAGCCACAATGGAGGCACAGGTTAGATGTGCTGAGTATGGACCTGCTTGTTTCAAGCAAGTTTGTGCTTGGCATAGCTAAACCATATCTCAGCTGCTACAGCCAAGGCAATACTGCTCTTTATGCTCCTGTTTGTGCAATAAGTGCTAATGCCGGTCCATACACATGAGGTGGGAATCACACCCCTTAGTCAGAGTAGACACAGTCAAATTGGCCTAGGGTCATGTTTCTGAATGAACTCCTAACGTAGACATCTGTTGTGTCTTGTGCTTCACCCAGGATAGAAGTAACATCAAAAAATCACAGAGGTGCTGTTGGGTTTCAAACAACTGGGTTTGCTAACTACACACATGGGCTTGGAGCCTACAGCAGCTCTGGCTCCCTTCTGGTGGGTACTAAAACAACACACAGCAAGTACCACAAGAGGCTCTCAGATATTCACAGGGTTATTACTGCTGTGTTGTGGGCACAGCACCCAAGGGAAGTGCCTGCACCTGTAAAAGTGCTTCACACCCAGCTGTTCTTAATGAAGGGACAAAATCAGGGCTGCTCAGCTGTGCTGTCTTGAAAACTGGCTTTGTGTCTTGTCTTTCCTTCATCCCCGTCCAGTATCTTAGCTGCAAGACCACCTTTCCTTCTCACACCCACAATCCTCTTCCTGGTGACCCCTGTGTTAGTTAACAAGAAAAGATGATCCAATTTCTAATGAAGATCCCCTCAAAATCCCCAAAGCTCTAAGGCCTCCAATAATCCCAATAGCTGCCCTGTTTCCAAGATCCCCAAATCCCAAGGCTACAAGGCCTCTCAAAAGCTCTGGGACCTTTCAAGGTCACTTGAAGCCTTTTTGGTTTCCATGAAAGCCAGTAATGGAACCCATAGGTAGCAAGGCAGATATTCCCTGTATATGAATAGCCTCTGATTATCAATGCAAAGTATTTCCTTTCCTTGTAAGAGACAAGCATCCTTGTTACAGCCACCAATGAAGCAGTGGGGGTCAGCACATCTCTCCTGGTGTTGCCTCTTTACTGAAAACAGTTAAATTGAAAACAAAAAACGTAAATGTCAGTTGGCCATTGGTGCATTCAGTACTTTGATGGCTAAGCTCCTCTTTGATTGGCTGAGCCATGCTGATTGTCTGCCTGAAGCCAATCAGAACATTGCTGTTCATAAACAGTGTGCTGGAAGTGACATCTGCCAAGCACAATTAACAATGGCATTTCCCTCCATTGTTGGCCTCATTGTACTAGAATGTTGTCAAAACTTCAATGAGGCAGCTATGCTTTGGCATTTCTTTTCCATACATTCTCTGGCTCTGGTTCTGCATTTCATTGCTATCAACCACATCATTGCTATCGGGCCTTCTCCCTGTTGCAGGGCTCTGTGTTTCATTGACATTATCTCTTAATAATGGCATTTTCATCACTATTTTGGCACAGTTCAAAAGACAAAAGGCCCCAAACTACCACAGTTATCTTTCAACACCTAATTTTACTCCAGCTGACTGAAATGAACCCATGTCAGATGGCCACAACTAACCTGTGTGTCCTTTCCCTGCCTCATTAAAAAAAAGGTTTTGGAAGATTTTTAGAAAATTATTCTGCTCAGTTAAAGAAAGCCTAGTTTTATTTATTTATATTTTTAATGAAAGGTTTTGATGATCTCTAGCCCACATTGTCTTCAATAGGATGTGTGGGTGGTGCTAACTGTGGAAAATCAGACTGAGGAAAATTAAATTTAGAGTTAAAACTTCATCCCCAATTCTAGTTTATCTTTTTTTCTTTCTTTCTTTTTTTCCAGATCACTAGCAGGCAATTATATATTCCTATTTAGTATATTAAAGTGTTAGAGAAATAATTTGATTGAAGGAAACTGGTTGAATCATAACGAAGGAGAGCAAAGTCCAAAATGTGTATGTGTCTTGTAGATGAAACCTTAAAAAAAAAAAAAAATCAACAAACAAACAAGCAAGGTCTGTTTTGTGCTGTCTATGTGTGCTTTGGTACACTTAGAAAATTTATCCTTCAATTTCAAAGTTTAATAATACGTATTTGATGTATTTAAGTGGTTCAGAATATGAAATAGTCTATTGATTTCATTTCCATTTTTACAGAGTTTTTGTCCTGAAGATCTAAGTGTAGGCATGGCGTAGAATAGTGTGCATATAGTACCACTAAAATGCAGTAACCTCTGTAGTGGAGACCTCTAACCAGAACACATCACCTCAACAGTGGAAAGTGCGGTGGTATTTTTAAAATATTTAGAAAATATTTATTAAAAAAATTTAGAAAAAAAATTCTAAATATTTCCCCTTTCCACTGTCGAGCTGATGTGTTCTGGTTAGAGGTCTCCACTACAGAGGTTACTGCATTTACTGGTACTGTATGCACACTATTTTATGCCATGCCTACACTTAGATCTTCAGGACAAAAACTCTATGAAAATGGAAATGAAATTAATAGACTATTTCATATTCTGAACCACTTAAATACATCAGATACATATTATTAAACTTTGAAATTGAAGGATAAATTTTCCCAGTGTCAAGAAACAAACCACACATTTTAACCAGATTCATCCTTGACAAAGACAAACAACACCACACACCACCACAAACACCATCACAGCAATTTTTGAGGTAGGCAAGATGTCCATTGAGGTCAGTGGTAATATTTAAAGGGACTTTGTCAGGTTAAATTTGGCCCTGTATTTTGTTAAACTGTAAATCAACAGTCAATAGAAACATTTCCATTTATTTTAAAATGCCAGTGAAAACAGCTTTTCAAGGCATATCACTTGCCTATGGTGCTTACAACAGAAACATTAGATTATTGAGACCAAGGCCTGAGTATCTGGAAGTGAAGATAGCTAAAGTATGACCGACTATTTCCCCTGTCAGCCTCTCTGTGATTCTTTCACACGTCTTCTTACCCATAGAACATCTTCCCCAATCAAGTCCAGCAAGTCCTGTCCTCTGCCATATCCTTCCTCTAGAGCTACTGTACTTAGAGTTACCAGATGTCAGGCAAAAAGAGGACATGTCTTCCTTTTTACCTTCATGTCCTCCGTCCAGCAGGCATTTTAAAAATACATGGTTTTGTATGGCTTGTTACTTACAGGGATTAAAGCAGGGGTCTCAAACTCAAATCACCATGAGGGTCGCATGAGGACTAGTACATTGGCCTGAGGGCTGCACTACTGAAACCCTTCTATACAATGATATGGAAAATATCAGTATCAGTAGTATTGTTGCTGGCTGCATGAAATAGCATTAGGGGCCGCGTGCTATCTGCAGGCTGCGTGTTTGAGACCCCTGGATTAAAGTATGGTGCAATGCCCTGGAACACCCTATTTTTAGGAGGAATCATTCCAGGGCCCCTAAAAACAGTATTACATTAAGACTACATTTTCTCCATGTGTCCTCCTATGTCCTCCTTTTCTTACTTCCCTGTCCTCCTTTCCATACTTTTGTAGCTGGTAATCTAACTGTATTGCTGTGTGATGCCTATGAGAGATCAACAGCTATGTGTGGCTAAGTGGCCTGTGGAGATTGCTGATCTTAATATTTTCAAATACAGAGGAAAATAACTCCTGAACACTTTAGAACCACTAAACTGTGCATCTTGCCAGTCTGTTTGAACATGTGACCTTACTTGTAGTACACTTGTCTTCCTTCCCCTTTCTATAGTGTCATCTACTCATTAACTGCTAATTTTTGCTCCTGCTTGTCTTGTTAGGCTCCAGTCCTGCAAATACAGATTCACATGCTTTATTTTGCACCAGAGAACTGTTATTAAAATCCTGTGTTTGAAGCTGAGTAACTGTTTGCAGATCAGCAACTCAGAGTGTGTATAAATTCATCAGGGCAGGGACTATGCTTTTCTATGTGTTAACACAGCATCTAGGAACAAAAGTGGTCTCACAGTTCTGCTTAGGATCTTTGGATGCTTCTAAGTCTAACATTCCTTCAGGCTGGATCATTTAAAGCTGCTTATCTGGTAACCTGGGAGGAAAATTTTTGTTTTTAAAATATGTTTCAGAAAGATATCTTTAACTTGAACATTAGTAAACTCATCAAACACGACACCGTGAACAACAACAACAAAAATTCATACACATGTATAAATATAGTGCATGTTAAATGATACAAGAATGAATGAGAGCCAGGTGAGTACCCTAAGAAAGAAACAACAGAATGCCACTAGTCATCACCTACAACCCCCAAGTCAGACCTAGTCTACAGCAACATCATCAAGGATCTACAGCCTGTTCTACAAGACGATCCCTTTGCTCTATCAAGCGTTGGGAGACAGAACTCTCCTTGCTTACAGACAGCCCTGCCAACCTTAAGCAAATACTCATGAGCAATTACAGCCCTAACAACAGAAACATTAAAGCAGGCTTATATCCCTGCAACGAACCACACTGCCAACCTTGCTCACATATCTGCACAAAAGACACTATTATAGAACCTAATGAAACCAGTTCCAAAGGGGTAGCCATGTTAGTCTAGTTCAGCAAAACAAACAAGGAGTCCTGTGGCCCTTAAAGACTAACAAAGTTATTTACCACATCAGCTTTCGTGGGGAAAATCCCACTTCATCAGATGCTTTGAAGCCACAGGACTCTTTACTTGTTTTACTAAACCCAGCTACTCCATCAGAGCCTCATTCACCTGCTCATTCACAAATGTGATTTATGACATCATGTGCCAGAAATGCCCTTTTGGACAAACAGAACAGTCTGTGTGCAAAGGAATAAATGGGCACGAATCTGACATCAAAAATCACAACATTCGAAAACTGTTGGGTGAGGATTTCAATCTTCCTGATCACTCCCACTGATGATTTACTAATTGCTGTGCTCAGACAAATGAATAACAGAGCAAGACTTAAAAGAGAAGCTGCAGAGCTCGAATTTATTTGCAAATTTGACTGTATTGCTTCAGAGATAAACAGGGATTTGGGGTTTTTTTTCCTCATGACAACAGTTGATTTGACCTCATCTTCATCTATATACTGTTCGCCAGTGTTCAACTCTTAACAGCTGCTTTGATTTGCTGTTACAGTGTGACCTGACCCCACAACTTACAACTTCCCTGCATTTATTCCCTCCCATTCTGAAAGTTCTCCCATCTTCAAAGCATCTAAGTGGGACTTTCCCCCATGAAAGGTCATGCAATAAATAATTTTTTTAGTCTTTAAGTGCTACAGGACTCCTTGTTTGTTTTACTAAGTAGACTAGCAGGGCTACCCCTTTGGAACTTGGCAAGCATGGAAGAGTTACCTAGCACTGCCCATGTCAGAGATATTCATCGTGCTTACTGCTCTTTTTTCCTAAACACAGTTGGACACTGTCACTATAACTTTAACACTACACACAGTACCAGTTTGGAGAAAGGGACTTTCTCAAATCATTAACTGGGGGAGAAAAAATAGAGCCCCTGCTGTGGCTGACCACCTGGCTGTAGTAGGAAGAAGGCAAGAGCAGGGTTACCAGATACCAAAGCATGGAAAGGAGGACAGGGAAGTATGAAAATGAGGATGTTGGAGGACAAATGGAGAAACTGTAGTATTAATGTAATATTCATCTGTTTTTAAGGGGGCCTGGAACACTTCCCCCTAAAAATAGGGTATTCCAGGGCATTCCAGCATACTTTAATCCCTGTAAGTAAAAAGGCAGACAAAATCACATATTTTTAAAATGCCTGCAGGACAGAGCACGTGAAAGTAAAAAGGAGGACCAATGTCCTCCTTTTGCCTGACATCTAGTAACCCTAGGGAAGGGCTGGTAGCTGAGGGAGTGTGAAAGAACCCCGGGGGGCTGAGCCACTAACTGGGCTGTGGTTACCAGATACCAAAGCATGGAGAGAAGGACAGGAAAGTATGAAAAGGAGGCCATTGGAGGACACATGGAGAAAACGTAGTATTAATACAACCGTCTTCTGTTTTTAGGGGGGCCTGGAACAATTCCCCCTAAAAATAAAGTGTTCTGGGAGGTTCCAGCATCCTTTAACCCCTGTAAGTAAAAAGCCAGACAAAATCATGTATTTTTAAAATACCTGCTGGAGGGCGTGAAGGTAAAAAGGAGGCCATGTCCTCCTTTTGCCTGACATCTGGTAACCCTAAACCAGACTAGCAGGTCCCAGTCTTGCACTGATCCCAGCAACACCTTATGCACCAGCCGTGTTGTTTCTGGGGCAGATCTTGAATCCAGGAGCCTGGATGTCTCCCTGGGAGGCCTGAGTCAGTGGGGCTGGGCCGGGAGGGCGATTGATGGTTGTAGGCAGGGATCGGTTTACACGGTGCCCCGATCTGAGTGTGGGGCAGCTGGGGGAGCCCCTGTCTCTTTGGGGCGCGCCCCCC
>VOCP01044132.1:0-10364 GCA_007922195.1 Podocnemis expansa
TGATCTGGATTAGTTCTGCTTAATCTGGACTAATTGGCTAGTGTAGACATAGCCTTACTGTCACAAAAATAGCTCCGAACCTTTGTTTGGGGAAACACTGCTGGCCTGTGATGGAGTCTGGGCTGTGGCTCTTGACTATACCTATATTTAGCTTGCATGCATTTATTACTCTTTATCTTACTTCATACATGTCTATTTTTCTTTACAGGGTTAACAAATTCTGGTTCTATGGTATCATGCTTGGCATAAGCAGGTAAATTAGCATAACTTTTGTATCAGGAGCTAATAGGCAAAGGACCTACAGGTCTTGTAGAAATGACAAGTCTGTATACAATAGCTTTGCAATAGGATATAGTGGGAGTAGCCGTGAAGTTAAAATATTGGTCAAAGGTGAGTCTTTCTTTCACAGACTGATGAAAACCCTCAACTAAGCTATTTTGGGTCATAATACATGTCAGCAATGAATAACAGCTTGAGGTGAGACCCTGGACAACATGACAAACCCCACAAAATTCATAAAGAAAACGGGAATGTTGAAGAGGAATATTCTAGTAGGCAAAATGTCAATTATACCAACGACCCATAGGTACCCTGCCAATTTTTGGAGTAAGGACCCGTATTTGGGTAAGGAAGAATGGATAATTTAGTTTATTTTTAGAGGGGCATAAAGTATAGGACTTGTTATTTGTGAGAGAAGTATTTAAGCCCTTGGGATTTGGGAAGCAATGAAGCGTCCTTTCTTTAGCTCTAGCCTCATCTTTCTCAAGAAAAGATCTTCACAGACCCACCCAATTGCTTTCTCTTAGCTAGTCTTCATTGTTTTATCTTAAGCATATTGGCGGTGCTAGATGCTGCACACCAATTGAAGTGTCAACATTCTTACTCCAGGGGAATGGAAGTGTAAGCTGAGTTACAGCCTCTTATCAACTGTCCAGGATTTCCTACAGCCATTGATGTATAGACACTGTTGTGTCATTGTACATTTATCAATTCCTATTCTTAACAGTTACATGCTTTATGCTGTTAGCAGTAAAGAACTATTATAAGATACTTAAGGAATCTGTAACTCTGGTTGTTCCCTGGGGAGGTCCATGGTAACTTGCTATTAATCTTGGTGGCTAAGTTCAGGGGGGGAAAAAAAACATATCCTTTACACCAGCTTGATAAAATTCATATTGGCTATTCAAAATTCCAAAGTAACTACAGAATTTGGCTACAAGAGTCACATGAACATACCACATCTACTTGCACTCTTTGGTGACTCTCAAATGTGGCCATTGGGGATCTTCTCACCGGGGAAGGGTTATCTGGGGTGAATGAGTTTCTTCTGTGGCCCCTTGTAAGAGCTAAGTGTCATTGTGCTATCAGAGCTACTTAGCCTGCATCTACCTTCTAAAGGGAGGCGGCATTACCCAGGGCTACAAGGCAGAAATATGCCATCAGATCATGGCCAACATTTGTAACATAACATACAAAGGAGATTCATGCATATCAACAAAATAGTCATACTTGGCAAGTAGTGACATTTCCACAGACACCATGCATGATATGATTTATCCACGATTCTACAGTAAAAGAAGTGGTCACATTCAATCCCAGAGAATCACCCCATGTTCTCAATTCATGAGGTACTGCAGGTGCTAGTCACCTAAATCTGAGGAGGTCACCAGGTCTTAGAAGGGCAAGTGGCTGCACACTAGGTCCCAGAGGATGGAAAGGATGTATAAAAGCATGTTTCGCTGTAGGGAGCCTGCTTCTTGCCCAAAAAAAAGAGGAAAGAGTTCTTTAAAAAATCAGAGGTGGGCATTGACATCCATGACATTTTCCTACAAAAACAGCCACCAGGGCCTTTAGCTTTGAATAAGCAGCCCAACTACAGGTCTTTTGAGAGTCCCTGCATCTTCTCGGTCCAGTTCAGGACAACCCGACATCACTCAGTCTCACTCCTGTTCTGTCACTGATATTTCTGCTGTGTTGCCAATGTACTCAGGGGTTTTCAAAAAAGAAGACATGTTTTGACCTTTGAATACAGTGAAAGTTGAAGAAGTGAGAGGCGGCAAAGCACACTGGTACCAGGACTAGGCGTCTTCTGACAGTCCCACAGCACCACTGGATCCAGACAGCTTCCAGCAGCTTTATGCACTAGAAACAAGTTTTGATGAACCTACTCCTACAAGAGAAATTTGGTAGCTCTTTAGCAGCACACAGCTCCCCTGCACTCCCTACGTGTCAAAATGGCAGCATTTCTCTTCTTAGGCGATAAACAATTTGGTGGATAAAGTTAATAGGGAGAGATGTCATGAATATAGATCATCACAAGCTGTTTCACCTGGTACAACATGGCATTCAGATTAATGAACTAATGCTAGACAAAATTACTACTCGCTCAGGGCCACTCTTCCGTCCCCTGCATTAACAGGCCATCAGACCTTATGGAGCTACAGAAATCATCCCTACTTTTCCTGCTAATTAACAAGAATGTTTATATATCCTCAACAACACTGGGCAGCCAGGTCCTCTCTGACTCAGCAGAAAGCTTGGAGATCTCCTCACCCTAAGGGAAGGGCCCTTAATTAATGTTTACTCCTACACATGGAGAAAAAGCACAGACACAGAGAACATTGGCTAATGCGTCCTGCCTGCAGCCTAGGAAGCCCACTGGGATTGCCCAGAGCTGTTATAAACCCGTTTCCATCCTGTCCAGGGCACTTCCCCTGTGCTGGCTCTCCAAGTGGGCTGTTGTTGCAGACGCTGGTGTGGCAGAGCTGCGGGACACGGCCACCTGAGGGGCATCTCCAGGAAAAACTCTTCTGTCTCAATTAACAGGTACCCCACCATTCCCGCCTTCTGAGATTTACCCACCATGCTCTAGTGTGAACCCATTGCCTCTTGTCCTTCCCTCAGTGGCAGGAGAGAACAACTCCTCGTCATCATCTTTTACTCGAGCCTTTCAAGCATCTGAAGGCTCCGGTCATGACCCTCTTCAGTCTCCTCTTTTCCACACCACACAGAGCCAGTTCCTTCAGTTTTGCTCGCGTGGCTTCTTTTCCACCCCTTTCAGCATCTTTTTCACTAACCTCTGGAGAGTTGGCAGTTTCCCCAGATTCCTGCTATACATTGCAGATCTAAATTGCACTGAGTTATCCCACCGATGCCTAACAAGAGCTGAGCAGAGCAGTACTGTCAACTCTCTGATTTGCATATTATTTCTCCAATACCGCGTACAGAGACAAAATCATTTCCCTGCTCCCACTCACGGCTCCCATGGATACATCCAAGGATCAATGTCGCCCTTTTTGCCACAACACACTTGGGGCTCAGTGACCGGATTGTGCTCTATGAACCCTAAATCCTTTTCAGGGTAGCTGATTTCCATTATACAGTCCCCCATCTGTAGCTCAGGCCTGCATTCCCTCATCCTAAATGCTTGTTTTCCATCTGGCCATAATAAAATATTTTCTTTTGATGGGCTCACCTTACCAGACAGTCCAGACTCAGCTATACACCTGTCCTTGACACTGCAACCTTAGTGTCAGCCGCAAATTTTGCCTGAAATAATTATATATTTACTTTCAAGTCACTGATGAGAATGTGGAATACATCAGGCCTACAACTGATCCCTGCAAAACCCACTAGACACACCACCATTCACTGGCAATGGCCATTTACATGCCTTTCTGAGATCTGTCCGATAGCCAGTTGAAGTCCCTTTAACACTAAATGAAATGCCTCAGAAAAACTGAACTCTGCTCCATCTCCACAGAGCCCTTGATCAACCAAACTTTTATACTCATTAAAGGATGAAATCGGGTTTATTTGACAAGATCTTTTTTCCACAAACCCTGTTGACTTTCATTAATTCTATTCCTCTGCTTTAATTTTACTTAACATTAATTCCAGATAAGCTTTTCCATTTTGTTAACCCAGGATTCAGGTCAGACTAAACTTGCAGTTACCTGATCATTCTGCATTGTAATATTGGCAGGCTATGAGCACACTGTCAGACTTCTGGAATTTCCCCAGTTTTTCAATATTCATTAAAAATATAGATAAGTGGGCTGGAGGATGTCCTCAGCCACCTTTTGACTTGATGGTGCAAGTTTCCCAGGCCTGTTCATTTAAAAAAGTGTGTTTCTTTTTAACAGCCTCTTTGAGAGCTAATGCACTGGGAAATATTTCATAACTTCAGGTTCTATGAGGGCATCAGAGTGCTTCTGTCCACAGGGGGAGCTGAAAGATTTATGAAGCACATCTCCCTTTTCCGCAACTTTAACCCTCTGGTAATTCTCCCATTTCTTTGTTAGAATTTTTGGCTGTTCTTTTTAATAGACCTAATAACCTCACTTTGTTATCCTCAGCTCTGCCATAAGTGGATGTTTCCCTGATGTCTTTACTTCGCTTCTCCATTTTCATGACTTCTCAGTTGTATTGCTTCCTTATTGTATTGCTTATTTGCCTCTTTTGAAACTAAACAGGCCCAGACTTTCAGTCCCTTTCCATACGGCAGTCTCCCTCACTCTCACAGACTCTCTCTGCAATCCACTTTCAGACTTCTGTGTCCTTCACAGAGACTGGATGACCAAAATGGAGCATGTCCCCAGAGCATGCTTTTCTCTGTCTACTTCCTCACACATCCAGACATTGTCTTTGTTTTGGCCCCTAATTGCATGTGAGCAGGTCTGTCCACTAACCTCTTATCGGGGACAACCAGGTCTTTCTCCAGAGATGTGTTCTAGACAGGATGTTTCTCCGGCTCATGTCTTGGCAGGCATTAGGTTGTTTCCACTCCCACATTTTAAGCAGCTTTGAGGATGAAGGGAGAACTCTAGCCTGCGTTTCATTTCATTGAGGAATACAGATGCTTAACCAGTAACTAGTCTGGTGTTTTCTGTTGCAGTCCGTTACCATTTCAACACCATATCATATAGGAAGGAGTGACTCAGGGGACACCATCAAAGATGACGCCAGACCTATAAGGTCAGATTTTATAATTCATTTCTCTGAATCTCTTTTCCTTCATTTTACATGCATTGCAATGTTTACATCCATGCCATGGTGTGGATGCCAAATGAATGCTCCACAGGGGTCAGAGACGGCTGATGGAAGAATAACGCTGATCCATAGGTAGAAGGGATCATTAGGTATTGCATATGTAAGGAAGGAGGGCTGAAATAAAAGACCTGGAGGCTGAGGCCTGGGAGATTTTAACTTAGCTTTTTTGGGCTATAGAGATATGAAGAGTTACCCTAAGTAATTAACCCTAGAATAGCCTGATGCTGTAAAATTATGGGCAAAGATGTACCAAAGCATGGAACTCTGAACAACAATTTGCCAGAAGAAGAATTACAAATCCCGAAAATTGTCTAGAAGCATATTTCTCCCTAACATGTGCCTTAAACACCAGGGTACAAATTGTGTATCAATCCCAAAGACACTAAAAGAAACTAGACACACCTTCCAGAAAATGGGATCCCTCACTTTTTGGGGGACACCTGAGCAATAAGGAAAAAGAGAGCTGACATTTCCACTGACATGTACGGATTGTAGGTACGGTCACAGATCATACTGGAAACAGACAATGTCAGGATTGGGAAAATTGAGCTTTCTACAGGAAAACTCCTTCAGAAATACATCCTCTACAGATATTCAATCCATAAGAAACCCATCAGCCCATAACACTTGCTAGGAGGAGTCTGTCTCTACCTGTCACTGGTGTGCAAATTCATCTAGGATTGTTGGTAATGTCAATAGAATTGATGGAAATTATGAGACATTTTTCCTGTGACCGCCTGTGGGCCCCAGCCTTCAGAGAGCCTTTGAGCTTTGGGTTTCAGCCAGCCATGATAGTTTTGTGAACCTGAGTCTGCAGCCACCAGCACAGAACCCACAGATGCTGAATTGCAACATCACTAAATTTAGCCTAAAGAAAAAAACCTACATGTTTCCTCATGAGAACAACTGACCTTTATGCATACAGTACTCATTTTAACACTGTATCTCCATCCAGGCGTCTGCACTGCTGCCATCATCGAAGATCCTGGGCACATAAAGAAGTCAGGGGACCTTACAATATACGCAGGAGACACTGTTCTGTCTCAGAGTTGGACACTTTCTCCCATACATCATGCCAGATTCCAACACAACCGACTTCACCAACCCCTCCACCTTCATCCTCCTGGGTATTCCTGGCCTCGAGGTGGCATATATTTGGATCTCCATCCCCTTCTTCGTCATGTACACCATAGCCATCTTGGGAAACTTTGTCATCCTGTGGATAGTGAGGATAGAGTCCAGCCTCCATGTGCCCATGTACCTTTTCCTCTGCATGCTGGCTGTCACTGACCTGGTCCTGTCTCTGTCCACCTTACCTAAAACACTGAGCATTTTCTGGTTCAATTCCAGGGAGATAGGTTTCAGTTTATGCCTCACCCAGCTCTACTTCATTCACAGCTTTACAGCAGTGGAGTCTGGGATTTTTGTGGCCCTGGCATTTGATCGCTACGTGGCCATCTGTGATCCCCTGAGACATTCCACCATCCTGACAAGCCCCGTAGTGGCCAAGATGGGCTTGGCTGCACTGTTGCGAGGCTGCCTTCTTGTACTGCCCTATCCTCTCCTGGCAAGGAGGTGGCCCTACTGCAGAACCAATGTCATCGCCCACACATATTGTGACCACATAGGTGTGGTGAAACTGGCTTGTGCTGACATTCGTTTGAGCAGCTACTATGGCCTCTTTGTGACATTTATATTGAGAGGCCCGGATATATCTTTTATCACTTTCTCTTACATTCAGATCCTCAGGGCCATCTTTAGTCTCCCCACAAAGGATGCCCGACTCAAGACTTTTAGCACCTGCAGCTCCCACCTCTGTGTCATCTTAGCCTTTTACATCCCAGCTCTGTTCTCCTCCCTCACGCAACGGTTTGGCCACAATGTGCCCCTGCATTTCCACATCATCATTGCCAACGTGTATCTCTTGGTGCCTCCTACGCTAAATCCCATTGTTTATGCGTTGAGGACCAAACAAATCCGGGACAGGCTGCTCCAGCTCTTTACTCATAAAGGGACTTAAAGCTTCATCCTCGTGTCCTGGATCAGAATCTGAGCTCCATGGTGACCTAACAGGTGACTTGGTGTGGGGAGCTCATTTTGAGATTATTTACATGAGGCTCAAAGAACACCTGGAGTCCTCTCTTCCCTTACACAACAGCCGGATGAGTCAGAGAGACTGAGGTATATGAGGCAGAAGAGAAGTCCAACGGGAACCAAGAGGATTCTTTGGTCACAGGGTTTTGGCTGCAGCAGAGAGACAGGCTCCAGGTCGTGGAGACACTATGAGTTGCAGGAGGTGGATTGAAACATCTTAGGAGTCTTGGGTCAAACCCCAGAGAATGCTCCAAGTTGCAGAGGACACTTAGGGAGGGAATAGCATGTACATTTTGTATTGTTTATACCTATATCTGGGTATCTCTTCTGCTGTCTTATGTAGATATGTAGGCCTTCAAGTTGTCTCTCTTCTGCCATCTTTGTGCCTTTATCCTGCCCCAGCTTTCTCTGACTCATCCATTCAATGTGGTTTTTAAAGGGCTGAACCACAGCTCATTTCTGGTTCCCTCTTCTAGGGAGGTTCCATTCCCTCCATACCCTCTATGCAGAGAAGCTGCAGAAGAATAAAATTACTTCCTTCTTCTGCCCAGGAAAGTTCTCGTTAGGTACTGATAATCTTAAATGTCCAACCTGCTTATAGACAAAGGCATCTGTCCAAGCCTCCTGTCCTTTAGCTAAAGGAGTGTAAGTTCAAAGACAACAATACAGTGTAGCCAAATCCTCTAGTTTGAAACTAATTTAAGATTGTCAATTAGTCTTAATGAGTTTGTTTAAGGAGTCTAGGGTTCTTACCCAAGTTTGACTACAGAGATCTCTAAAACAAGAGCTCCCTCCCCAGGATGTTTGGTAGAGGAAGCCATTCAAAACTTAGGTTACCCTTATAAAAATGTTTTATGGCTAAAAGCATAAATGGTAAGCACAAAAGTAAGAAAGGGTTAATTTAGGCAGTACGTATCTAAGCAAATTGCAATTGACTTCAATGCTAATACAAACTAGAAGTCTTATAAGTGTGAGATTGAAAGCCTTATAATTGATACTCACACCCTGCTTTCCCAGCTCAGTTGAGAGAGATGTCCAAGATCTTGTTTCAACAGGAAGGGCACTCAGGAAGGACTTTGGTAACTTTAACTGGTGTCTCTAGGCTTATGAAAGTAATTTAAAAGAACCAGCTAATAAGAGAAGTAAAATAAAGTCAGTCTACGTTCTTCTAGAGAAAAGACTAGCTAAGAGCTGAAGAAGCTCAGAGCTAGATGCTGAGAGAAATGAGCTAAAAGCTGAAACAGCTAAAAGCTGCCCTTAGTAACAGAGTTTGGGCTTTTACTCCCTTCTCAATGTAGAGCAACCTAGATACATCTCTACCAGCCAAATATGGGGAAAGCACCCCAGAAATTGTTGGGGTACATCTAATTCATTGGTCAAGGGGTTTGTGTGTATGACTGATGTATAATTGACACATGATTGATGCACGTCCACCCTTCAGAATGTTTCATTATTATTTATGGATATCTTTGTGGATTTTGTGGTGTTCTACCAGCCTCTTGCATCTTCACCTCACTTGAACACTGAGGAACAAACACACACACCTGTCTAGTTACCAGTCTAATGTTATCCTAAGTTTCCTTCTTATGCCTAGGCCCATTAGCTGTTAATTCAAGCTGTAGAATTTCTTATACAGGCCTGTAAGTACCTTACATTTCAACAACCAATATAAAAGTTATGCTAACTTAACAATTTATGCTAAGTATAAAAGCCTCTGTAATTCTAATAGCAGGATTTGTTGAACCTATAAAGAAGGTATGTATGAATACATGCATGCAAGCCATGCATAGGTTAAGTCAAGGGCTATAACAGGTGGTTGAAACAATCCAACATGAGTTACGGAGTTGTATGTAAGCCATTTCGCCGAACTATCACAATGACAAAGTCTGTACCAAGGAAGCTTTGCTGCCTCTTTGACTGTCCTGTAAGACAACTCAAGAATGAGGGCCCACAGCTGGTCACCAGGCACGATGATGTTCAACAGAGACTAATGATAATAAATTACATATCCTCCCCCTCCATGGGCCATGATTTCAAATCAAGCAAGGTACCAGTTCTGCAGGGTATGACCTGGGAGCTTTCCAGTCTTCACTTTCAATAGCAAAAACTCGTTCAAGGGAGCAGAGCAACCCACAAGGTGGTGACTAGGTCACCAGCACCAGGGCCTGCCGGCACAGAGGACAGCAGGACAACTCAGCACAGAGGCTGTGTGGGCCAATCACTGACATATGTTCCCAGTGGCTACCCATCCCAACAAAATACTTCACAGTGTGATCATGTTCAGCACCAGAAGGTGCCATATGTAACAGCCCTTTACTGGTGCTCACAACCACATCTCCAGCAGTGCATGAAATAGACACCTATGGAGGAGCAGCTATTAAATACAGGGCTCTTCAGTTGAGCTGAAAGAGAACTAACACCATACCAGGGCTGGAAGTTCAAGTTAGACACATGTAGGCTGGAAATAAGATGCCAACGTCAAAGAAGAAGGGTAATTAACCACTGGAACAACTTACCAAGGGCTCTGGTGGATTCTGCCCATCATGGACAATTGGGAGCCCCTCCTCATGGGCAATTAGTGTGACAGTAGTTTGCAGATGCCCAGTCTGGGATTGCCTTAGCTCAAACAACTTGGAACACACAAAAAATGAATAAGATTCCTAATTTCTAATACAAATATGATACCTACATATAAATCATATCCTCCTTCCTAGTAAATTACAGCCTTTCTATTGATACAAAACATGGCATATCACATATGGATTATTGGAAATATGAAATATTTAATATGAAAAATAATCATAAACAGTCCCCTGGACCCCGACAGTATCACAGCCACACTGCAAACTGCAGTGGGGCAGACAGACAGTGCAGGAACATGGTTCTGCTCCAGTACACCACTGTGGGGGTGGTGTAGAGCTGTTGGGGTTTGGGGGGGGGGGGTTAGAGCTACATAGATGTGGACTTAGAGCAATATCAGGTTAGGGTTAGGGTTGGAACAGTGTGGGCTGGGGTTAGAACTGCATGGGTCGGGGTTAGAGCAGTCACAGTGGGGTTAGAATTGTGTGGGTACGGTTAGAAAAGTGTCAGATTCCTGGAATGGGTTATTGCTGCTGACGATGTGGAGCTAGAGCTAGAGCTGTGTGTGGGCAGGGTTAGAGAAGTGAGGACGGTATTACAGCTGTGTGCGAGCGGAGTTACAGAACTAGGGGTGGGGG
>VOCP01044230.1:0-13341 GCA_007922195.1 Podocnemis expansa
TCAGCTCTGCCATGAGGTCCATAGTTAAAATCAGTCTGATGGCTTACAATGAGGGCTGATGCTTGTGTACTGACATTCTCCGTTTTAGTTTTTGGCTTGGATATACTGTTAGGGGCTTAAGATCAGCAGCTGATGCTAGTGTTCTGACATGGTCAGTTTTAGTATTTGGCTTGCATATACTGTTAGGGACTGTTTTATGCTTTGGATCTAGGGAAGTGTTAGTATAGTGTTCCGGTCTCACTTGAGTTCAATGGATAGAATGAGTCTGAGGGTTTAAGATGAGCAGCTGATGCTAGTGTTCTGACATGGTCCCATTTAGTATTTGGCTTGCATATAGTTTTTGGGGATCTTATAGGCTTTGTATCTTGTGAAGTGGCCAACTGTTGCTAATGTAGTGTTACCGTGCGTTTTAGGAGGTATGCCAGCTTGAAGCGTGGGGCGGTGATAAAGTTTGGCACTATGATCATGTTTATCGCAGGTCACATAGGCGAAATCTGGCCTGAGTTTTTCACTGGGTTCAGTGTTTGAATAGTGTTCAGCTCATGGTATATTGGGCTGCATTAGTAGGACCAATGCCAGCAAATTAAGGGAGATGATTATTCCCCTTTATTTGGCACTGGTGACGCCACATTTTGGGAACAGTGTCCTCTTTTGGCCACCCCCGCCCCCATGGGAAGGTTGTGGAGATTTTGGAGATAGTCTGGCAAAGGGCAAGGAAAATGATTAGAGGGCTGGAGTATATGATTTCTGAGGAGTAGCTGAGGGAAATATGCTTATTTAGTCTAGAGAAGAAAGGAGTGTGGGGGGATTGGATAGCAGCCTTCCACTACCTGAAAGGAGGTTACAGGGATGGTGGAGCTGGGCTGTGTGATAGACCTAGGTGTAATGGTCTCAAGTTTCAGTGTGGAGGTCTAGGCTCGGTATTAGGAAAAGATTTTTCACTAGGAGGATGGTGCAGCACTGGAATGGGTTACCTAGGGAGGTGATGGTATCTTTTTGAAGGACAAGCTTGACATGGCTGGCATTATTTAATTAGGGTTGGGCCTGGCATGACTAGATGAGCCATTGAGGTCCCTTCTGCTCTCATATTCTATAGTTCTGTGATTAAGAAAGCACCATTTTTGGTGATTCGAAAAACAAGCACCTCTTGTATGACTGTTCTTCTTTAATGCCAACCCTGATTTCTTGCAGACTGAAAGGCAACAGAAGTAACGTGAGTAAATAGAAAATCTGAGAAACCCTGGGGGAAATAGAGAGAAAGCTGACACAGGTTATTTCAAACTGAGAAAGAGTTGAAAAGTGTAGAGGTCATTCTGTCAGTGGGACTGGGAGGGATCAGTGGAGACACTGTCTCAGGGGATTAAAGGCCATCAGGGCAATTCTGTCTATTAGAGGTGGCCCATGTTAGCTTTGCAAACACCCCACAACTTGAATGGGAATTTGAAATCAGGATACAAAGCTGTGGCTTGATTTATGACTGTGTTATTCCACTTCTACACCACTAAAGTGTTTAGGTGGGATTTCAGTTGCCACTTGACAGATCTACTGAACTCTATTAGGAGAGAGACTGAGTCTCCTCTGGGGCCCTGGTTCAGCAGAGCACAAATACAAACCTGTAATTTTCATCAGACAGGAAGCCCAATCAAAGTCTCTGGGACTACTCACCTACGTGGAATATGTGCTTAAAAGCTTTGCTGGATCGGGGCTAATCCAAGTGCTTTGACCTGTGAAAGTGATAAGAGCTGAATCCAAGAACCAAAATGGAAAATTGAGCCTGTTATTAATGTGTATTTCAGTTGTGGAGTTGGGTGGAGAGACTGTGAGAAGCACCAAACAAAACGAGAAGTTTCTGCCATCTTGGAGCCCCAGTGTTGTTCTCAACAGCCCCTCGAGGATTGTAGAGGTAAACACGCCCCAAACAGGTCGTAATCAGGGGTTAATGAACATTCTGTATTGGGATCAATGAAGTAGGGTGTCGGACGGCTCCAGACTAAAGTCTGTCCCTAGAGCTCCCCATATCCATTGTGAATGGCTTGCCCAAGAATTAATGCTCCTGCCCTTACTCTCCTTCAGGGTGTAGAGCTCCGTGTAGCTCTCAAGCTTGTCTCCTACCCCAACAGACATTGGTCCAGTGAAAGAAATTACCTCCCCTTCTTTGTCTCTGTGTGTCCTAGGCCCAACGTGACTACTACAACAATGCAGACACCAAATGTTCACAGTGATCTGTTCTCTAGCAGAAGGGTCCCCTGGAGAGCACAGCCACCCTCTTCCTCCTACATTGCCAAACAACAGGGTCACCTTGGCTGGTCCAGAATAGGACTTTGTGAGGGTCCATACAGAGCAGATTGAGAGTTCACAGCTGTAGCTAGCACTTCTGGTTGTCAGAAGCTGTGACAGACAGCTCTGTACTCTACAGGCCTGATTCAAAATCCTTTGAAGCCAGTAGAAGCCTTTCAACTGATTTCAATGGGCTTTGGATCAGAATAAGTCCAGATGGACAGTTCTGATGTTGTAATCAGGCGTCGGGTGCTGTGTTTATGCTGGGATGTGCAGTAGGAGGCTATCACAGACCCTCAAAAAGACTGAGTACTGTGGGAGTCACTCAAGATATTGCCTCACTGACCCCACAGTTATTACATCTTTATCGATGGGGAAAGTTGTTGATCTTGCTTTAATCTCTGACAACATAAATGTAAATCCTCAAGGGCAAGAGAGCTCTCCAGGGTGGGCGATGGTAAAGGTTTAACAAGTCCCTTGGCCACACTGTGAGTGATAAATATTTGTAGCGGAAGCCCCCTCAGCTCCTGTAATCTAAAGGTATAAAACAGAGCCCCTGAGGAAGTGGAGGGGATCCCAGACCTACAACCACCAGATGGGGCTTTTCATGGACTCCTGTAGTTATCAGCCCCCTCTGGAATCAGGAAGAGGCCTTTTTGCACTACAAGGCTGATGCACTACTGGAATGGGTTACCTAGGGAGGTGGTGGCACCTCCATCCTTTTTAAGGCGTGGCTTCTCAAAATCCTGGCTGGGATGATTTAGTTGGGGCCAGTCCTGTCTTGAGCAGGGGGGTTGGACTACAGACCTCCTCATGTCCCTTCCAATCCAGATTTGCCATAATTTTACAATGCATTGTAAATTGCACTTTCTCCTATACGCTACAGATCTTTGGAGTCTACTTCTGTCCAAAAGAGTGGACAGATTTCAAGAATAACGGCTGGTTGACTGCGGAGGAATTGCTGGCTGCAGTGATAAACAGTGGTGCCATGAAGGTGGAAAAGGTATAAGGCACAGCAACTGAGATGGATGTCATCTAGAATTCCCAGTGCGGGGAAAGTCAAACATGCAGACTTTAGACTCAGAAGGGACCGTGAGATCCTCTAGGCTGATTCCTGTAGTTCAGAAAACATAATCCTCGCTTCCAAAGGGATAACCGCCTTAGTCTAGTTCAGCAAAAGAAACAGGGAATCCTGGGGCACTTGGAAAGACTAACAAATGTCTTTATCACATGAGCTTTTGTGGGGGAAATGCCACTTTGCCAGAGTCTTGAAATTTAATACACATGGGAGGGGGAAAAATGCAGTAAGGTGTAATTCATGGCACACTCATACCTAGAATACTGTGTGAAATTCTCCTTAACCCATCTAAAAAAAAGTTATATTAGAATGGGAAAAGATACAGAAAAAGGCAACAAAAATGATAAGGGGTACAGACACTTCCTGGATGAAGAGAGATTAGGAAGACTGGGACCAGTAATCTTAGAAAAGAGGCAACTAAGGGGGGACATGACAGAGGTCTCCAAAATAATGCAGGATACAGAAGAACTAATAGGGCAGTGTTATTTGACCTTTAAACACACACACACAAAACAAACCAAGTTGCACAAGAGAAGAAATAGTGATTTTTAGACAAAAGCTAGAGGCTCTCTAGGGGTACTGGCATTTCCTCTTGCCCCAGCTGAAGAATGGGATGAGAATCTTGTCCCATCTAAACTGATTCTCCTCCCTCTCAGGTGGAAGAGATTGTCTCGGGGCGGGGGGGGGTCTGCAGCCAGTTGGATGGAGTTCAGCACTCCAGCTCCCAGGCACTCCTGATGAAGCTGGTGGGCTTGTTGGCAGGCCAGGCTGAGAATCTGGACGCTGTCTTCCCATGCCTGCTGGAATACTCCTTCCCCGCAGACAGGTATGAAATGCCACCACAACCCAGGCCTTATGTGATTCATTGGTGGTGCTCCTCACTCGTTGAACACACTGTTTCTTCTTCTGAAGACAGGCTATAGTGCACTGACTGCTTCAAACTGAATCTTCCTCCTCACATGAGACAAATTACCTACCTCCTGACAGCTCTTCTCTTTTCAGGCACAAACTACAGAGAGCAGAATCTGCCTGGCAGGGGTCCCTCTCCCCTGTTTCCTGAATGTGTCTTCCAACGTGCAAGACAGGAGCTCCTGTTCCCAGACTGCTTCTCCCTGCCCCTTGCACTTGTTCCAGAGATGCTGGTTGGGAAGGGTTTGCAAAACCTCAGTCCCACATCCTATGGGTTCTGCTGATGGGAATGTGTCCTGAAAGAGTGTGTGGATTGATTTCTTCTTGGGTTCTCCATCCCTTTGTCACTCCAGCTGGAAACCACAGAGCTCGCTCCTCTGCTCTCCTTCACGTCCACATGCCCAGATAATTTGCCTAGTGGGAACGGTGGTGATGACTCAAAGGTGGATTCATGTGTGCTCCTGTCAGGCGGTACGTTCCAAAAACAATCGCTTTCCCCCATCTCCAGGGAAACCTTCTCTCCCACAGTTATGCTGACACAGCACTCCAGAGATTTGAGCCCTGCAGCTGTGTTTCCCTGGTTTCTAAAGGGAATTTAATATTGGAGAAAGGAATCCATTGACACCATTGGATGGTGAAAACCTCAGCTACTGTTTCAGCAGTGGCAATGCAAGCCTCATGTCCCCCATGTCCCGTTCAATCCTGAACCTACTAACAGGGCCAAGTGTGCTGGTTGCCTTGCTGCTGTGGACAGTGTGCATTAGGCACTGATCTGAGACCCTTCATTTTAAATTCAGGCCATCTACTGCACAGGAAGGCTGTATCAGCCGTAAGCCTCACTGTATTAGCCATCAGACAATAAAAAGTCATTACTGAGTCCTGATTCTCACTGGCATCCTTGAAAGACTCCATACCTCAGTGCAGACTCCTCTGATTCTCACTCCAAGGCTTTTGTTCATGCTTTAAGCGGCATTGCACAAAGTGTGGCGCGTGACCTGCTGGGTGGAAAGATGGCTCCCCAGGAACATTTCTCCTACAAAGATGTTTCAGGGTGAAGAGGTTTCTCATGACTGTTCGCCAAAGCCATCCCATCCCTCACATTCCTGTCTTTCAGAATTGGTAGCTACTCAGAAGATCTCTGGCAATTCCTGGCTGCTGACTCAGCCATTGCAGAACCAGTGATGGAGAAGCTGCTTGTCACCCTGCAAACTCACCAGATCTCCAAGCAGTGGGCCTCTCACATGTTTGCTGCCGTAAGTGATAACTCAAACATCCCTGCCCCCATCAATTTAAGTAACAGAGCCCAAGCTCTAGCGACACTCCTTTCGCAAGGACATCAGGTTGCAGGAGTTGTTGCATGCCTGCGTCCCCTCATCCAGGCCTCCTGGTGCTGCAATATTCTGCAACTTCCAGGTCTCAGCCCTTCCGGGATCCTTCCTCTGCCTGATTTACCAAACTTCTGCCTGTGAGGAACTTCCCACACTTAAGTCCCATGAGGCATTTCACCCCACCCTGAGCATGCTACCTGGTTAGTCCCTGCAGGTCAGAAAGATCTATGAAACCTGAAATCAAAGCCAGAACCCCTCTGTGGCAGTACGGTCTACTGTCAACAGCCTTCACAAGCCCAGCCTTCAAGGTGCCAGTGCCCTGCTTCTGCCACTTTCACCCTTGGGATCATCTAGCTCAATTTATTTCTCCATCAATCATAGGAGTTTCATAGGCCAGAAGGCACGGAGGAACAAGAACTGAGGCTGGAAGGGCTAGGGTTTCCAATAAACCTGTGTCTGTCTTGTGCCCTCTTCAGGCCACACGTGCCCTTCATGAGATGATCTCTGGGAGCAAGTGCCAAGATACTATACACCGCCTTTACCCGCGGCTTCTAACGGGGCTTCTTGTTGAAGTCCATTTTAGTCTTGCACACAGCCTATCAGATGATGAGCTCTGGATGGCAAAGAAGTCAGGAGAGCATCCACCTCAGGTACCATTCCTACTGTAAAGGCCAAACTCAAATTACACGACAGTCATCATTCTCTTCCGCAGCACTCCTGGGCTCCCTACAGCTTTTCCATAACTGCAGCTGAGCCTGGAGAAGATAGACACCGGGGCTTGTGCTGCATGGGTGTTGACCAGCAGCTAGGGGGAGGAACTGGTGGGAGAAATTTGCCAGTGTGTCACTGGAATTTGCATCTAACACTAAAGGGCTCATGTTCTCCCAGCCTGTAATGTTGACATTGTGCTGATGGGCAACTGTCCATAGGATTCTTTATTCTCCTTCTTATTACATTTTCTCAGTATGGTGCCCAGGACACCCCATCATAAACCCGTGCAAGTCTGCAGCTCTATTGAAACCACTCCTGTCTTTTTTACTCACCCTGAGTTTCCATCAAGTGGAGCCATCAGTCACAGACACACCTGCTGTGTGTGAGGCTCCTGGTACTCAGTAACACTGGTGTCTTGTTTGAATCTAGGTCTGCACTGGAGGCTATCAAGCTGCTCCTTCTGTCTGTGGGCTGTGACTTCGAACTGTCTTTTATAGAGAACGGGCAAGGCTGGGATCTTCTCCAAAGCCCCTACCATCATCTCCACGGTGTGAGCATCCTGGCCAGATAATATAGTAGGGCTTTCTAGGCATTCGGCCCTGCTCATCTGGGAAATTCCAGAATAAGACCTTACTCGCTTCTGGGTTTCCATGGGGATCCAAAGATGACATCTGTCCTTGTCGCAGAGCATGCTTCTTTCCCTCTTAAAAAGGTATTTCTACTTTACATCACAGAGCCATGCAGTACTAGGCTTGCCCATAAATCCCCAGGGT
The DNA here is from genome assembly GCA_007922195.1 of Podocnemis expansa. Classification (NCBI taxonomy): domain Eukaryota; kingdom Metazoa; phylum Chordata; order Testudines; family Podocnemididae; genus Podocnemis; species Podocnemis expansa. The sequence goes on from VOCP01044230.1 coordinate 7,077, forward strand.
GCTGGACCATCTGATCTCGCTCCTCGACACTGGCGACAAGAAACACCGGTTGACCATGGTGGCCTTCTTTGTAGAGGTAAGTGTCATTAGCTGATGGGAGCAATGGGTGCCCCAGATGAATGGCTAGCGCCTTCAAACTATGCTTTTAGACTCAGTATTTGCTACATAAATTAGGAACTTCATTGGTCATGTCCATGTGTCCAGCTGTCCATGCAGCACCCAGTAGGCTCCCCCAGTCCAGTCCAGCATGCACTGTGCACAGTTTAAAAATCAGAGATGGATCCTTTAGGGGTCGTTCATTGCTCCAAAGTCCTGGTCAGGAGCCTGATGGAACAAGCCTAGAAACCAGCATGCAGCAGAACAACATAAAGCCTGGGGTCTCCAAAAGGAGTTTGTCTTCCTGTAGGCAGCAGCCTCTTTTCAGGTCCATAAAAAGTTCCCCTCTGCATACTCACCAAGGCAGGGAAAAGGGGGGCTCTGAGAGGCAGTATAGAGAAGAGAGGAGCAGGGTAGATGCTTTTGCATCCTTACATCATCACCTCCAGAGGTGGTGACCAACTTTTGACATTCTCTGTTGCCTGGTTAGCTAGCGGCACATCACCGGGAAAGAAATGGCTCTATAGCCCATCAGATCTAGCTGCCGTCTTCTCCATTTCCACAGTTTCTAGCTGGCTAGTTCCTATTGACAATAGTCCTGGATTGCCTCCTAATCTGACTCATCAAGGGATGGGGATTCAGTCTCTCCTCTCTAATCCTGGCCCCAAGGAAAACAATGGCAAAACTTCTACTGCCTTGGTTGGGATCAGCCTTTCAACTCAGGGGTTTGATTTCTTAGACACCCCCACTTTTCCTGTTTTCACTGAGCCATTTGTTCTGCTTTCTAGGTCATCATGAGAGGTTCAGTCACTCTTGGCAAATCACAGACTCATGCTCCTCCCAGTCAAGGGTCTGCCACCCAAAGAACCACTGGACATTTGGTTGTCTTACAAGGTGTCTGGGATGGCAGAGCCAGCTCAGCTACCTTGTACCATTCCATCCAGTGCTTGTGGCCAGTCAAACACTCCAGGAAGTCAATGGCAGGACTAGGTTCTCACTTGGCAGAGCTGATGGATAACGATGGAGGGAAGAGGTTTGATATGTATCTAAGCACTCACTTGTTATCCTGAGGAAGGAAGATGTAGAACTATGCTTTGAGAAGGTTATGGTTTTGGAGACACTCCCCGGCGTGGGACAGTGCTGTGGGAATTGGGAGATGAATGCCTGGAATCACTCCTGTCTGAGATATTACACTTCTATTCCTCACTTGGTCAAAAGTCTGTCTTTAATGAACCATCAAGGTCAGGCCTCTCCTGACAACCAAACCAGAGAGCTCTCTGAGCAGCACCAAGAAACAAATTTGCCTTCTCTTTTTCCAGCTTCTCTGTTCCAAAGAAGCCAAGTCGCTGTCACATCTGGATACTCTGGAGCGTCTGAAGGAGTGGACCCAAAACCCCCTGCCCTGCTTTCCGATCCCTTGGTCTCAAGGGACTCAGCATCCTGGCAACCCAGCTAGGGAAGGTGAGAGCCCAGGCTTTGCCAACTAGAGAAGGAAGGGGTGGCTGTGAGCTAGGGGACTGAGTTCTGGCCTGGGACCACCTCAACCACTGAGGTGCCAAGCAAATCACTGATTCTCTTGGTGCCTCCCTCTCCCCAGTGTAATTGGGATAGCAAGGACCCCTGCAGTTGCGAGAGAGACAGTTTTTCCCTCTGGTAGTCAGGTGCCTAGGTGTGGGGGAGGATTTTGCAGCTTGAATTTCAGATGGAGGTTTCCATTTTCCCCCATGCAGATAACCCCTGCAGCACTCCTTTTTGCTGCCTCGAGACAAAACTCCTGGGGTGGTCACAAAGGAAGAATTTGATTTGTCTAGAGGCCTTAGTGAGTTTATCACACAAGGCCCTGTCTTACAGCTCCCCCACCTGCAAGCAGGACTTGACGTTACGGCACTCCCTCATTTTCCTCGTCTGAGGTTCTTGAAAAAGGACTTCACAAATTCCTTGTTTTCTCACTGGGAGAGGTGGAATGGGTTACCGAGCCAGTGGGTGGAATCTCAATTCTTAGAGGATTTGAAGGGCCAGCTCGATAAAGCCCTGGCTGGGATGATTCAGTTGGGATAGCCTCTGCTTTGAGCAGGGGGCTGGACTAGAGGATGTCCTGAGGTTCCCTCCAACCTTTTATGAGTCTGTGTTTCAATAGCTTCTTATTTGGACTCAGATGTTAAAACGGACCACCCTCGGTGTCCCAATATTAAGTCCTCAGACTCCAAACCTGACCGGCTCTAGCAGACTCAAAATCACAGAGGATGTTCTGCAACTATCCAGTCTCCTCTTCTCAGCCGACTTTCAGCAAAGGTCTCGTCTCTGTCCTAAAGCTAAGAAAACTTAACTTCAGCCTCCATTCAGGGCAATCTTTCTTCAAGCTCTTTATCTCTACTCCCAGCCTCTGCAGATTGTTTTCCTCTTTTGACAGAAGAAACCTACTTGCCAGGGTTTCCTTCAAGGAGGCCCTTTTCCCCCCGCAGCTTCTCACAGACTCCCTTCCCAGGGGACTCAGCTCGCCATGCTGCGGGTTGGCTTTGTTTCACTTTCGCCACTGGGGGGATTATCTGCATGGAAAAAGAAGGTGGTTGAAAGATGTTTGATGTTGGAAAGGGAAAATCTGTCCTATAGCTCAGAGACAGCTGAAACGGTTTTGCCCAATCTCCCCAGAAAATCAATCAGAACTCTCTGGGGAGGCAGCATGGGGAAATTCAAGCTCAAAAGGAAGGGTTTTGGAAAGTTACAAGTATGTCAAAAAGAGGAGCCAGAATGGAAACGCTATGGCTATGTCCACACTGAAGGAATTAAATCAATTGACCTAATAAAATTGCTATAAAATCATTAAGCTGAATGAAAATTAAATTAAATTGATTCAACATGTCCCCAGTGGAAAAGCAAAGCCAAGTAGCAAGTCCATGGACAGGACTTGCTGGCTTGATTTAGGAGAGGGGTACTTGGGAGGTATGGCAACATGGCCTCTAAGAAGGGCCATGCCCCCACCCACTACATAAAGAAAAGGACGTCACCCTGGAAGGAGAAGGGTAAAAGTGTTCAGTTGAAATAACATCCACACTGCATTATTTCAAAATAACAGTTTCGATTTAAGCATCATTTCACTATAGTACTAGGTTTTATTATATCAAAATGACTTTCCTTATTTCAAAAGGAGGTAGCGCCTTAGTTTGAAATGAGGAAACATAGTCTGGACATACAATCTTTTGAATCAAAATAATCAGCCTTCTTTCAGTTTAAAGAGTAAGGTGGCTATACCCTACATTCCAACTTAGTAGTGTGAGGTCGGAAAAATACTGCCCCTGGAGATCTGATGAGCGCTGTCATGTGTATGTAGGTGGAAGACGTCAAGAACTTGCTTCCTATTATTCTTTGGGGCTCCGAGGAGACAGAAGATGGCAGCAATATGGAGGCCATCTCTGCTGTTCGCTGCCTGCTGCAGAACTTGGAGGGGAAGGAGATCACCAGAGTTGCCGGGAAGCTGAGCCCTTTATTCAGAGCCATAAGTCAGGGGCTCTCAACCTGCCCACTTCCAGTCATCCTATGCTGTGATCCTGCAGTCGTAGTGATGTCATATCTGACCTAATGAGGTCCCTTTCATTGCAGAGGCCTCTGGCACTAGGCCAGATACATGGGACTCTTGTGGACTGAGATATTAACCCAGGAAGATGGCATTCAAAGGCCTGGGTTTTACAGCCCAACAGATCAAACCATCTAATGGTTCCTTTAGGTCTGTGATGCTAGGACACTATGAAAGTGTTGAGCCCATTAAAGAACTCCTTCAAGGATCTCTTTACCATGGACACACTTACCTCTTACAGGAGGCTCGAGGGAAATTTGAAGAACCACCGTCCTAGCCTGTGTGGCCTGTCTCTCCATCCATACCTGTTTTCTAATGAGAGCCCTCTTGGTGTGTGGATCACGGAGTTACGAGCCAGATTGGCACTTGACTGGGGTTTGCATTGTGCGGACATCACTCTGTAGGGAAAGCATAATGTGCCTTTCGTGCACTCCCCTCATGGTCGGTCCTGTGTCCATCCCAGGTGAGCCCCCAGGTGCGCGCTGCTGCCATCCAGCTCTTTACTGAGCTGCTCACTGGAGTGAAGAGGCAGGAGAAGCACATGGTGAAGGAGGAGGTGACCCGCAGTCTAATCCCACTGCTCCTCCACTTACAGGATGAGGATGTTGACATTCGAAAGGTGAGTCCCCCTGTCTTCCCCTCCCTGTGCAGCAAGCCTTGACTGCTCCCTCCAGCCCTTCTCTTAGATCCGCCTCTAGATCCTCCCTTCAAAGTACAAAATCTCAGCACTAATTGCTTACCAAAGCAAGGTCCCCACTCTTTGATGGCCACAAGGGGAGGTGTTGCATGGCTCTCATAAGCCCCTTCCTAAAAGTTCCAGCCACCTCCATGAAAAAGCACAAGGAGGCCCCAAGAATCAATTCGATAGCATGTGATCCTTCACACCTCTCCTTTATTGCTCATTTCAGCTCGCTTTTTATTCCGGTTTGACAACAGATTCCAGCTCTCTTCATGATTGAACTCCCCTTTTCCTATCTTGTATTGCAGAGCTGTCAGAAAGCTTTGTCCAGCTGCTTTCATGTCCTGGGGGTGGCCTTTGCCCAAACACATCAACAGCATGAAGGCATGGCACGACCATCCCCAGGTGGTGGAGAAAATCTGCTGGCTCCATAAGTTAACAATTGACATTTCATTAGCACTGTTTCTAGATTTGGGACTGGAAACACCTCCACCCTCAAACTCACTAGCATGCTGCATTCTGGCTTTCTCTAAGAAACTTTTAGCTCCTCTTCCCCACAGTGCCAGGCAGAGGTGAACAGCCAGACCTGGCAAAAGGTTAAGGAGAAGAAGAAAAGCCCAGAACCCAAACATGCTGAGAACAGGCTAGCTAAAATGCATTCAGAATCCTGCAGAAAACTTCATTCCCCCATCTTTCCCCTTAACATAGCCCATTGGCTACTTCTCTCTGATATTTAATATGCTCCACACTCTCCATAATGTCCCTTCTCTTACCCAGATGATACCCCAACAAATGTGCTCTCAGTGTTTTCTAGTGCCAGCCTCCCACCCAGCACTTGTCTCTGGTGACACATTTCATGATTCCTTAGCATGCAGATTGTATGATGGCCAGATGCATAGAGATGGGACCTGCATTTGTTCTGCCCTCTCAAACCTTGCAGCCACATGGGGTTGAAAGGTCTCTTCTCTTCACCCTTCAGCCATAGCAGCAAAAAGCTATTACACATAGCTGGTTTCTACTCCTTGGTGCTGAAGCTCAAAAACTTCCCGGACATCCTCCTGCAATGCACAGATCACTTCCAGAGCCCCCAGGTCTCCATATGAAGGGCAGCAGCCATTGTTATCGGTAATCCCTGACTTTCTTTAGAAGTTTGTATCTGAGACCTTGTCCCATGTTTTGCTTCAAGGGTGCTAGTAGCACAATTTTGACCCCCCCTGAGAGCTATTTTCCCAATTCCCTATCCCTCAGGGAGTTGGGCTGCAGATTCTAGGAAAAGGCCTTGGGAGACTTACTACCCAAACTTCCAGCCATGCCAAGGGGAATCCTGGTGGGACTGACTCAACGGCATCACCATTAAGAATGAAGCCTCTTTGTAGGCTAATTTGATAATCCCGGGAACCACTTGAAAGCTGTTCTGTTTGTTGGAAAGCCTGAAATTGTTTAGAAGGTAGCCTTAGGGAAGATAAAAACTGCTAAGGGATTCATTTTGATTTTATACTCCAGGTTGCACCGTTGGAAGCTCAGATCCAGCTAGGGTTGGGGAAGAAAAAACAGATCTGATACTGATGTGTAAGTAGTCACCTCCCAGCCATGGATCCATGGATCTGTCTGACTGTGGTCACGTGTGGAAGGATAGGCTCATGCTCACACTGAACTACTCCTGGAGAAAGAGCAACATTCCCGTCAAGCTGCTGCACTGAGTTGAATTTAGATGTGGTCAGAGGTTATTGGTCCATAGCTACTAAGAAAAAATGCTGACAGTATGGTTTGCCTTGGTGCCAGGGGCCATTTCCATCTCCCTGAAGCTTTGAGACTGAGAAAGTCAGTGCAGGGCCGGGTGAGAACAAGGTACAGTATGTGTCAGAGAGACAAAGAAGGAAGGAGATACTCCCCAAAGCAGTGATAGTGCTGAGGCAAGA